>CM031611.1:45567393-45599893 GCA_018398815.1 Conus ventricosus | reverse complement strand
TTTTATTCCATCTCCTGAAGATTAGCATTGTAGTCGTACCAACGACTGCAGCAGTCACATCTTGACTGTAGCTTTTGGATGGTGGCGTTGGAGTCAGGCTGCCTGTGACGGGATTGTCAAACCGTGAGGATTGAACAGTTGTTGTTTGAGGGGGGCACTGTGCGTTTGGATCCATACGAGAGGAGTCGCCTCCCGTTTTGACTGCCGTTGTTAGTATTTTCATGTCGTTGGGGGAAGCCTGCAGCAGAAGTCGGTTCACAGGTCGTGCGACTCTGAGGTGAACGAGCGTGCTTGATGTATTCAGTGGCCTGTGGCAAACTGTGGGAAGATTGCTGTCAATGTGTTTAAATCTTTGTTGAGGTGGATTTACTTTGCATTTTTTTCTTTCTTTCTTTGGATTAATTGTTTTAGTGTTCCCCTCTTTGACAATGATCAGGCGCCATCTGTTGTTAATGTGTGTGTGTGTGTGTGTGTGTGTGTGTGTGTGCCTCTTTCTGTTTTATCTATTTATCTGTCTGGTTATCTGTCTTTCATCTTTCTATCTGTCTGTCTCTGTATATCTGTCTGTCTGTCTGTTGCTCTCTTTCTGTCTCTCTGTCTGTTTGTCTGTCTGTCTCTCCGTCCATCTGTCTTAACTAAAAGAGACTGCACCAGTTTTCCAGTGTTGTGGAGTCTCGTTAAAGAGGTATGGTTTGACATAGATGGGTGTAGCATGTAACGTGTATGTAACGGTTATCCCCCTGTTCTGTTTGTGGCCACTCTTTCAGTCTCTCTGATACAGTCCTCAGCTGGTCTCATTCCTGCATCATCAACTGTCATCAACCTATCTCTGTCAGTGGTTTGACTTCAGCCCAACTCTGTAGCTGTTTGGTGTGCTCCTGGGCATATTAGTGGGCCCTGCCTTTTTGTACTCCCAGTTTGTATAGAACAGGGAGTACTTTACAATGGGAATGAAGAAATGCAGTCTGTCTGTCTGTCCGTGGTCAAAATGTGTTCCACTCGCTCCAGACAAAAACTTCTGGGCTGATCTTTCTGAAAATTTGTAGGTTTGTACACTATGGGTCACGGATGATGCCCGATGTTTTATTTCACCAGAATAGCTGTTACTAACGGCTATAACGGCCTAAAATAGTTTTCTTCTTTATGGAATATCTCAGTGACAAAATACATTGTGACGCATGTTTGATTGCGACGTCAAATACATTATGACGCATGTTTGATTGTGACGTTTTTCAGGAAGATAAAGTGGGAGTACGTTTATATGCTTTAATTGAATCTTGTTCATTTTGTACACTGATCATTTTTCTGCCATTGTAAATCAGTATTCACTTTTTTAATCTTATCACAGCTTATCTGATGAGAGTCAGCTTTTTAGTTCAAAGTCAAAATCGTGTTGATGAATGAATTACCCTGAAATTTTCATTCATCTTTCTTGAACAAAACAACGCATGCACACATGCACACACACATTTGCACACATAAACACATGCATATGCACATGCATGCGTGCAAGCGTGCACGCACATGCACACAGTGACACACACACATACATACACACACACACACACACACACACACACACACACACACACACACACACACACATTTTCTCTGTCACACACACTGACTCACACACACACCACACACACACACACACACAACACACCACACACATCACACCACACACACAACACACACACACAACCACTCACTCACCACTCATCCTACATAAACACAAAAAAAACACACACTACACACCCCATCACACATCACACACCACACACACACCATCCATCTCTTACTGATGTAATTCGTTAAAGTCACACATGGAATGAAAAAAATACCCTTCTGACTCCTGTACCTCCATCCATGCTCATCCCACCTCACCCAAATGTCCTTAACTGTCCCAGTGTCTATCTCTTCTGCTGTTGTGTTCGTCAACATGGGTAGACACACTGTAGCTCCACGAATTACTTCAACAGAATCAGAGTTCTTCCCGAAGATGGAGTATGGCTGCTTAATGGCGGGATAAAAAAGGGTCTACACACAAAACTCCACTGCTGGCTATACGGGAGTGTCCGCAGGGTATCATGCCTCGCGTACGCCAGAAAGAAAGAAAAAGAGTGTTTCCATTTGCAATAGCATGCATGTGGCTTCCATCAGGTAAACCACTAGGTTTCAGTCAAAGTGATTTAGCATGAACGGGAAGATTTCTGAGTGTCATTTTTCTGGGTACTTTCTGCCCCCATCCCCCCACCCTCCGGTTTTGCGAAAAAAATGATGGTTGCATCATTTTCGTTGACTTGAGTAAGCAATTGTTTGGTGTCTGTCTGACTGTGGCACGAGCCTGCAGCCACTTTGAGTGTACAGGTGAGCATGTTTACCTGAGTTAGAAGTACAGTGGAACCTTTCTTACAAAAAAAAAAAAAAAAGAGAAATAAATGTCATGAAGTTTCTGACTCGTAAAGAGTGTCTGTCATCATCAGACTGACAAGGAGTTGACAAAAATCGAAACAGAAATTGCTCAGAACTTACTATGATGTGATGATTAGGTTAGTGGATGGAAATATTCTCAAATTCCCATGTGGATCACCTTTTTGCAAGGTCAGACATTTTGTAGTCTACTCTGCAAGAGAAGTTTTTTGTTGTTGTTGGTCTCACAAGATCAAATTCAGCAGAAGAAAAAAAGAAAAAGAAAATGGCATGAAGGGAATATTTGTTGGAAGACTTCGGATTTCAAGTAAGAACAGAAGAAAAGAAGTAGCTTGTTAAAGAGATGGATTCTGGGATTCTTTTTTCCTTCAACAACTTGGCACACACAAAAAAGCCTCAAGAGACAATGGATAGATCAATGAGGAGTCAGGAGAAGGTAAAAAAACAGTAGCACATTTTATATGCTGGAAAAATGATTTGTCACAGAAATGTTGGTCATTGTTAAGATTCGTTAATGGAAGTTCTATTATACTAAAAATCTACTATGGGGATTAACAAATTTGGGGCTGACCAGGTTTGGATTAGCTGTGTGTTTGATCAGTTCCTTTTCTTTTCTTTTTTTTTCTTTCTTTTTCTTGAACGAAATTTTAGCTGTTGTGGAGTTACATGTTCTGTACAATAGTTGCTTGCTCTCAGCGTTACGTCAGCTGTATTTGTCTGCACGCCATTAAATTCGAAGAAACAGGATGTCACTGTTCTTTTTTTTTCCCTTACTGCTCATGACATCGGATCATTGCATGGCAGCAGATGTTTGGCAATGCCTCTCTGGTCTTCAAGCTGTTGCATGATGGGTGTTTTAGGGGTTTCCATAGTTTTTAGAATGACAGGACCTTTAACATTATATTTGATTTTTTTGTGCATGTGTATACGTACACAGATCTGTATATGACTAGGTGTATGGGAAAAATCGTTATGTATGCTTCACCTCTTGACACACGGCTTGGGTTCGAACCTGAGCCTTTCACCTGAGAGTCATGTGTTATTACTGTCACAGTTTATCACTGAACAGTCATGATAATTGTAAGAAAAACATGAATTGTGCATGGACATATGTTTATTTTTTCACAGTTGCCCTAATGCTGTGAGCAAGCAACTGTTATAAAGAACACCTAACTCCACAACAGCAAAAATTTCGTTTAAAAAAGAAAAGAAAAAAAAAGCTGATTAAACCTAAGGGCATTATACCATACAGTTAATCCAAAATCTGGTCAACCCAAAATTTAGTTAATGCCCAAAGTAGATTTTAGTATGGTAAGGTAATGTTGCTTATAGCCCAGCCTACTGCAAAGGGCCATATCAGGGCTGTCACCACGTTAAAATCAACTCAAGTCATCCACACCAAAAAAGAAGAAAAACAAACAAACAAAAAAACCTTTCACACATCTCTTTAAAATACATCTATTTTAGTACAATAGAACTTCCATTGGATATGTGTCTAACCTTGTGTGGTTGGGATGCAAAGCAGTGGTCAGTCATGTGGACTGGAGAGCCTTCGTCATCATCCTGAAATGCCATGCTGCAGTACAAATTTTGATAACTTGGGCTGAATTCATTTGTTGACAAGTTCATATCTTTTTTTGGGGAGCCGGAATAGCTCAGTAGGTAGAACGCCGGACTCGTGATCCTGGGGTTGCAGGTTTGAATTTCGGTACAGGGGGATTTTTCCCTCGGAGTTAACATTGGTTCTGACTCCATTCCCCATACAGTCCTTGGAATGAGACTATAAACCGAGGTTCCGTGTGTGAACACACGCACAACATCTTGCACCCATGTAAAATCCCATCACCAACTTCCGGAAGAGAAGGCCAGTTTGGCCGTTGGTATGGATGACATGTTACACATAGCATGCACCTTCCCCAAAGATGGAGTATGGCTGCCTTAATGGCGGGATAAAAAACGGTCACACACACAAAATTCCATTGCCTGTCTATACAGGCAGTGTCCGCAGGAGTATCTGCCTGCGTATGCAGAAAGAAAGAAAAGAATATGTTTTAAAGAGTGAAGAATCTGCATGTTGTGTCCTATGTGATGAAGTATCAGCATAAGACACACTCTTATTCAGTGAAGGGAGCAGCATGATGTTGGTCATAGACACTTTACGGCAAGCTCGATGAAGACCTTGTTTCGGGATGTTCGTCTGGATTTCGTTTCTGAGTTTTTGAAAGAAATCAATGTGTTGTTGTTTTTTTTTCTAGAAGATTTGAGTTTAACTTGTGTGTGACAGACTTTTTTTGTGTGTGGGTCTTTTGATGTAAAGAAATAACTGGTATTGAGTTTTAACTTTGCATTTTAATTTCTCTCACTTTGTTCTGTTTTTTTAAAAATCCTTTTTAAATAGTGTTTCAGCCCTGATATGGCTTTTGTGGTTGGCAGGGCTTAAAGCAGCATGAGTTGATGTGACAGATTCCATTGTTTCAAATGGTGTTATTGATGTCCTGTGTTGTTTTTTTCCCCCGCATACCCAGGCTAATACTCCTGCGGACGCTCTCTGTATAGACAGGCAAGGGTTAATCCCATCTACCCAACAAAGGGAGTGGAGTTTTGTGTGTATGACCTTTTTTTTTATCCCGCCATTATGGCAGCCATACTCCAACTTCGGGGAAGGTGCATGCTGTGTGTCAAGTCAAGTCAAGTCAAGTAAACTTTATTATCTCAGTTCGAGAAATTAGTTTGTGGTCATACACATTCACAGCAAATAAACAATGATTTTGTCACATCACCCATTTTGTCACATATGGCATACATTCATATAAAAGAATTTGGATTTCAAGGTGACTAAATAATATAAGAATATTACTGTATAAAATTGCATTCCTACAACGCATTTGACAATAAATTCTAAGATGAGATTTTAAACTAAAAGAACACAACTATTTGTTATCTAAATGCAACAGTATGCTCAATCTGAGCTTAAATTATGTATCTTTATAAAACAAAATGTAACAATAATCCATAGCTAAAAAGCAATTAAACATCACCTCTGTTAAGAAAATCAATGGACATGGGAATAAAACTGTGTTTAAATCTGACACTTCTGCATTTAACTGACCGATATCTTCGTCCTGACTGAAGAAGGTCATACTGACTTGCAAGAACGTGGGTCTGGTCACACGCAATCTTCTTCGCTTTACAGACAACACGGCATTTGTACAGCTCACTCAGACTTTTTTGTCTCCCACCAACAATTTTTCCTCCCACGTTCACCACTTTCTCAAGCACATTCCTACTCTTCACAGTCAGCCCACCATACCAACACATAAATGAGAAAGTTAAAACAGATTCCAAGAAGCATGAATAAAATGTCCGAAGAATGTCAGTATTCACATGAAATGATCGCAGCTTGCGAAGACAATATAATCTGGTTTGACATTTTTTGTGGACATAATCAACATGGGATTTAAAATTCAGCTTATTATCTATGTAACGTGTCGTCCATACCAACGGCCGAACTGGCCTTCTCTTCCGAAAGTTGGTGAAGGGATTTTACATTGGTGCAAGATGTTATGCGTGCGTTCCCACACGGAACCTTAGTTTATAGTCTCATTCAAAGGACTGTATGGGAAATGGAGTCAGAACCAATGTTAACTCCGAGAAAAAAATCCCCCTGTACCGAAACGGCTCAGTGGCGATTCGAACCTGCAACCCCACTGAGCTGCTCTGACCCCCGTCCTGTGGTGAGAGCTGGCCACTGTGGAGTCAGGAGAGCTGGCCTTGAGTGAGGAAAGGTCTCCAGGGGAGGGAGAAAGAACAGAAATTCACCATGAAGGACACATATATATTTCATTAACCTTTACTGGATGACATTTTTGATCCGATCGTGCGGGTCGCCCAAGACCCACATATTTTGTTGAGGCTTTTCCTATTGGTTATCCCTATTCAGATCACGTGGGTCTTGTAAGACCCACACCTGAGAAAGAGCGGGCCAGCAACTTATTCCTCACCTGATGGCGTGGGTCATGTGCGAGCCATTGAAATGTATAGGTCCTGGGGGAACCATGACTGATTATGCTGATATTTGATTCATCATTATCACCATCATCCATTAAGTGTCCACAATCAAGTTGATTATTCTGACACTTTAGGGGGCAGACGCAAAAAAAAAGAAAAAAAAAAGAAAGTAAGTCATTGCAGGAGGCTGGAAGCTCTTGACCTGAATAGGTCAAGTGTCTCTGATGTTATGACAGCCTCTGTCAAGTTGTCGTTCCACTCCTGGATGGTACGTGGCAGGAACAAATTTAGTCTGTAATCCCGGATATCCCGGATACACTGGAGGCAGTTGAGCTGGTGGGAGTGATCTTCTGTCACGTGAAGTTGCAGCCCTAAGTTTTGGTTTTCAATTAGACAGAAGAGCTTTTTCAAAGTCCACATGTGCCAAGCCATGCCTGATCTTATCAAGCATAGCGAGCCGTGCGATCTTTTGCCGGCTCTGTAAAGGTGTCCAGTCTAGTTCGCCGAGCATTTGTTGGACACTTGCATATTTGTGGTACCTGTTGTAAGCGAAGCGGCCTGCTCTTCTTTGCACTGTTCCGATGGTGGTGATATGCTCGTTTGTGTAGGGGTCCCAACAGTACTTGCATATTCCAAGACTGGGCGCACCAGAGCTTTATAGGCAGTCTCTTTGATGTGACGGGTGCTGATCTTTAGGTTGCGCCTCAGGAAGCCGAGGGTCTTGTTGGCTTTGTTGGTGATGTTGTTTATGTGGAGGTCCCATCTTAGATCTTGAGAGATAGTAACCCCCAGGTACTTGGTCGAGGCGATTGCCAAGGTCTGGCTATGTAGACGATAGCCTGGGACAAGAAGTTTTTGCTTACGTTTGGGGCTGATGACTGAAAAAGTGGTACATTTGCCAGGATAGGAAGCCATGTCCCAACTCTTTTCCCACTTGTCAAGTTTTCAAGGTTTTGTAGATCATACAGTGATTTTGCCTATACATGAAATTTCTGTGACCGACGGCTATTAAGATCGTAAAAGTAACTTTTTAAATTTTCTAGGTTCGGAGGAAGGTCTCTGTAATAATCCTTCAGAGCAAATCCTGGGTGTGCTGTTTGATTCAAATCTGCACCACAGGTTTGCTCCATAATTTCATGGGTGACTTCTCAGGCCTCGTTCCCCCAAGGTCTGTTCAATTGTTTGTAGTTTTTGTGTGAGCTTGCTTATGCACAGACCAACACACAGACAAACAAACAAATGGCAGCAGCTGAAAGTGAAACTGTGGTAGAATACACACATGATACTCATGGTGCTGTGATGTCTTGTGTGTTCTGCAGATAGCAGCATGACGGTGAGCGGCAGCGAGAGAACTCTGCTGCAGTCTAAGGCAGTGCTCAACGCTGGCACTGACGATGAGCTGGTGAGTGGATAGGTGGCAGCACCGTCACCCAGCTTCCTGTTTTGGAAATAAAGATAAGGAATTATACAAGTGGCAAGATGTCTTTTGTGTATGGAAGCAAAGGTTATGGTTTCCTTGAACGTTGATGATAGTTAGAATGGGTTCAGGGCACCTTTTTACCAAACGTTATGGTATCTGCCAGAGTAATTTTGGACTGTGGTTGACGAGTTTATGAAACAGGGTTACTGTTTGTGAATAAAAAATGAAAAACAAAGAAAATGTTGTCATAGTATCTCCAAATTCGATATAAAAAGATCAAGATGTGGATGTTGTATGATATATATATATATATATATATATATATATATATTGTGTGTGTGTGTGTGTGCGTTTGTGTGTGTGTGCGTCTTGTTGTAGGTTTAGATATTCATGATTGACTGTTGTGCTCACATATTCGGTCTGGTAATCCAGAATCTATCTGATGCCTTGTTTCAAGGTCTTGGTCATCTCTCACATTGTCACTGAAAGTGGAAGCTGTTGCACACCCAACTGTGGAGTCTGTGCTGCCTTGTGACCCCTTATTAGCCAACACATGGTGCCATGACAGCTGAAGTGTTCACAGCTGTGTTAAAACCACTATTTCTGTGACTAGTCACACTTGGTCAAATTCACAGATTTCATTAAAAGACTTTTAATTGACTTGAATTAAAACTTTCTGCAAATTGTAGAAGCCACTCTTTTTTTTCACAGGTGCCTCCAAAGGCTACATTTGGATGCTCAGGCTCTCTGAAATAATCTATCTGGGGATGAAATTGAAGGTTGCCTATTTGGCAGATACAGATGGATGATAGTCGAGAGGTTATGGGGGATGGGTGGATGCAGGTAGATTGTTAACTGTATTATGAAAAAAATAAAGAATTCAAAGCTTTTCCATGGGTGAGAGGAAATGCTTTTGAATCTGCATGTCTATTTAAAAAAAAAACTGGTCAAAAATTTCTATCAGTTATAAAGTGGTATCTTGTGATAGTTGTAAATCTGTTTCATTCTGTAGGGTGGTCATATAACACTGTGAATTATGTATGGTAAGGATATCATTTAATTGTATTTTCGTTTATGAGCTATTTATTGAGCTAGCTGGCTCTGCCGTTATGGTGTTGAATGAATTCTGTTTTCGATTTTCAAAATTCAGTCGGTTTGGTCTAACCAATATAAACAGGACAGACTATGAAATGGTATAAGCTATCAACATGAAAAAGGATGGCTCTGTTGGTTGTGTCTGTTACAGTTTCAGTAATTCAGGAGAGAAAAAAATGCATGAAACCAGGGATGGCTTCACAGGCCTCACTTATAAAGGGTTTTACAAATAGGCGGGGAAATCATCAGTTATTTTGAAAGCGTTTGGAAACTGAATAAATGATCAGTGTGGTAGTTAATGTTTGCCTCTGTAGTAAACAAAGATGCATAACTCTAGACTGATGCTGCTTGAGGTGACAGCTCATCTCGCCACACATGCAGGCAAGAAGCACACAGAATTCTAAGCAGCTTCAGTTTGGAAGTATTTGCTTTGAGTTGTTTTTGAGTGTGGGAGCACACATTCCCTCATTGCTTATTGTGTACTTCTGGTCTGCACGTGTGTAAGGTGAATGAATACCACAAGCAGTTTTAGTCTGGAGTTATGTTTTTTTTTCTTTTTCTTGTGTTACGCTTGTCTGCACGTGTTCTTGGTGAATGGGTACTGCAGGCAGGATAAGTGTGAGGTTATGTGCCTTTATTTGTTTAATGTTCTTCTTTTTTCCCACATTGTGCTTTAGTGAAATGAAAAGAAAATGGTGGAAGAGTGCACTCACCAGGGTTTGAGTATGGTGATCGGGGGAACAAGAAGGAAAGCAAGCTTTCTGCTCATAGAGCTGTCATTAGGCTCGTGAAATAGTGAAATGGGTACCACATGCAGCGTTAGTTTGATGTCATGTGCCTCAGGTTTACACTTCACACTGCATGTATTCTAGGTGAATGGGTTCCAGCATCAATAGGAAATTATGTGCCTTTTATTGTTTCAGTCTTGTCTGCATGTGTGCCAGGTGACTGTGTGTTCCGGCAGCATCAGTCTTAAGTTATGTGCTTGTAATTGTTCTAACTAGAGAGGCAAGTTATGTGCTTGTAATTGTTCTAACTAGAGAGGCAAGTTATGTGCTTGTAATTGTTCTAACTAGAGAGGCAAGTTATGTGCTTGTAATTGTTCTAACTAGAGAGGCAAGTTATGTGCTTGTAATTGTTCTAACTAGAGAGGCAAGTTATGTGCTTGTAATTGTTCTAACTAGAGAGGCAAGTTATGTGCTTGTAATTGTTCTAACTAGAGAGGCAAGTTATATGCTTGTAATTGTTCTAACTAGAGAGGCAAGTTATATGCTTGTAATTGTTCTAACTAGAGAGGCAAGTTATATGCTTGTAATTGTTCTAACTAGAGAGGCAAGTTGTATGCTTGTAATTGTTCTACTAGAGAGGCAAGTTGTATGCTTGTAATTGTTCTCCTGTTGAGGCAAAAGTTAATTTTTACATTTTTGTCATCAGTGGTGTATGGTTTTCAGCCTTACAAGATTTCTTTTTCAAAATAAACTTTCGAAGACAGATAGACAGGACTAAAAAGTAAAATACCAATAAATGTTTACAGTTATACACAGACACACGCATACACAAACACAAACACACACACACACACACACACACACACACACACACACACACACACACACACACACACACACACACATGTATGATTGAGCTGCAAAAAAAAAGGAAAAAAAATCCTCATAACATGCTTATTGCCCATCAGTTCATGTTTGTTTTAAATCAGAATTCCTGAATTCATGTAAACATGAAAAGTTTTTGAATCTTGAAATACAGAAATATAAGCTGCAAGGCTGTATTTTTATAAAAAAAAAACAGAAGAAAAAATCCAATCATGAATGGAAATGAAGAGGATGTGTATATCTAGATTTGAAGTTACGTTCTGTAAAATAAGAAATCCTGGCTCTTGAGCAGTTAAGTATAGATCATTGGATTCAAGTGTTGGATTAGGCATTCCATATTCAAAGAACGTTGTGTTTTTTTTCCCAGGAGATAGTTCTCTAAGCTTTGTGACCGTAGTATCTGGACATTTTTGTTGGTCAGTTGTTTGAGGAATTCTTAATCTAAGTGTTATCTAATGAAGAAAGTTCTTGAAAATCACTTTTGTTTATTTTCTCTCAAGATTTTTGGCATTCAAAAAGATATTTGATAATCATTGCTGCAGGACCGCATCTGTTGTAAATGATGCATGTTTATTATAAATATTTGAGTGAGTACTTGAGGTGCATCCAACCAAGGTCAAATGGTGATAAGAAAAAAGAAAAAGAAAAAGAGAATAAAGCATTTTAAAAAATCATCAGAATCAGAACTATGTCAAATTTGTTAAAGCTTCCGTGTTTCATAACTTTGTAGATACTCTCCACAGTTTTGATTTTCTTCAGACTCGGTCAGATCAACTCACCAGACCGCCTTGGCTTAAGGCTGTGTCAGGCCAATTGACATAGGCTAGAAACACCAAGGCTACATCAAAATGTTGTTATGCTCTGCAGAGTTATGCAGGGATTGTCTTCAGTCGTGAAAAGCTCCTAGCATAACGTTGTCAGTCTCCAAAATCCCCAAAGTCTGAGTGTGGCTGCCCATGTGGCGGGGTGATCAAAAACGGTCACACACGTAATGTTCTCATCCCCATAGTGTTCGAGTACTTCGGCTGTTTGGATGATCCCTGGAGTCTTTTAGCCAGGGTACGACAACAACAACAACACTCACCACAAAGCGATCACTCCAATGGCAGACTGGTGACTATGTTTCTGGTGCAGAATTTCCACTGTACTTTGTATATTTGTAGGTTAGCTGGATCAACAGAATGAATGGAAATAACTGAATGAAATGTAGATTGTGCACTGACGTGATATGACACCTGCCAGTCTTACCTGAACCTTCAACATAAGAGTTTTGTTAAAATCAGTTCAGTGTTGTTGGGGTCACCGTACAGAATGGATCCTGGATCTGCTTTCAGATCTAGATCTGTGCGACAGATCCACTTCAAAATTTGATAGGTTCGTCATTGGACACCATTTCATCTTTCAACGAAGGCTTCTTAAAAATTGATTCAATATGGATAAACCATATCATCTTTGGTCGAGGTAAAAAAAAAAAAAATTATAAAAAAAAAAATTTGATGCATATTTTACAGTTAATGAATCAAATTTAAGGTGAGTAGACTGGAAAGAACTTTAGCGAGAGGGAGCAATGAAATTCGTGTATGTCATTGATATGTAAATTTCCTTTTCAATGTTGTTTGTTTGTTTTTGTTTTTTAAGTGATTTCCTTGGTCAGTTTTCTTGTGAACTGAAAAAGATTTCCATGTGAGCCTCAGAGGAGCATCTTTTTAACGTTTTTTTTTTTTTGTGTGTGTGTGTGTGCTTTTAAGTCACATGTGAAACGGGACTGATCCGTGTGCACTGTGATCGCACTGTGGTCATCATACGTCGTCAGTTTGTCTTAGTTTTACACTGTTTTACACATCGTTCGTTTCAATTGTGACACTCTTAAGACTGGATTTTGTTTTTTCTGGGCACGAACATTGGTTAACACTAATAAACCTCTCATTGTCCTTCCAAACTTGTGTTGAAATAAAGCCGATTCCTCTGTAAATCAAGCTTTTCAGGTATCATTTTGAGACAGGCATTGTACAGTTCCTCTGACAGCTGGCACGAACAAAACTCATTTTGTTCCCTCAGCTGTTGGCATCATAAACGCTGTAATCTGACAGTGCGTTTTTGCACCCAGTGCGTAAAATGATGCGATGGCATTGTGTATGTGTAGAATTACGTACATGCGTTGATTAGAGAGAGTGAGGTATCTGAATAGTGTGTGTGTGTGTGTGTGTGTGTGTGTGTGTGCGCGCGTGTGCATGCGTGCACGCGTAGAAAAGCTAGGTAGGCAGTATAGAGTAGAGGGGAAAAGAAGGGGGGGGGGGGGGGGGGGGGAGCAGGAGGCAGAGGAGAGGGGAGGGATGGGGGTTGGGGTAGGAAAGGTGTGGAAATGTAGCTGAAGCTTTTTCTTGGTTGAAATTTGCAAACCTGGTGTTTTTTTTTTCTTTGAATGTTAACATATGTTTTTAGAGTTTTGTTGTTGTTGTTTCCATATGTGTTTCTGCTCCTGCCTTCTCCCCGTATCTACATTAAGATATTGCGGCAAGCATGCTTTGCTTAGAGTTGAGAGGGAGAGGGGGAAGGAGAGGAAAGGGGAGGGGCTGTTTGTGTTAAAAGAGGGGAGAGAGAAATTCTGAAGTCAACTCTGACTTCATACCAGGTTTGAGAGATCTGTATCCTTGGTGATCTCAAAAGTGTTGATCCTAACATCAGAGCCATTTGTGATCTTTTAGAATTTCCTGAGCCAGGGGCATCACAATCCATTTTTGCATGAACATGAGATGTTTCCGCCTGCTTGAAGAAAATCTGGCAAGTATTAGTTTTGACTGGCACTGATGAATGCTTTGACCGCTGTGTTCCAGACCATCACAGGTTACCAGTACGACGTCTGTAAAAATCTCCTGTTCTACGTGGTGGTGGTGCTGACGCTGGGCGTCATCCTGCTGGTGCTGTCATGGAAACCAGAACTCAGGTGTTACATGAGGTGCAAGGAGTGTCCGCTCTACAGTGCCGAACTTGTTCTCGTCCAGGTAAGCTGTCAAAATGGGTGTGCTGTTGTAAAAAAAAAGAAAAAAAAAAGAAGAAAAATGAAAGTTTTTGTTTTCGTTTGACTGCAGTTCAGGTGTTAGATATATATATATATATATATATATATATATATATTGAATTATAACAAAGCTTGCTCTCTTATGTCTTAGATTGAAGAAATAGGGGGAGATACGCATTCATATCTGCAGTGGTAGATGATTCTGCCTAACTAACAGTATGTGCTTGAGTGGGTGAATGGGGAAAAATAAAAATAAATGCTTCTCAAAATGAGACTTCAGCAAGCTTATATTCTCCAAGGGGGAGACATCCTCCAATAAGGAGGGAAACTCACTAACATATAACTCCTGGTCATATACTCCTGGTCATATATCTCCCCCTATTTCTTCAATCTAAGACATAAGAGCAAGCTTTGTTTATAATTCAATATTTCTTGCAGTCATTGCAACACCAAGCTGCTCTGTAAGTTGCTGGAACGGTGCTCGGTACTTATCCTTGGAATTTATTAGTTTCTTATATATATATATTATATATATATATATATATATATATATATATATATATATATATATATATATACTTCCATAAAAAACGCGAAAATTTGAAAGGCTATTTTTCGGGTGAAAAGGGGTGAATATACAATATTGAACCATTGTGGCAAGTTGTTTGGGTCCAAGACTCACGTGCAGTGAAAAAATTGTGTGAGCAACACATCATTCCGGCATTGGAGGGTCAACAAAAATGGCAAACTGGTTGCTGCATGTGAGGCACGTGCACACCATGCAGAGCAACGTTAACCAGCGACAAGTACGCAGGCATGCAGCCTTTATAAAGCCGCGCTACAAGGTTCAGGTAACGACTTGCCGTCTGAGCGCTACAGAGATGCCAAGACGACGAGCAGAGGAACGCAATCGTGCCCTAGGCCATCTGGAGGCTGGTGTGGATGCCAGGCAGGTCGCCAACATCTTTAACGTCCACATCTCAACCATCTATTGTCTGCAGCACCGCATGCGAGTCACTGGTACTACTGATGATCGTCCCGGCCAGGCCATCCTTGGGTCACCACACAAAGAGAGGATCGCCATCTTGTTCGAACCCATCTGCGGGACAGGTGGCAAACAGCCGCTAACACTGCTCGACAGGTGCCTGGGAATCTCCAGCAACGAATCAGCCTCAACACTATGCGGCGGCATCTTCAGGGAAACGGGCTGGCATGTAGGCGTCCTCACAGAGGTCCGGTACTGATACCAAGACACTGGCAGGACAGGCTGCAGTGGGCACAAGCCCGAATCAACTGGCGCAGGCAGCAGTGGGGACGCATACTATTCTCAGATGAGAGCCGTTTTTGTATTGACATGGCTGACGGTCGTGTCAGAACATGGCGTCGACCTGGTGAACGCTATGCTGACTCCTGTGTGGTAGAGCGGAACCCCTGGGGAGGCCCGAACGTTATGATATGGGGTGCAATTGGGATTAACCACGCCATAGGACCAGTCATCTTTCAGAACATTGGTCCTGGTCGCGGACAGGGTGTCAATGCACAGCGCTACATCAACCAGGTACTCAGACCCCATGTCGATCCTTTTTTTGCGCAACACCCAAACTGGACATTCCAACAGGACAATGCAAGACCACACACCGCCAGGGCCACCCAGCAATTTCTTCAGCATAACGACGTCAATGTGCTGCCCTGGCCAGCCCTCAGTCCCGATTTAAACCCAATAGAACATTTTTGGGATGAACCTGGCAGACGGTTGGACCTCCTCGTCCACGACCAGCAACAGCGGCTCAACTTCACCTGGCCATCGTCCCATGTGTGGGCTGATGTGCCAAGGGGACGCATCAACCACCTGGTCCACTCAATGAGCCGCAGGTGTCAAGCAGTTGTCAACGCAAATGGTGGCCACACACGGTATTAGGACTTCAAGCTGGTTTGTCACGTGACCTTGGATTTTCCACACAAAAGACATATTGCTGATGACATTTTCACACATTACCGGTGTAATGAATCAAATACGTTGAATTCTCGCTTCCACTCTGTACAATTGTGACCAATAAAATTCACCCCAACCTTCAGCTTGTTTTTTTTTCGCGTTGGAAGTCAGTATATATATACAAAGTTACTTTCAGTGTAGATGATTTGTAACAGTTTCAACAGCTGCAAGGTATGGTGTCTAAGGTTTATCTGTGCGCGACTGTGTTTGAAAATTTCATTGTTTCCTCTGAGTCTAAATTGGTTTTATTTGAACTGTATGTTGCTTTAAAGGCTTTGGTTTGTTTCTTTGCTTCTCTGAGGTGTTAGGGTTTGGATGTTGTGTGTGTGTGTGTGTGTGTGTGTGTGTGTGTGTGTGTGTGTGTGTGTGTGTGTGTTGTATTAGTGTGTGTGTGTTCGTTCGTTCTTTAATTTAATGTCTATCCACTTTACAGTGATCTTAGACAAAAACAAGAGACAAACGAACAGGCATACAAACAAACAAAGACAAAACGGAAAAACACATGTAAAAGGGGCCGGTGTGTGTACGTCGGTGTGTGTGTGGGGGGGGGGGGGGGGGGGGGGGGGGGGGGGAATACATGTGTGTGTTGTTTTAAAAATGTCATTACAAGTGTATGGAGTGTAGAGGTAGTGTAGTATACTAATCTTTGCTTGCATAGTCTATTTAATTAATGAGATACCAGTAAGTGACTATCATTTTAACCCCATTCTAATCTACCGGCATAACGGTAAACTGCTTTAGCCTGGATTCATATCTGAACATTTTTAAAGAAACAAAACATTTTTAACCATTGAAATAATAAGAAAATAAATCAAACAAATAACTGGAGAATCAAAGTAAATGTCCAACTGGACTCTTAACAATTGCCCTAACAACTTCTACAGCCTTTGCTTCGTTCCAAAAAATGTCCCAAAAATTCGTGATTGATGGGTTCAAACTTAATAACGAAGTAGGTAAATATTTTTGAGTATTTCTGCAAAGGAAGATGACATGGAATAGTGAAATAGTTTGGCCACAAATGCAAGTGACATTTTTACAATATTTTGTTTTGTATGCATCAAGTCTGAGTCTAAATATCAGACTCTTCAAAAGTCGTTCCTGGTGGAGATTGTGTCCCGTTTTATATTTTACAAGCTTCTTAAAGAATTTTCCCTTGTTGTCCTTTATTATGTTTAGACACTCTTTTTGTCTTCCTATCACCGTGTGATTGTTGTTGTTGTTAGTGTGTGTGTGTGTGTGTGTGTGTGTGTGTGTGTGTGTGTGTGTGTGTGTGTGTGTGTGTGTGTGTGTGTGTGTGTGTGTGTGTGTTGTTTCAGTATGTATATATGTCAGTGAGCAGACTTGTATGCACACATAAACATCTTATTCTGTTCGACAACACACAAACTGTTGTTTTTGAATGAATCTCTTGACTCTTGTTATCATAATTATTTGCTTGGCACTTCTCTGTAGAAAAAGGTCAATAAAGCGAACAGGTGTCATCAATAGATAGGTGAATAAGTCAGCTGAAATAAATGTACAAAATAGAAAGCTGGGTAGTGGTCAGTGAATTAACTGTACACAAAATAGAAATATATTTTCCGGTCTAAAGATGAACAGTGCACTGTTCTGTATCAAGTGGTTTTACTAATCCCATCACAAGCGAAGGAAGGCTGAAACAGTGAAAGATAAAGGATCTGTAATGTGAGTTTGATGGCAACAGCTGTGTGTAAACTGAATACAAAGTGACGATTTCATTGGGCTATAAGTGAATATGAGAGGAAAGGGCTAGGGAGGAAAAGGAAGTGGGTGGGGGAGAGGTCAGGAGGGAGGGCAGAGAAGAGTGGTGAGGGAGGGAGGGAGGGTAAGGGTAGTAATTAAGCTAGATAAGATAATGTTGCTTATAGCCAGCCACCGCAAAGGGCCACATCAGGGCTGAGTAATTAAGCTGGTGCTACAACTATTAACACTGTTGATAGTAAGGAAGAGGTGAGGAGGATGGGGGTTAGTAAAAGGATGATAAATGAGTAAATAGATTGAGAGAAAAAAATGCATGTCTACTTTAATGCGTCAGTAAAACTATTCAGACGAAAGAAGCAAAGGATTATGTAAATGAAAAGGATAAGCAAGTAGATAAAATGAGGTAGAATGGTTCGTGATGACTAGTTCAGTGTTTTTAGCCTGGGAGTGTGAATACACAGTCCATGCACTGGACCTTCTGTCATAAATCATTGTGAGACTGGGCACAGGAGAGAGAACTGAAGCATATCAACTTCTGGATTTAGTTGTTCATAGATGACAGTTCAGTTCATGGTACATGGTTCAGACTTGGGTCTCCCGAGTCGTATTCCAAGAGCCTCATTCACTTTTCCTGTTCACCACCAAATCCCAAGCACTTTTTAGTCTTGTGTAATAATGTAAACAGAAAGTGTTGAACAGAATT
Organism: Conus ventricosus; assembly: GCA_018398815.1. NCBI lineage: Eukaryota > Metazoa > Mollusca > Gastropoda > Neogastropoda > Conidae > Conus > Conus ventricosus. The sequence goes on along the minus strand of CM031611.1, from coordinate 45,581,890 downwards.
AAAAAAATGGATTTGGGTTTAAATAGTTTTAAGATTTCCGAAGTTGTGCATTAGTATGTAAAACGTTCAGTTCAACAAGTACAAATGGATTGAAATGCTAGAAGGGAGGTAGGCCACTTTAGTAAAATCCTTTCTGGATGCATTAACTCTTAACAGTCCACTTCCTAATTAATGGATGTCTGCGTTTAATGTTCCTCCGTGTTTTCGTGCTTTTTTAAAAATTGTTACAGTTTCAGCAATCGCAAACATTTTCTGTGGTGGGATACTGCAGATTTCCTCACAAATTTAAAAAGAAAAAGAAAAAACATTTCTCTACATTTTGATGTAAAATGTGATATATTTTCATGCATAATCTTTATTTTAGCAGTTAGTCAGAGGTTCTTCTCTGTTACTGTAACCCTTATTATTTTTATGATTAGTAAATTCAAAAAGTGTGAACGCTCTGTTCTGGTAAAAAAGAAAAAGAAAACCACTAGTACCAAACTACCTGATACGGTGAGAGTTCAGCAAGGATGGAGTAAAAGCTGTGGCTCGGCCCTGTAGTGTATGCTTGCCCACCATTGCTACATCTCTGTGGGTCTTCACTGAATGCTGTTGAATTTTCTCCTGGATTGTTGGCTGTTGAAGTCAGACTGTTTAACTTATTATTGAAATCCATTCTCAGTCAGATTGTTTTCAGCAGATTTTGATTAATATTTATGTTTTTTTAGTTACGGAAAAGTGTGACAAATATTTAACTGATAAGACCTAATCTTGTACGATCTAAACAGGATGATTTGCGAGCATGTGAACATGTCGTTGAAATCGATGAAATTAGATACAAGGAGTGGTGTTAATCAGCGTTTATTGTGATGGAAGTAGGTATGTTGTGAGTATACTTAATTCGTTTATCAGCTCAGGATTAAACAAAACTGCAAATGCTAAGATTCTGAACATCACGAAACTATACAGCCGAATATTGCCCAAGATTCCTGAGTCGGGTGCATGTTCCAGGTTGAAGGGTGCATACACAATACAGGGGGTGAGGAGACCCAAGGGATGAGACAAACTGAAAACCAAGTTGGGAGGGATTGATCGTTAATCAACGGGACAATATCAGTGGATCATCCTGAACCCACCAGCAAAGATTACAAACAGGTTAATGAAGCCATAAAACGATGAAAAGATAACAACACATTTCAGTTAAGAGAGACAGAGAGAGAGGGGAGATAGAGCTTAGGCCTAAGTGTTGTGAGCAGCAGGGCCTTTGGCTGTAGGATGACCAGAAAGTGGAAGCGGCATTGTGCTGTCTGCTGGAGATGGAAGATGGTCGGCAGGGCATCTTATTACTGCTATGGCCACGAAAGTTTGGCCAGACATTGCTAGTCAATCGCGGTAAATTTCAAGAATTAAAATGGTGTGTTTAGCCAAACAGAAATACGGGAAAAACTAACCATGTTAAGAGCATGTAAAGTGCTTTTAAGTTTCACAAAACTAGAAATGCTAAAAAGTATACTTTGAATTTCTTGTTGAATTTCTTGAACTAGAGATGCTACAAGCTTGAAATTAAAAAAAAAAAACTAGAGATAGTATCAGACACCAATTTTTTTTAAAAATCGAGGCCAAGAGCATGCACATCAGTACTGAATCATCACAGAAAGGGTGATATAATACAATGAAAATGCAATTTCTAGTAATCTGATGCAATAACTTGCAAACTAATGACTGTGTCTTGGAGTCGTTTCTGTCATCTGTGATTTTATCAGGGTTTTTTTTTTCTTTGAGGTGGGGGGTGAGGTGGGATATGGGGGCTGATGACCTCATTCAAAAATCAGTTTTTCTTCTGTTTCTCTGGGTAATTTTATTTTCTATTACAGGATAGCTTGATTTCTCTTTTCTAAGACTTTTTTGCTTTGTCTTTTGGTGGTGAGTCGGATATTTGTCAACATATACACGTAAGGTTCAGTGTCATGCTTTCTAGCTGAGACCAGTTTTGTGATTTCTTTGTAGCTGATTTTTGTGGCTAGTGTAGTACTTGGATGCTTTCCAGACAGTGTCATGATTCTGGTCTGTAGAGCTCCACTAGTCCAGTTCCTTCCAGTCTTGTGACTAGAATCTTTCCTTGCGGTCGGCTGGACTAGAAGCAACATTACCTTACCTTACCTGTATGCCTTCCAAGGTGCTTTGCCTTCGTTTTTGCTCTGTCTAGCCTATCACCTTTTTTTTGGACCTAGAATGCCGGTTCATTGGATCAGTTCTGTCTCCTATTAAATCAGGTCAACATTATGTCTTTCACGGTATCATTTCTGTCTCTCTGAACTCAAGAAATATACATTGCAAATGGGGACAGTTAATCAGATTGAACAAATTTACAGATAGGCTCGTTATACATTCAAGCAACAAGAAATAGTTCAACATTCCTTTTTTTTTTTTTTTTTGGTGTTAGTGTCAGACCGGTCCAGGTGTTTTGTTTGACAGTAGTGATGGCATGGTTGATCTGATCGATATCAATACGTCAGCTATTTTATGGACGCCCCCCAGCCAATAAAGATGATAATGTGTGAGCCTTGGGTGCAGCTACAATTAATAATTTTGAAATAGGCTGAAGGGCCAGAGCCCCAAGGAGCGACAGATGGTCAGGATGTTTTATTGGTGACGTCTTCCTGCTGTGTTAATTAAACGCCTACGATTGATCATCTCTGTGCTCCCTCTCCTTACGTCTCCCGCTCCCCGTGTTCAGATTTTTTGCACACACACATACGTATGCTTATGCATGTGCATCCACTGTAACATTCAACAGATCTTTATTTGGAACACAGTATTGATTGCCTTTACCAATTTTGTGTGTGAAATATCTCTGATTTCTTCTGGATTTTGATTTTTTTTTGTTTTTTTGTTTGGGTGTGAACTTTTCATTGATCAGCGCAAAATAAGTGGAAGAGTCTGGATTGGTCATGATGCTTCTGCTTACTACTGCTCTTATTGACTTTGTACTTCTGGCTCTGCTCACACTACTGCTGCTGATGCTGTTGTTGCAGACCTAAGCTATTTCTTCCACTAGGTTGTTCAGCCTGCAATGCACAAAGTTGTCATACACCCAGTGTCATATCTCTTTCTGATGTCAGCATTCTGTAACTTGAATTGAAACTATGTCACTTTTTATAATATTATCTTATTTTGATGTTATGAGATAAATTAAAGGTCTATTTTGACCAGGTGGGGGTGTGGGGGGGGGGGGGGGGGGGGGAATGAATGAACATTTTTTTTTTCAATTTAGGGAAAAATGAAGTAAATTCTCGTTTGCTTTTTACATTCGTCCCTCAGGGAAGAAGTACACTGAAATTACACAAACACGACGACATTTTTTCATATGGGCATAGATATTGCAAAATGTTAGTAGAAAAGTTCATTGGTGCAGGAAGACAGAATTACATATGAAGAGAGAGAGAGAGAGAGAGAGAGAGAGAGAGAGAGGAGAGGAGAGGCGCTGCTTTTCCAGGCACACTCACTGTTAACTTTGTACAGACAACAGACAAAAAAGGGCATCATGTCGTACACTAGAAAAGCATTCAGGAGAGTGCAGACCTCTGTCAAGGTTGAACGGATCCAGGATTGGCCCTTTAATTTGGATCCATATAAAAAGTTCAAGGGTTTAGTCTTAGGCCCATATTCTTCCGTCTTTCCACTAAGTGTCGATAGATCCAGTTCAGTAATTCTTGTGTAACCCAGAACAGATCTCACATGTACATCAAAATTTGATAGGTTGTCATTCCAGTATTCTGCCGATTTCGTGAAAATTATTGTATTGGGTCGGCATCAAATGTTAATGGGTTCATTCTGAAATTGGATAAATAGCTTCTGTGATGTCTTGCTAACAAACAGACAGACAAAGACTAAGAGACATGGTTAAAACCTTTTGTTGTTGTTGTTGAGGTAGGAGATAAGATAATGTTGCTTATAGCCCAGCCGACCGCAAAGGGCCACATCAGGGCTGTGTTGTTGAGGTAATTAAGTAAACCATGTTAGTAACACGAAACATACATCATTAGCATTAATGATACTCTAGAGATAGTTCACAATTGAACACATCTGCATTCACCATTTTTGCCTTCTCCTTTTATCTCCTGTTGCTCCTCACTTCAAAAGAAGAAATCAGGGTAATGACAAAGAAGAAGGGCAGAAGGGGTGGAGGTGTTTGGAACAGGGGTGGATTCAGTGCCACAGCTAATAAAACAACAAGGAATCGACCAGCCTTTGTGGTGCAGTGGTTAGCGGCTTGGGCTGCAGGCTGGGAAGTTGTGGGTTCGAGTTCAATCAGAGGCACTTCATCATGGGATTTTTCATCCCTGGCCAGGTCCCACCAGGGCTGAACATGCTGCGGGTCACACGAGAAGACCTGACGGAATCTCACAGTGCTGCTTTGTGCATTGGACAGAAGAGTCTGAGAGTGTTGCTCAGATTTCTTGGCCAAATCTCAAAAAAAAAAAAAAAGGGGGGGGGGGGGGGGGAAGGGGAGGGGACAAACAGCAGGAGGCCCACAAAAAAAAAAACACCACAAAAAAACCAAAAGCAGATGTGCCTTTTATACAAAGTGTAGATCAGTTGGTACAGTGATGATGTCAAAACAGTAGGGCAAGGAACAGCAGCATCTGGTCACAAGGGCGAGGATCAATACGACCCACACCATCTCTTGGTGGTTTTAATCAATCAGTCTCTATCCCTGTCTCTGTCTCTGTCTGTCTGTCTGTCTGTCTGTCTGTCTTTCTGTCTCTCTCTCTCTCTCTCTCTCTCTCTCTCTCTCTCTCTCTCTCTCTCTCTCTCTCTCTCTCTTCCTCTCTTCAGCTATCAGCTAGAGGTTATTTTGGATTGCTGACTTTTGCATTTCTGTACTCTGTAATCTAGGGGTCATGACCTGAATGTGGTCTAGCCCCTGTGAGTGTAAGGAGCGCTAATTCAAAACAATTGTATGATGTGGCTTCTTGTACGCAGCTCTCAAGCTGTTCATAGAGTTTCTTCCCTCTTTTGACAATTTTATTTTGGGGTATTGGTTGGCAGGTTGGCTACCAGTGGGAAAGGTGGCTCAGTGGATTATGAGCACATCTTGGGAGCTAGATCATCCTGGGTCTTTAGTTTGAGTCTTCAGGGGGAGGTTTTTGGTTTTGTTTTGTTATGTTTTTGTTTGCTTTGTTCTCCCCAGCTCCCTTTCCATCAGATCCGAAGTGTTGGTACGAGTGCTGGTCTTTCAGTGGAGTCATTGAATCAATGTACTTGTGTGGCATGTGTGTAGTACAGGTGAAAAGGACCCAGTGACGAAGAAAGGGAATAGTCCTTAGCAAAATTCCTTATGAACATCCAGATTTGATAGGTAAACCTGAATATACATATGTGGATAGAAAAGGGATAAAAAGAAAAAGAGGAAGTGGAAGGGCATCGAGGAGAGCTCAGACCTCTCCATGCCCCAGTGGATCGTAGATCTGCCCTTTGGTCCAGATCTGCACCAAAATGTAAGGGAAAGATGATTGGGGTGTGGTTACTATTACATAGTAGAAAAAAGGGGTCTGAAAGTGGACTTGTTTTTATTCATTTGTGACTTTTTTGAACAGCCTTTTTGAGTATGTCAGCACATGAGTGACAACCAAAATTATTTTGTGCTTGCCAGGGGAATCGGTAACGGGTGCAGAGTGAAAGCGTTGCTGCTCAAGTACTTTTTGTGTGTGTGTAAGAAGATATGGAAATATATGAAATGTCAGTCTGTATAAGATTTGAAGTATTCTGTGAAGATATTCTACTGTGCATAGTAATCACAATACCTTCATTTTAGAAAAGCTGACTGGGGCCTTTATGCAGGATATGGATGAAAAGAACTGGTAGAACAGGAAGTTCCAGAAAATCAAGACCCTGCAGAAACCTGGAAAAATGTTATAACATGTGGCAGAGCCACTGTTCCAACACCTTCTGACAAATCTCACATGCCCAAAACACCATGGCTCCCCTCAGAGTTCCAACAAAATTCTTCCCCATTTGAACAATACAGACATCGATCTTGCATCTTGTGAGATTGTCAAAATTTCTGAATGGGGGTACCACGGTCTTTACATGCTCCTTAGATCCGCTTATATCTTGCCCCCTTTTCGAAAAATAATTCACCACGCTCTGGCATACAACACATTTTTTTTTTTGCTTGACTTTGTACTAAGCTTCCGTTCTTTTTAAAGAATATTTACTCAGGGTTGTACGCCCCTTATTTTCTTGAAAGTGCTTGAGATTTGACATGACCATTTCAAGGCCTGGAAAAGTACTTAAAATAAGCTGAAAGGGCCCAACCCCTGGAAAAGTCCTTGAAATTTCAAAATTGGTCACAATCGTCCTCTCAAAGCAAGGAAGTGACTGTCATCAAGAAAATGTTTTTATACGAAATAAATCACAATCTCTGTCACTCCATGTGGCTTCGTGATCGCCGATCCCGTAGCAACCGACAACAGCCTAGCTGAAGCAGAAGGGAGGTAACTCGTCAGTGACTAGTGTTTGACTTACTATAGACGTAAGTGTAGAAAGCCAACAGAGTTCTTTCCCTTTGGTTACATGGGGGTTTGGGTGTCGACCGGTCGATGTTTTGTGCCAAATAGTGCTACTGAGCCTGCAAGATGGGGAAAGGAGACTGCGTTTTCAATGATATGTGGGCAGAAAAAGATGCTTTCAAAGGTTGGTTAGCTCGTGGAGAAAACGAACACTCAGCAAGGTGCACATTGTGCAAGAAGAGTTTTAGTATCTCGGGTATGGGCATCGTGCTGTGAAGAGTCATGCTGATGGAGTGAAACACAACTGTATTCTCCTGTGCATTCAGACTCAAGACTATCATTAGTAACGGAAGCGGTGGTCAGCTCTGTGCTGGTTGTGTTAAACTGTAAAGTCACAGTGTAATTCAGAGAAAACAATGACAACTGTACCTGCCTTCTTCTTCCATCTACTGGACCTGACCAGTTGTGCTAGCATGAATACGAGGTAAGAAATGATGTTAAGTTAATGATTGTAGTAACAGGCTGCTCATAGAGTTTAATAAACATAACTTTGCAAGAAAGTTGTTAATTACTACCCCTTGAATGAAGCTGCTAACCCCTGGAAATTCCTTGAAAACCCCTTGAACTTTTTTTTCTGATATCTGTGGGAACCCTGTTTACTGCTGGCTCCAAGTCTGAACAAGTTGCTTCTGCTTCTTAATGCCCAAGAGGTCTCTCTCAAAGTATTCAAAACACATGCCTCACACAGCATCATCCACATTTGCCGAGCTCACATGATTGGTCCTGGCACTTCAGATGGTCCCTAAATCAACAGAGGAAGACTTCATCATTCCGTCTGACTCTGCTTTTGAGGCAGTTGCTGGCAATACCTCAAGCAGCCTCATCTTATGACTTTTGTCAAAAAACTGTAAATCTCTATCATAAATTTGATCTTAAAATTTGATGGTTGCAACACAGTTTTTGCTTGAGCTCTTGGTCATGTTGGCATTTAAGTAGTAAGGTTGCTGATCAACTTGCCAGGAATTCCACAAATAAGGACTTGTCTGTATCCTTCATACTGATGAGAACTTATGCTTTTTGAGTGCCATGCTTTTGAAACTATTGTTCAGAGCATCTTACCAAATTCTGATGAAACATCATCAGTCATTCTTTCCAGTATCAGAAATTACTTTGCATGAAACACTCTTAGTTACCTATATTTGGCAAGCCATAACATTGTCAGTGTAGCTGTGTGTATCTGTTTATGAATGTATGTGTTTTTGTATGTCTAGATATTTTCCATCAGTTGCCCTCAATGAAATAATTTTGACGTATGTATGTGTAAATGTCTGCATGTATGTATGTATTTATTTATATGTATGTGTTTGAAAACTGTATTCCTGCCAAGCTGGTTATCATTTTTGTTGTCGATGTTGCTGCGTGTTGTGTTTAGGCTTCAGTGATTTTTCTTTGAAGAATGGATATGCAAGGGGAAGGACCAAAAGGTAAGGGTGGGAGGGCATGGGGGTAGGGGGTTTGCAGGAGGGGGAGGAGTTGAGAGCACATGGTTGGAGGAACGGGTAGATGGTGTTGGTATTCCAGGCCATGTGCAATGTGAACATTGAAGAAATATCCATGAAGAAAAAACTTTTAATGACCTTGTCATGAATCAGTAGACCTTTTCGTCTCGTTGCTTTCATTGTCTATGACTGCTTAAGTTTTTGTATTTGTCAGAATGACTTTCATTTTTGTATTGTTTCTTTTTTTTTTTTTTCTTTTTCTTTGTCTGTCAGAATGACGTAAGTGTATGGTTGCTACTTACAAGTAACCAATGGACATGAATTGAAAGTAATTAAGGATGCAAGGATTTGAAAGGAGAGGCTCCATGTCATTGTGGCCGAGGCTGCACTGCGGCTTGCTTTGGTGATGTTCACTCATGACTGTTCTCTCCAACATACCCAGGACACCATTTTCCTAAGCTTCTACAGACGATAACAATTGTGGAGCCAACACAAACAAGCGTGGCCCTTCAGTGGGCGTCGCACATCAATCCAACAACAGTCCCCATGAAGTTTCCGCCATCGAGCGCCTGTGACGTAGCCCAACAGGATTTATGGACGTCGAGGGGAAATAAAAAATGACACTGTCAAGAGAGCAAGGAATGGTGGGCCTGAGAATTTTACTCTTCTTCGAGGTGGTCAGTTATGGTGAGGGGGGTAAAGAAGATGATGGGGTGTTGTCCCATATGATCTCCTATACTCTCCCCTTCATTTCATAATGTCTCCCGGCGCCAACGAGACAGAAGTAATATATACACCTGAGCTTAAGCAACAAACGAATGCCTCTGTGTTTCCTAACCCCAAGCTCAGGAAGCTGTCCACGGCACCACAGCAATGGCTTCACAAAAAGACACTTATTTAAAGAATGAAGTAAGTAGAGGTGAATGTGTGTAACAGGTGGGTTGTGGATTATTTTTTGTTGTTGATATGTGTATGTGTGTGTTTGTGTGTGTTGTGTGTGTGTGTGTAAAGAAGAATTGACATCGTGTTACATTTAGGTTGTGCCGGACTGATTTCAGGACAAGTATGGTGTAACAGAGGTGGAGGAAGTGAAGTTGATTACCACTTCAGAGGAAAGGTGAGTTGTGTGTGTGTGTGTGTGTGTGTGTGTGTGTGTGTGTGTGTGTGTGTGGATATGTGTGTGAGTGTGTATGTGGATGTGGTGTGTGTGTGTGTGTGTGTGTGTGGATATATGGTTGCGCGTGTATGTGTGTGCATGCGTGCGCGTGCGTGTGAGAGAAAGAGACACACAGAGAAAGACAGACAGACAGACGAAGAGAAAGAGAGAGAAGTGGAATGGAGGGGAAGACGGAGGGAGGAAGGGGAGAGGGGATTAGGGTGGAAGAATGGGTTAATTGGCCAGGAGGAGGATACTACATACTTGTACATGAGTATCATTGTTTTTGTTTTGTTTTTAAACAATGAATGAAACACAAAGGTAATTACTAACTTAGAAGACATATTCTGCTCGTTTTTATTAATGAATGAAACACAGAGATCATTTCTAACTTAGAAGACTTGTAATCCGATGGAATTAAAGAATGTTCTTTTTCAAATACTCCGGGCTCTTAGTTACACTATTTGGTTTCAGATTTGTTTTCTTCCGTAATTATTCCTTGCATTTATTTCTGCAATTCTATGGCTTAATTTCTGAATGTTCTTGAAAGGTGTTGTGGTTCCCCTCAGTTTACTGTGAGAAGCATGAGCTGTTTTGTAAGGAGGGTAAAGCGACAATTTAAAAAAAATTAATGATAATCTTTGTTTCAAATAATATCTGCTGCATTTTGCAGATACTGATGATCATTTCACATGCACACGACTTGTGCACATGTGCTTACTCCCAGGCATCCTTGCACGCACGCATGCATGCATGTGTGCGCACACACATACACACATACCACACACACACATACATGCACAAGTTAACACACACACACTCTCTCTCTCACTCTCAAATACTCATGTATACGCACATGCGCACACACACAGACACTGGCACTCACAAATGTGTGCGCGCACACACACACACACACACACACACACACACACACACACACACACACACACACACACACACACACATATACACGAACGCATGTGCACACACACATACACACACACACCACACACACACACACACCACACACACACACACACACAAACACACACACACAAACACACACACACACACACACACACCCCACACACACACACACACACACACACACACACACACACACTTTTACTAATCTAGAGGAGTCACAGAGAGAGAGAGAGAGAGAGAGAGAGTAAATAAAGGTAAGGGGACCGTCTCTGTATTGACGTCTGTGTGCTTGGAAAACAGACCTCTTTGTTTCATTACTCAACATGTGAGGTAGTGAATTCCAGGGGCATGGGGTGTAAAACTGAAAGAAAGAAAAAACCTGTTGAAAGCGTGTTAGCCATCATTTGGTATACTGGAGATCATGAAATGATATGCCCAAACAAGGATTGGGTAGGATGTTTGAAAAAAGACTGTTCAAAGTGAGAGTATATGAAATTTATGAACATTGGAAAGCTGTGCATGATGTTGAACTCAGCCGCTGAAACACTCAGCCGCTGAACTTGGGTGTAATGAGTCTGTACACATAGAATCAGAGGCTGGTTGCAGTTGACTGTTTACTTTTCTCTTTTTGAATGTAATTATAGCCAACATGATGCAAGTGATCAGCATCTTGGACTTGTGGGCTGGGAGAATGTGGGTTTGCTCCTCACCAGAAGTGTTCGTTAACTTGTGGAATTTTTCATTCCCAGCTGGCACCTAATCTGGACGGGAGGGACTTTTGTTTGATGGATGGTGGTGATGTATACTAGGGTTTTTGAAGTTGGGGGTGGGGGTTGGTAGGGATGGGGGCAGGGGATGAAATGTCATTCTGACTGATTCTGTAAGTAAACAGTTGTTGTAGTCAGCGGGCGCTTAACAGGTGGTTTAAAGCGTAGGCTGGATCACAGTGGGCACCTCTGAATGCCACTGAAGTGAGGCGACAGTTGTGCACTGTCTCCTCTAGTGGGTTGCCTCACGGTGGCGAAATATTGATTGCTGCCTTTGGACTACCATTGCTTTGAGCTGTGACAGGAGAAACCAGGGTGTGGCTGTGTATGGGCAGTCATAATATGGTGCAGGAGCAATGCTATAGCAAAAAAAAAAACACACACACCAAAAACATGCAAAAAAATGAAGAATTATGTAACACACACAAAAAAAGAAAAACAAATATGAAGTGAGGCTGGGAACAGTAAACAATAAACAACACACAGGTAGGGTAACTCTTGCTGGCACAAGAAAAACAAGTAAATGCCCGTAACCCCAAAGGAATGCTGCTCACGACACCGGATCGCCTGGCAGATACAACAGCAACAACCGCACGGAACAAACATGGATGTTTCCTTGTTTGTTCTGTGTGCTCTGTGCTGTCATATCTGCTAGGCGATTCGGCGTCGTAAGCAGCATTCCTTTGGGGTTATGGGCGTTTACTTGTTTTTCTTGTGCCAGCAAGAGTTACCCTACCTGCTTGTTGTTTATTGAAAAAGAAGTATAACAAACTGTCTTGTTTGCCTCGCCGAGTCAAGTTGATAGACCTGCACTGGTTAACCACACTGGCCACAGGCATCCAAGGGGTAATGCCAGCATGAGCTCATTTCCACATCATCAGCTTCATTTCATTATCATGGTTTGTTGCATATCATTATGGCTGGCGGTTCATTTCACGTTATGGGATGATGATGTGTGTTATTATCACTGTTCATTTCACGTTATGGGATGATGATGTGTGTTATTATCACTGTCTGTTCATTTCATGTTATGGGATGATGATGTGTGTTATTATCACTGTCTGTTCATTTCACGTTATGGGACCTAAGCCTTGACATTATCCTTGTCAATATTACGACTGTGGTTGTGTTAATGATTGTGGTAATGATGATTGTGATGATGATGATTGCGGTATGACAGAAGATCATGGGGGGTGTGGTTTGATGGACGTTTGGGCCGTCAGAGATCATCACAGTTCTCTGCCTTTGCGTCTTTCACAGTCATGTTAAAAGGGGCTGTACCCAAGCACTCCTTATGCTGTCCATCCAGGACTTCTTCAGACCGCCTCTGGGAGATCCACCCTCCTGTGTACCCTGTAGGATGGTCTTGGGCAGGGGGAGTCATGGTGAGAGATGTTACCTTACCAGGTTTGCTCACGGCATTGGGTAACTGCAAAGAGCAGTTTTGCTGGCTAGCAGTCATTGTGAATGAGAAACTGGGTCATTAGTAGTTTGTGCTGTTGTACAGGTACGATGCATCCATGTCGTACCAAGAGGCAGATGGCGCCACCGAGCCCCAAGTGGACATGGGAGACCGAGACCTGCTCATCGCGGCGACCAGCGTGGAGGGCAAGATGCGTTGCTTTGACTACCAGCACTACCGCTACATCTGGGATCCTCAGAAAAGGACCTTCAGAGAACTGAGTATGTGATTGTTTGTGTTTGTGTGTGTGTGTGTGTGTGTGTGTGTGTGTGTGTTGTGTGTGTGTGTGTGTGTGTGTGTGTGTGTGTGTGTGTGTGTGTGTGTGTGTGTGTGTATGGTGTGCGTGTGTAATGTGTTTGTATTTGTGTGTGTGAATGTGTGTGTGTGTGTAGATAGATTTATCTATAGATATAGATATGGATAGATAAAGAGATATTAGAGTTGAAATGGAGACCTAGTTTAATGTCAATTCTATTAGGAGAGATGTTTATCACACTTTTTAACCAAGAGAGGCTGAAATCAGAATTGCTATTTGAATCCTACCTCAGCCCTACCAATAGAGATTATGATGCTAGTTTCTGACGGTAGCAACAGATGGCACTGAACAGATTCTGAATCTGACAGCCTTCAGTGATGGTCATGCGATCACACCAGTTCTCAATACTCATGCTAAATGATGCTTGCATAGGTTTAAGCTCTAATGTGTTCACGTCATTCTGTCAGGTTTTTTTTTGTAATCTGCTATGTTTTAGTCTGTCATCGTTAGTCTGCACTGCAAACTCTGCACTGATAAGCCAGACATCAATACTACACCAGAGCAGGATTTTACAGTCTGCTCATTAGCACGTAAATGAACTTGATCAAAAGAGATAGCACTTTGCATGACCTGAGAATGCTATGAAAAGCAGATGGTGCAGTGCTTAAATGGATTTGATCTTCTTCTTCTTCTTCTTCAGCGTTCCAGTATCTGGTAGCGTGTGAACTCGTTTACCCTGTTGGGATATTCACACTATACTCGAGAATATAGTCAGTTCACTCTGACTTCGTTGAGTGCAGAAATTTGTGGAAGAGGCTGTGGAAAAAGACAGATAAAAGATATGGCAGACAGAAAGGACAGTAGACGACAGTACAGCAAAGGAGGAGACAGAGTTACTGAGAGCGAAAGGAAAAGGACGTTACTAGCACAGAATGTCCAGAAGGTGGGGGAACTATTTGTACAAAAGACCCCCCGGTATCCCCATGTGGGACGGATTTGATCAAAAGAGATGCATTCTGTTCATTCCAAGAACATGTCAAAGGTGCCGTGCAAAAGAGTGTGCTGATGGCAGTCATTTCAATGTGTGGCGTTTCAAGCATTTCAGATCTAAAGGCCCAGATAGTTCATAATATATACAGTCGATGCAAGACAAGGAAAATTGATCTGAGTGAAAGACAAGTCGCCCAGAGTGGGCGTGAGATTCTCGTTGAATTATTATTTTAAGTGGAAAGATTAAGTTGCGCAGAAAATAATTATTTACTTTTTTTCTTCAGACAAATGTTCTTTTCACTGGATCTGTAAAGAACTTTAAACGTGCCGTCTCCACCGGTCAGATCACAGATATTTCAGGTAGAATTGGTGATTATCCTGGCACACAGCTAGGATTATTGGTCCCTGCTGGTTAAGATTGAGGATTCTACCCCTAGAAACTCTGATCCCCTGTGATTGGTGGGTGTTTCTCTTGGTGATTGGTGTTTGTGCTGGTGATTGGTGTTTCTGCTGATGATTGGTGGTTTTGCTGGTGATTGGTGTTTCTGCTGGTGACTGGTGTTTTTGCTGGTGATTGGTGTTTCTGCTAATGATTGGTGTTTCTCTTGGTGATTGGTGTTTTTGCTGGTGATTGGTGTTTCTGCTAATGATTGGTGTTTCTCTTGGTGATTGGTGTTTTTGCTGGTGATTGGCATTTCTCTTGGTGATTGGTGTTTTTGCTGGTGATTGGTGATTCTGCTGGTGTTTCTGCAGGTGATTGATGTTTCTGCTGGTGATTAGTGTTTCTGCTGGTGATTAGTGTTTCTGCTGGTGGAATCAACTGCTCAACCAGGTTGCAGTCTCTGCTGTGATGTTTGGTGTTATATACTGTACCATGTCAAACCGAATGCTAAATGCAGCCAGTTTGCCAGCTCTGGTGGTCCAGATTTTGCAGTGAATGTGC
>CM031611.1:45454893-45564893 GCA_018398815.1 Conus ventricosus | reverse complement strand
TACTCCTGCCTCTGCATCTGGGGTGCAAGCCCATGTGCATGCCATGGACTCCGTGTTTGATGTTGTAGGCATCCAAGTTTTGGCACCCTTCCCGTTAAGATGCCTTACGTAGGGATACAGTAGATTTGATCTAAACCATCGATGGAAATGCCCTCTGCTCTAGGCGCCCATGTAGGCTGAAAATTACAATGACAAACCACTGTTGTGGGCATGAAATCACAAAATGCATTTTATGTAGAATCAGTCACTAAAAGTGTATGGCATTGGACGAAGTATATTGAATAGTCCTATTGGCCTTCTACTATGATTTGGTTCTAAATTTTGCGTTTATTTGATATTGTAATGTAATGCAATATACTCATATATGTATAGGTAGGCGTGTTTGCATATTTGCATGTACTTTTTTTTTAATGTTATCTGTGTGTGTGTGTGTGTGTGTGTGTGTGTGTGCATGTGTGCGTGTGTATGTGTGCGTGTGTACGAGCGTATGTTTTAACCCCCCCCCCTCCCCCGTGTAATCTCACTAATTATGGTGAAAACACGTTAAACAGACGATTCATTCACTCCTGCATTTTTAGCAGTTGATTGCATTAAGTGGAATGTGATTACAGGCTAACAGTGTATGGGAACAACGCCATTGAAATTGAGGTCAAGTCCTACTGGAGACTCTTCATTGAGGAGGTAGGTTTGTTCAAAGTTTGTGTGATGCTTGAAAATTCTCAAACGTTCCTCAGCTTTATACTTGCTTATTTGAACGCCCTTATTCTTTTTTACAGCCTTCAGAAAGTTTGGGAATTGTATGTTTGTCTGGAGTTGCCTTTAAAAAAAAAGTCTGTCGTTTGTGGTTACTGTTTATGGTGTTAATGATCATGTTTTCTCCACAGAAAAAATGAAGAAGCACCATAATGTACAGAAAGGAGTGGAAAAGATGCAAAACAGACTGGCTGTACTGAAAAAAAAAAGTTTTTTAAATGTTGAAATGTGAGCTGTGCTCTCTTTTATTGTACTTATTTCTCAGTGAATAGCATGTGGTATTTTTGTGTGTTTTTTTGCTAAGTGTTTGTGGCAGGTCATGGCCATTTCAGAATTTTTGCCAAAATCTTGAAGAACTTTCAAATTTTGTTTAATAGAAGAATGTGAACCCTGGCAGCAGTCACTGTCTGATAGGAGCGTAATTGCGACCTGATTTACCCTTACGATTTTGCCGTAATTTTTATGGAAAAAAAAGCAAAATTATGGGAATTATGCCCCCCCCCCCCCCCCCCCCCCCCCCCCCCCCCCCCCCCCCCCCCCCCCCCCCCCCCCCCCCCCCCCCCCCCCCCCCCCCCCAAAAAAAAAAAAAAAAAAATTACGGGGGAAAATCAAAGAAAGAAAATGGTTGAATGTGAAGTTTCGTCCACTACCGTTTGGTCAAAAGCAGTAAAAGCACATTTCCCAGCATGCCTTGCGTCTTTTACCTTGTCAAAGATGGCGACGAAGCAGTCTTATGGCCAACGGCCGGCTTTTCCAATCTTCAAAAGTTGCGAAAGTATGAGATTTTGAAGATTATGTGCGTGTTTTTTTTTTTCGAATTACAGGTTTTTGTCCAAGATATTACAGGTACACAAATTTGGGGTAAACATGTCTGTAATTTTATGCTGAAGTTCTCAAAATAATAACAGGATGTTATGTATGACAAAGCTGTGGTCAATTCAAAATATGAAAGCGAAAGAAAGGGAACCAAATTAAGTCTGTCTGTTTAAAAAGAAAAAAAAAAAACCAACGAAATAAGTTTAGGGGGAGGGAGAGAGACAGAGGCGAGAGGAGGGAAGAGAAGAGGAGAGGAGGGGAGGGGAAGGGATGAAAAGGAAGGGGAGAAGAATGCAGGGAGGAAAGGAGAGGAGACGAGATGGGAAGGGAAGAAAAGGAGACAGAAAGAGAGAGGGGGAATATCGCATGATGCATTAACACAACAACAAAAAACAGAAAATGCACATGAAGGTATATACACAATGTCAGTTTATAATGCAAGATATGCAGATGTAGATTTCCATGTGATGGAAGGCATTCGAAATCTGTGGAGCAATGACCTGAGATTAAATGGGGGAGGGGGGGGGGGGGGGGGAAGAAGAAAAGAAGAAAGAAAGAAGAAGAAGAATGCAGTGGATGAGAGAGTATATGGTTGCTGGAGGGAGGAGGCAGGGGAGGGGGGGGGAAGGAAAGAAAGTTCCAAGATACATCCATAGCTATGATGGTAGAACGGTGAAGCATCCTCTTATCCCATGGAAAAAAATCGTCGAGTAGATATATTATAACAGGATATTTTCATTGCAGGTTTTGACCACTCAGAGCCGTCAACAATAACAAAGTCCACACTCGTGTATCTGCAGTCAGATGCGAGTTGGCGGGGAAGGAGGGGGTGGGAAAGGGGAGGGGGTGAGTGCAGGCTACTGCTCCTATGAGCATTGCCCCATAATCCCCCCCCCCCCCATCCTTATTTTTCCAGCACATCATCCACATGCACAGACACAGATACATCAATGTGCTTATCCCAGTTTACACCACCACCCCCCTTTCCTGACAACTGCCTTCTGTCTGGCTGCCTTTCGCCACACACACACATGCTTAACATTCACGCACACATTCACACACATGAGAGACAGACGGAGGGACACCGAGAGAAAGAGACAGACAGACAGACAGACAGGGAGAGAGAGACAGTTCAGGAAGAAGGCACCTGTGCATGTTTTTCTTGGTTTCTGTATATGATATCATGTCTGATCTTTTCATTGGTCGCTTTTTTTTAAAATAGCGAAATGGATGTGTACCTGCACTTGTCTTCCCCTGCAGATTTGTAAGTTCTTTGAATGTAATGTGAAAGGCCATGCTTTGGGGAAGGCAAGGTGCTGCTCAGTACCAGCTGAAACTCTGAAATTCTATTCAGGGATTTTGGAGTGATTTGGTGTGTGTCATTATAGATTTTTTTTTTCTTGTCTTTTAATCATGACCACCATATTGGGTAACGTTAGCGTCAAACAGGGCTCCTACTTTTGATGCTTCACTTGTCATGTTTTGGTGCTATCATTCATACTTGCCGTCAAAGATGAAAATGGATACAATGAGGAAAGACCCTCAGTGATACACAAATGCCATTAAAAACGCCCAAGTTGGTTTTGATCAAAGATCAAGGGGACTTCCAGTTAGAACCGGCATTAAATGCTTTCCAGATGGCAGACCCAGGCTGGTCTGCTGGAACTGGTTAGGCTTTGACACCTGCTGGAAGGAAGGTGTGTTTCAAAGGGAAAATGTTTGGAGGGTTTCAAACAGGTTAGGCTCTTTGACACCTGCTGGAAGGAAGGTGTGTTTCAAAGGGAAAATGTTTGGAGGGTTTCAAACAGGGGGCCCCTAAACTCCAGAATCACTGCATGTTGGCTGTAGAAAAAAAGATGCAGATGAAACTCAGTGTTTTCCGAAGGGGACAGACGCAAGCCATTATGAAGGTGTTATTGTATGACCAACAGCAGTCCAGAGGAATAATAAAAGACGGAAGTAATCACAACCTATCAGTAACTGAGACAGCATTCTTTAGAATGTAACTTATAAATGACAAGTGGCCATATGTATGAATTAATGAATGACAGCAGTACTTGGGATAAAAGAAAAAGAACAGACAACAATCCTTATCTTAAAAAACAAAGAGGCAACAGGTCGTATTAGTTTTATTCAAAGGCGGTCCTTCGCAGTTTTATAGATCACAGAGATTTTCAAAAGATGAGTAACTAAACCAGGACACTCCAGAGAATGCAGAACCCCTGAAGTTTAAATGGATCCTATACTGAACAGACAGGTGAATTTTTGACAAGTATGTCTTCTTCAGATGTCAAATAATAGACTCAAAAGAGCACAAAGCGATGCTTCCCAGATGCTTGTGTGTTGGAGAGCATTTTAGTTATAGAGCCAGTCAGGTTCTTGAAGCATAAAGGGTCAAGGTTAACTCACCTGGTTTAATCATCAGCATTGTCATCAAAGTGATCGGTGATCACACTACAACTGTGAAATAACTGAACAGTATTATCCATATAAGACACATGCGCGCGCATGCACACACGCACTTGTGCGATTTTGGATGCTAAAATGAATTAAGGTACAAGTGAGATGTGGAGAACATGGTCGAGCAAGTGAACTGAATGTTCATCCTGGGTGTATTACAGGTGCTGACCCCATTCTACATCTTCCAAATTGCCAGCATCACCCTGTGGCTGTTTGACGAGTACTACTACTACGCCGGCTGTATCTTTCTGGTGTCCGCCCTGTCCATTGGGGTTTCTCTGTACGAGACCAAAAAGGTGAGGGTCATTCGAGTCCTATCATTACCTAAGACTTGTTCACTGTACAGATTCCTTTTTTCATGCTGCCTAGTGTTTATTGCTATTGTTGTTTCATTACTGTCCATCTGTGCACTGTAGTATTTAACCACTGTGTATCATTTCCCCTTCTCCCTCATCCTTCAAGGGGATTAAATGGCAAGACGGATCCACAGAGTGGTTGTCGACGTTGAAGAATGTGATTCCATAATCGTTCTAACAGTAGAGCTGTGCAGTAAGAACACTTGGGTATTTCATTTGGATTTCCTAACAATCTGTTGATCTTGGTTTGCAGTTGCGGTGGTATCTTTGATATCTTAGGCTAGCGAAAACCTTTAGTCAGGCTCACAGAATTTTTTTATCTACTGTCCTGGCTGGCTAATGAAAAATACTCATTCTTCTCAGGCTGTGGAGACGAAACTGTCAAGAAGAAAGGGGTTTCCAAACTAACCTAATTCTCTAGAAAATACTCTGTCTTCAGTGAGAGATATTCCAGTAGCAAATCCAGGCACTCTTACCTACTCAGATATTTTGTGCTCATTTGTACTCAGTCTCTCAGTTTAACGCACAGATAACGGAAAAAATGTTTGAAAGACTAATGACTTGTTCGTGTATGTTATTTTCTGATACTGGAATCAGTTGGCTGTTATTGTAATAGGAAAGGCTTGGAAGTGCTGTACCTGTTTGTTGTTGTGGAGAATAAAATGCTGCTTTTTTTCAGTTGTTTGTTCTGTGCCAATTGATTGTAGGGATGCTGTTGCTGATTTTTGGGTAGTGAGGGTCTCCACAGTCTTCTGTCTCCAGTCTAGCACGGAGATGTGTTAACCGGTCTAGTCCAGTCCAGTCTTTAACATTGTCCCTTTAAACAGTAAACAAGTGGGGTATGTTTTGCTCCCATAAGGAAACCTAACACAGAGTAACTTTTATTCAAGACTGGCACAGCCTTTTAAACTTGAATAAAGTCAGACAAATACATAGACGAACAATCTAATAGTGGGGGAAAACCAACTGTTTACTGTTCCCTACCTCATTTCATTTCCGATTGTCCCTTTAAGATTAGCATAGGATGTGCTTGTTTCATACTGAATCTGTTACCAAGATCGTGCATGCACCTTCACAGCTTACGATACACGCATATAGATGGCAGATGAAACCAGTACCTGTTTGTGTTAAGTTAAGAATACATTGTTTATTGTTTTTGCTTTATATCGTATAACGTTTGTTGTGTTTTGTTGGTTTTTTTGGTCTTTTTGGGGGGGGGGGGGTTGGGAGGGCATAAGTTTGTTTGAGTGAATTGATTGATGAGGTATTACTAATGGGGTAACTATAACATTCAGTTCTATTCTGTGATTTTCTTTCAACATGGCACCTTTAGAAAGACGGACGATGACTTTTTCTGCATTCAGTCAGCCTGTAGAGAAGGCTTGATGAGATGGTGCTAAAAGCCCATGAACAGAACTGTTGTTATTAATGAAATGTGTTTAAAACACACACACACACAATAAACATGAGATGGTGCTAAAAGCCCATGAACAGAACTGTTGTTATTAATGAATTTTGTTTAAAACACACACACACATATAAACACAGTTTAAGACTGTTAAAACTTACCATAGTTATGAAATATATGTTGGTTTTAGGAAAATGTGATCTGCCCCCTTACAGTCAACAAGGCTGTTTGAGCAGTTACCTATTTAGTGGCATCTGCGGAGGGGAAGGGGGGAGGGGGGGGGTGTTAAGTGTCCACAATTGTGTTGAATCACAGTTCCAAGCCAATTACAGCCTTTTTCTTTTCGAGTGCAATCCTTAAAAGGTGCATGAAAGCCTCTCAGATATCCTGTATGCAGGGGTGGGAATTCTCCTCGGATCCGCGGAATTCCGCGGTAGAAGCAAAAGATTTCCTCGGATTTGAAATGTTATTTCCTCGGAAAATGAAATTCGCGGAGATAGGGCCTACCTCTTGTTCGGTTACGGTCGATTTCGGTAATCAGATGGCCTGTCTAGCAGGATACAGTAGGCCTATATCCGGCGCTAAGAACTGTGGGATACATTCAAAAATGGCGTACCGACGAGACATCGTAAAGCGCGGGCTTCAGAAATTTGACGAAAGCAACATAAAAAATCCATGGAGATGGGAGTGGATGGAGAAGACAGCAGACAACGAAAGGCTGTGTACATTCATGAGAAAAATTCTGGCTCCTGGACTCGCTTTTTGTTCTCTGTGTGAAAAAGAAGTCAACTACTCCAGTCGTGGGCTTGTTGCACTGCAAGACCACGTGAAATGGATATCCAGTAAACGAAAGCAGGCATCCATTTCAATGTTCTTTTTTTCGAAGTAGGGTGAGTATTTTTGTAATGTTTGCATGTGATCTATAGATGAAACCGTGCCCAAAAAAAACCATATTTTATGCTCTCTGAATGTTTCATTTATTTGCCCAAAATACACCAGATTGCACAGATATGCATCCTTAAGAAAAAACATTTTCCGGGGGGGCATGCCCCGGACCCCCCTAGATTTCCTCTTTTTTGTCTGTTACCAGTTCCCACCCCTGTGTATGGGAATCTAGGTTGCTGTCGATGTGTGGAATCGGGCGGATCATTAAGTAATGGAGTATTGGGGCCAGACAGTGGAGGGTGAGAACAGTCTCTCAAAAGTGAATGTAAGGTACTTCAATTCTTTTGGTGTATTTGTCATTAGCAACGGATCACACTGCGTGACATGGTGAGCACAGCCCCCACCAACATCTGTGTCGCCAATGGTGCTGATGGTAAGCACACTGGAATGTTCGTGTGTGTGTGTGTGTGTGTGTGTGTGTGTGTGCGTGTGTGTGCCTGTGCACAGATTTTAACATATATCAGCATATATTGAATAGTATATACTTGTTTTTAATTTATACTTGTTTGCTGAACGGAAGTTTGTTTTGAATTTTGGGGAATGCATCATTTATATACTTTGCCGCCATTTGTGGTGTAGTTTGTATTTATGTGCATGTTTTAACTGCATAAATGTTCCATAGTTTCTTTTTTTTTTCTTGGTTTTACCTTCCCTATCCTTTCAAGGATGAATAGCATGGATTCGTTTTACAGTATTGCACTGATAAACACACACACACACACACACACACACACACACACACCATACCCATTCACTTGCATAAAACCCCTATATTCTGATTACCAAATACAAAGTGAAACAGTCCAGTACTCTATACATTGTGCTTGGGCTCCACTAATGGTAAGTTTCCATCTGACCTTCAGATCTGTTAGGTGTCAGATCCTGACTGACCTTACCAGGTTTTCCAAACATTCAGACAGCCGTGAACAATGAGAAAGTGAAACGATTCTTACAGATTTCCTCGTGACTTTTTCCAGCCAAACTTTGACAGTGATCTGAATTACTTAAAAAAAAAAAAAATCTTTGTTTATGGTTATATCCTTAAAGTAAAATGAACAGCAAATGATTCACTATTTGGCAAGTGTTTAAAAGATAGTTTATTATTGAGGCTGGGTTCGGATCCTGTAAACTTGTACTGTCCTAAAAAAAAAAAAAAATTTGCGGTCACTGAAAGATGTGGACAGAATGTCAGCTGTCAGCCAAACCATCAGTCGAGCCCTTTAGGACAAACAAAAATCACTTAAATTCAACAGAACGCACATGATTCTTCCTTTTTTTTTTTTTCCCCGCTTCAGCTTTCCATCCACACATGAAAAAAAAGGAGAAGAAAAATGAGACTGTGAAGGCTCTCAAAAGAGCAGTCTTTGAGGAAATTGCGAATCGATAAGACTAGGTTAGACTTTTGTTTTACTTTTATTTGATTAGAATCCTTCCCGAAGATGGAGTATGGCTGCCTTAATGGCGGGATAAAAAAGGGTCATACACACGAGTGTCCGCAGGAGTATCAGCCTGCGTACGCAGAAAGAAAGAAAGAAAGAAAGATTAGAATCCGCTGAAAATAAGTGTACTTTATTGGTTTCATTCCCTGAGGATATGTTAAATGATCCTAATGCTGATACCTGTTGTTGTTGGTTTGGAGACATGCCAAGTGAATAATGTCTGCTTTAGAATCTGAGAACATAATGTTTTTAATGCCTCCAGGCAGTTCTCCCTGTCAGTTCATTGTTAAGTTTTCTATTTTTAATTTTTTTTTTTTTTTTTGGCTGGAGATTTTAAACATTGATTTCTTACATGCAGATCAGTTGAAAAGCACAACAGTGATTTTCTGCATACACATTTTAAACAGATTTATTGTACGTGAAACTGTTACAGAAATGTAGAAAAATTGTTTTTATGTGATCAGTAAACTTTCAGAATTGTATGCATTAGAATTCTGTCTAAATGTATTTATTCATTCCTTCAAGATTTGTTAGTTATAAATCCACATTACAGTCATACAGAAATTGATGAAAATCATTTTGGAGATTCTAAAGGGAGAACTATTACCTTATAGATTGGACGGAAAGTCGTACAAAAATCAGTTGATTCCTGTAATGTATTGATCCTTATTTTTTCAGTCTCTTTGATGGTGAGTCTATGACAGAAAATGTCAGTAACTGATTTTTTCCTTGTGGCTGCTAATGTACTGTTCATTGTGAAAGTCTGTCTGTTGTGTGGCTGCAGAGTTTACAGAGATTCCAGAGCAGCAGTTGGCCCCAGGAGATGTGATTGCGGTACCAGCCCACGGTTGTGTCATGACCTGTGATGCTGTCCTCATCACCGGCACCTGCATCGTCAATGAGAGCATGCTGACAGGTGAGTGAATTCAGTTGCCCTTGTTTCATTGTGGGTTTTTTGTGGGGGAGGGGGGGGGGGGGGGGTTGCTGTGTCTTAATGCATGCCAGTTGAGTGGTGCTACTTCCGCATCACGCATTCCAGCTGCCGGTTCACAGCCACATTGTCCTTCCCATTTTGTCTCTTGGAAATGTTCTGCCGCGGTGTAACCAGTCTGTATCTGCCTTGTTGATAAGTGATTGCTCGTTTATTTTCGTTGCCCTGAGTGTTGTGTATCTTGCCTGAAGAAGACCTAAGAGGTTGAAACATGTTGTGTTTCGTCTTATGATTCGTCTGTGTATGTTTTTTGGCGGAGCCTTGAAAATACGTTTCAGAATTTGATAATCTGATTGCTTTAGCTCCATGTGAACTTGCTGTTTCTTGGAGTGCTACAGAAGTTACATGGGAGTGGGTGTGTCAGAGGAAGCTGAAATGAGCTGTGAGGGGTGAATGTCGCCAAGAGAGTGAGGGGAACGAAATAAGTGGAGTGTTGTTAGTCTTATGTCCATTGTTCAGTTCAACCCCCCTGGTGAAATAAATCACCTTTACCATGAATCATGACGAATAGTTTGACTTGTGCTGTGTTGTGGTGATGGCCAGGTGAGAGCGTGCCGGTGACCAAGACGCCGTTAACCCACCAGGAAGACGACGAAATCTACTCTCCAGAGATCCACAAGAGACACACGCTGTTTGCCGGCACTCAAGTGGTGCAGACGCGATACTATGGCACCGCCAAGGTGCTGGCAGTGGTTGTCAGGACAGGTAACTTGGAGGCAGCAGGAAGGTTATAAGCTTACCTCATGCGGAAAGGATAATCATGAAATGCTGGGAATTGAGAACTTTTTTCTCCCCACAATTTTGAAAATATTGAAAATATATCAACAGAATGAGGAGCAGTTGAAAAGCAGTATACACAGCTATGATGAACTGAATAAGTCATGAAGGTGTTTGGCCGTGTTCTGATGCAGCATGCTATTGCCATCACAGATTTCGTCTCCGAGTCAAATTGGTTTTCCCACATCATTTCCATGACCAGAAGAGAATCTGTTTGTCCCTTAAGACCTCTGGCAATAGGAATGGAATTGGCAGACAGATAACAAAATATTTAAAATCCATCCAAACCTGAGAGAGGTTTTAACCATGTTCCTGAGGAAACCGTAAAGAAGAAACACCTTGTTCAGAGATGTCCCACCTGATGTGATGGTTGAATTTTAGAAGGTGTGTTGTAAAGGGTTGTGTGAATTTTTTGTTTTCTTTTTTCAATATTAATGACTTGTGAGTTGACTTGACATGGTGTCAGCCCTGATATGGCCATTTGCGGTGGGCTGGGCTATAAGCAGCATTACCTAACTAAATTCCAGTGGTTGATGCTATCTGTGACCCTGTGTGTAGGCTACTGCACAGCCAAGGGAGAGCTGGTGACGGCCATCTTGTTCCCCAAGCCCCTGGACTTCAAGTTCTACCAGGACTCTGTCAAGTTCATCCTGTTCCTGGCCGTCATGGCCTCCCTGGGCATGACCTACTCCCTCATCATGTACATCAGGAATAACGTGAGTGAGGGGAGGGGAGGGGGGGGCACGTAAGGCACTACCTGCATGTATGTCGGGAATAATGTGAGTGTGGGAAGGGGGGGATCAGTGGTTTATCAAGTTTTACCCAAATCCACATTTGACCAGTTAAGGGGTAGTGTGGAAGAACTACAATCTCACAAAAAAGAAGAAAACAACAAGGAGAACTGATGGTGTTCTTGGGGTGCAAGCAGTGCATATGTGGTGGGGTTTTTGTTTGTTTCGGCTGCAGCACAAACGGATGAAAGTCACGGACCGAAGGGTGTTACAAGAAATGGGGAAAAAAGAAAAGAATACAGACTTAATTTTTTTTGTTTGTAGTTCTTTAGTTCAAAGGCAGTGCTCAAAGAACGTGCCTGTGTGTGTGTGTGTGTGCATTTGTGTTTGTGTGCATGCACACCCACACCCACGCATGCATGTGCACATGCGTCTTAATGCTAAACACAATTTTCGAAGGATGATTGTGTTTGTGCACATGTGTGTCTGTTTATAATGTTACACATCAATGCATGTTTCTCATCAAGCATGTGTGCAAAAGCAGAAACGAAAAAAGAGAAAAGAGGGTGTTCATACTTTTATATATATATTTTTTTAATGGTGATGGCCTTAATTACTAAATAAACATACTCATGCAAGGTGTTAAGAGATTTTTTATCTTTCATGAAAATGCCAACTGACTTGTGAAATATTACACGCAGACCTGAACTACACGGAAATTGTGTTTCTATTCAGGCGCCTGTGGGCCAGATGATCAAGAGACTGTTGGACATCATCACCATCATCGTCCCCCCAGCCCTGCCGGCAGCCATGACCGTTGGCACAGTGTACGCCCAGAATCGCCTGAAAAAGCATGGCATCTTCTGCATCAGTCCCCCGCGAATCAACTTTTGCGGCCGTATCAACGCCTTCTGCTTTGACAAGGTGAGTTGCAAAGCGAGGCGACTGCAGGCGGAAATCTAAACAGATCTAAAAAGGTTTTTGTAAGAAGTCCACTAAACATGAACAAACGAATCCCAAGACAAAAGGTGACGCGTTTCCACCTCGTAGGCATTCTTCAGGTAAGGTAAGCAACATTCAGGACAACGAAAATGAAGAACGAGCTATCACTCGTCTTGTCAGATTTTCGTTCTTCATTTTCATTGTCCTGAGTGTTGTTTATCTTGCCTGAAGAAGATCGAAATGCATTGTGTTTTGTCTTGTGATTTGTTTGTTCATGTTTGGTGGATTTGTAACGAAAACTTTTTAAGATTTGACAAGGTGCATTGTGACTGTTTTGGGGTGTCTGTCTTCAAGCTGTTGGAGTTGAGTTGTTGATGTGTCTGGTTTGATAGTTGTTATGTTTATAGCGATACTTCAGAAGACAGTTTCAAAGGCAGATTGCAGGGGTTTCCTGATGGAGGAAAAACAAGGAAGAATTAGCTGAAGGATGAAAATGAGTTTAAGACTTTGACAGGTATTAAGTATAGAGTAATTCATCAGAAATATTTCCAAGAAGCACAAGAAAGTTTGGTCTGTTACATGTATTTTCTGTAAGTGCGCACACCAGACTGAGTAGTCATTTTCAGTGATTGACCAGGTCTTGCGGAAGATTTCATATGTGTTTAATCAGCTCTGTATTTTCCTACAGTAATAATATTTGCAAGATAGGACTATCTGAATGGGAAAAGTAGCAATTTGGGTTAGGATCAGAGCTATGTCTGTTGGTGTTTTTGGCTTGGGGACTGCTGTGAAGAACAGATAGACTGAAGTAGAGATATCTTAACACAAACTCGCTGTCTAAGTCTCTTTCTCTGTCTGTCTGTCTGTCTGTCTCTGTCTCTGTTTCTAAGTTCTATTCCAGAACAACATGTATAATCATCAAACTAATTGCTCAACGAAGCAAGGTTCTGATTAGCAACGCATGTACAACACATACAAGTTGATAGGGGCAACCCCAGCAGACAGTGCTGCATGCTGCTGCCCCTTGACTCATGAACCATTAAATGAAAATATTCAAAAGCATGTTTTCACACAAACCAACATAACACAAGCAAAATTTTAGGCTGGTTTTGTCATGTCTTGTCTGGCATCATATTCTGTACTAAATCAACCTCCTGCAAGCTGTGGCCAGTTTGTTAGTGCTGTTTGACTAAATCTTTGTAACTATTCGGCATAAAGACACTCTAAAAAAGCATTTAATCTGGTCCATGTGCACAGCCGTAGTATCATTCCTTTCACTATATTGCCATACATTTCATAACATGTCTTGTGAGGTTTTTGCGCTGTGTGGCCTATCATCTGGTTTTATTTTTGTTCCACACTGAAGCTATATGTGTTAAGATTTTTTCACATGGCTTTTCTGTGAAGCGGTAGTCATGAAACTTTGGTGGAACACAGCTTGCAAACTGGCCATTGTTTGCAAGAGTTTGACATAGCAAGCATATTTAGTGAAACAGAGAGCTCATTAATAGAAAATGATTCATGAAGAAAACAGGATATGAACCAATGTCTATAGAGATCTCATTAATATATATATATATATATATATATATATATATATATATATTGTTAAAAATATTTTAAAATGAAGTGCTAAATTTAAAAATATTTTTAACAAATGTTGCTCCCCAAGGGGTTGAGCTTTTTCAGATTTTTTAAGGACGTTTTAATACTGTTCATGATAATATATATATATATATATATATATATATATATATATATATATATATATTATGCTGTTCATTTATGTGTGGGTGTTTTGCAGACGGGGACACTGACAGAGGACGGTCTGGATATGTGGGGTGTGGTGCCTGTGGAGAATAAACAGTGAGTTTATGTGTGTTTGGGGGGGAGGGGGAGGGTGGTGGTGGTAATGGTGATGGTGGATTTGTGTGGGTGTGTGTTTTATGCCTGTGAATGTATATTGAGTGCTTGTGAGTAACTGTGATGAATGAAATTCATTATGTCCAGGTTTATAGATTTGTATTTATTGTCTATTAAAGGGGCAGTCAGTAAGAGTTAACATGCACAGAATCATGATTATGTGTAACTAATTTCCTCATAAAGATTGTTGAGCTGAGTTTATTTGTCCGGATTTGTGCTGTAATTGATTGCCGGGCTAAAGACAACTGGTAAATAGTTCACTCCTCCGCTTTCAGATAGCCTGCTTAATGAAAAACCGATGAAAATGTCCAGGTGTGCACCTTGCAAAACTATGTTTCGATTGACTGCCAGTAAAAAGACTGATGACCGAGCGGCGCGGTCTGTGTAGTTTCCATGAGGTGCAGCACGACCCGTCCAAACTGGCGCGGGGCCCTGTGCTGGTGTGTCTGGCCACCTGCCACTCCCTGACCATCATCGACGGTGAGCTGAGTGGGGACCCCCTGGACCTCATCATGTTCAACGCCATCAAATGGGTCAGTGAACGGGATTGGTCAGTGAAGCTGGGCAGTGTCATAGGCATGTTTCGTCGGCTGTTGTTACTGGCTGTTGGTGTTGGTTTGTGTTTGTCCAGTGTTTAAAGCTCAAACACCATTTTAAAGTGGTGTTGGGTGGGTCTGTTTGAACATTGAATGTACGCTGTAAGTTATGGCGACTTCTTGATTGCATCTCACAAACTTTTTTTAATTCATCGATGCTGTCTTAGCTGAAACTGAAAACAACCATTTAGGATTTTACAAATTATTTTGAGTTCATCGATGCTGTCTAGGCAGAAATTGAAAACGACCATTTGCAGTGCACTTAGGGTAGCTGGTCCTTGCCACATGCTCCGTTCCGCAGTGAATGTGCGACAGTTTTCTCCTCTTGTCTGCCAGGAGATGAGTGATTGGTCGTATAGTGTTTCTTTATTTCTGTCTTAGTGGCTTCTTTATCCTTAGCAATCTGCTGCTCATATCAGAAACATGGGAGTGAAAATAATCAATGACTAAGATTCTAAAAACTGCTAGTGTTGCTCCTTCTTGTCTTGGTCATTGATGATTGTGATAACTACTGTTGCCATTGACGATTGTGATCGTGTCATTGTTACCGCTGTTGATGGACTTTCAGCACCTGGAGGAGCCAGGACAAGACACCAGCAAGTACGACACCATCATGCCCACCGTGGTGCGGCCGTACACCCGCGACACATTCCTCGGGGAGGAGGTACGTTGTTGTCTTGTTCTCATTGTTTCCAAACATGTTGGGGGGGGGGGGGGTAACTCTTCCCTTTCGGTTCTCTTGCTTAGCCGCAGTGGGCGCAGTGTGTGAGGGATTTTGTGTGTGGAAATGAACGGATTTCATGTCTTCAGTCCTGGTGTGGTGTCTGTGTTCGAGTTGGGCAACAGACAGCATACAGTGCAGTGCAATTTCTTCATAGGAACATTCAGAAATGGTTAAAGATGGAGTCTTCATGGGGAAAGAGTCGTCCTTGATGGGGAAGTCCTGTGGAGACAAAAGCAAGAATGTTCCAGACAACAGCAGGTCTGAAAACAAAGGGAACTTACTCTGGGGTACCTGAAGTGTTGACGAAGACAAATTGTTCTCATGTTATTTAATCGGATAAACATTCATAGTACAGGCTTAAAGACCCAGAGTTACATTTGTGTGTGGTGTACATGCCTATAATAGTGATATACTAGGGATAAAGGTTAAGCAAAAAGGTTGAAAATCCGTTGGTCCCATGGTCCTGCGACCAGTGAAGTGTAGGAGGTTCACCATGTCTGGGGCATGGCATGATGGTAGACGTTCATCATCCCTCTCCTTCTGCCTCCTCAACCTTCCCTGACCTGAATCACGCACTCACTCACCGCTAAGTGGGCAGGGAGGGTTTCTGAAGTCGTTAAAATCCAACTCCATGAAAGTTTCAAACTCACCGACCTTCAGCTTCCCATGCAAAGGCTGGAAACAGTGTGACTGCGGGCGGAGGGAGGTGTACTAGAACATGCAATTAAGACCGAAACATGCTATGGCATTGGTCGGGAGGTGCACTACAACATGCAAATAAGACCGAAACATGCTATGGCATTAGTTGGGAGGTGTACTACAACATGCAAATAAGACCGAAACATGCTATGGCATTGGTCAGGACTGACGTGCACAATGACTTTGAGGTGTGCACACACGGGCACTGAACATGACTGGGGGTCATTTGTACTAGCAGGTTTACACAGTTGGGTGCCAAAAGTGAGTGGGCCGTATAAAGTATGCTTTGGGGTGTAAGACACCATAGTCAGAGAAATGAGTGTTGTTGTGGGGAGATTATGGAATAGTGTGAACTCAGCATCTTGTGAAGAAATTGCTGTAAACAAAGAAATGTCAGAAATACAGTAGTTGTATGGAAAGTGTTCTAATCTTTGATTAAAAAGAAAAGAGTATTTAACAGCATTTCACATTTTAGGGTTCCATCTTGTGGTAGTGCTGTCCAGATTACACACACACACACACACACACACACACACACACACACACACACACACACACACACATGCACTAAAAAATGTTATATATGATGTGATTGAAGGTGTATGTTTTTGTTTTACTTTTTGTAGATTTTTGTGTTCATTATGCTTATAACAAGCAAGACTGTTTCTGTTGAGTCTACAAGTTCTTGACATGCTTTTTCTGAAAACAAGAATTAAACAGAGGCTTAAAAAGGACTGTTATTAAATGAAGTAACCAATGAAAAAGAAAGAAAATGAACAGATTTGTTTCTTTCCACATACAGCTGCTAATGTTGAGCTAATTACATGTACAGCTTTTTTGTAATACACAACATCCTGTGCAAGATTTTTTTGCCTTTGTGTGTGTACTGGTCTCTTGTTTGTTTGTTTTGTTTGTTTGTTTGTCCATGCAAACGGAACATTGTAAACAACTGATGTTTGATCTAAAGGTTTTTGCTGAGCTTTGTAGATCTCTTTGACATTGATTTTGATCAGTGGTTTTGACCATGTAAATGGAAAATTATAAACGAGCGATATCAATTTTTGATCAGTAGGTTTTTCCATAAAAAAGAAAATTGTAAACAGTTAATATTTACTTTTGATCAGTAAAACCAACAGGCAAATGGAACATTGTAAACTACTGACCTTTGCCATTGATCAATAGGTTTGGCCATGCATATAGAAAGATTGTAAACAGTTGACATGTACTTTTGTTCAAGAAGTTAACCCCTAGGTTCTGGTCAGTCAGTATATCCATGCAAATAGAAGTATCTGTGCCAGTAGAATGTTGAAAAATGGCGCACATTTAGTAGGTTTGTCCATGTAAATAGAATATTCTAAACCACTGAGATTCACTTTTTATCTATAGGTTTGTCCATGCAAAGACATACACAGCTGAGGTTTACATTTGACTGGAAGATTTGTCTATTCAAACAGAACAGTGTGACCAACTCAAGTTTACCTCTGATCAGTTGGTTTGTCCACGCAAATAGCACATTCCATGCAAACAGAACATTAACAGTTGAAGTTTACTGTTGATCTGTAGGTGTATCAGTGCAAAGAGAACATTGCAAACAGCTGAAATTTACTTTCCATCACTAGCTTCATCCAAGCAAACAGAACATTGGAAACAGTGGGTATTTACATTTGATCTGTAGGTTTGTCCAAGCAACTAGAAGATTGTAAATAACCGACATTATACTTTTGATCAGTTAGCCTGATGCTCATTGTTAACGGGGTCATGCTTTTTTTTTTCTCTTTATCCTAATAATGTGGTGCCTGTGGTTATGGCCTCTAGAACTTCAGGTGTCTTCGGTGGAAGGGACTGTTTGTTGTGAGGTAAAGTAAGTGTTGGCAGAGATAAAAATGGTCCACAAAACAAAACAAGGCAAAACAAATTCAAGAAAACAAAAGACAAAAAAGGAAGAAACTGTCTTTAAATTGAATACATTTTTGTCAGGAGACAGTGTAGACAAGAAGAAAAATGTTTACATCTGTATTCACTTGACTTTTAAAAGAATTTATTTAATTTTTTTTTCTTTTTGCGTTTGTCCCCATGAAAAGGCTGTGTGATCAACTAGGGTAACGAGCATAATAATACCAACAGCGGTGACGATTACAATTATGATAATAATGATTACCCTGTGGTAAGTCAGTTAGGTCCTCCTTTTTCCCCCAAGAGAGACAAGGTTCCCTTTAGAAATAAAAAAAGACGAACCTTTTTTTGTTTCCAGAGGTTTTTCTTTCAAAACAGTCTTAGACATATTAAGCTGGGTCATAATTCCTGTACATGGCTACTGCTTGAGTATGATCTGTTGTGTGGCTAGCATCTCAGTGAGATAAATGTAACATCGAGTGAAGGTGTTTTTTTTTTTTTTTTTTCCTCTTCCATTTTTCATGGCCTCACATTCATCGTTATTTCCACATCACTGCCATCCCCATTCCTCTCTTTGCTCCTGCACATCTGCGCCCCCCGTCATTCACAGCCATATGCAGGCTCATTCTATCAGTCATAGTTGCAGCACAAACAGTTCACAAAGAACTATCAGTGTGAAGTTGCCATGAGGTGACCCACTTGATGAGACACTGCACTGTTACTGAGTAACGTTGAGTACCGTTCAGTGGTTTCTGTTGTGATCTGGCTTACACAGGACACCACCGGCCAATCCTCTGTTGATGACAGTGACCACTTAGGTGCTGAACAGCTTTATATTTCCGTCCTTATTGAGACACTTAGTGAAAGGGCAAACAAACAAGGCTTTACACATTT
The DNA here is from genome assembly GCA_018398815.1 of Conus ventricosus. Taxonomy (NCBI): domain Eukaryota; kingdom Metazoa; phylum Mollusca; class Gastropoda; order Neogastropoda; family Conidae; genus Conus; species Conus ventricosus. Next base: position 45,546,546 of record CM031611.1, on the reverse strand, counting down.
GTAATCCAATATTTTTGTTGCTGTAGTCTGAGCAGAGGCATTTATCAAACTTGTGTACTACTTAACTATGGAAAATTAACTTCCCAGAAAGTGATGACGTCATTTTTGCACAATATTGTGTTTGTTGTCATTGTTCTAATATTGCCTGACCACTTGCGTACAAGCTTTCATGCGGCATCTATGTTATCTACAAGAAAATAAACCCAGTCGAGTTTGGTAAGAATTGTTGGGAATTCGCCAATTCAGTCATCTCAATAGTGCAGATATATTACATTTTACATGACAATAACTAATTATCAAACCTACAGCCCCATTTGTAATGGCCGCTCAACCTTGCCGAACGCATTGCTACCAGACCAGCTATGCACAGATGACATTCAGTTGGCCGAATACAGTGCGGTTAGCTGGCTGGTGGGGAGCGGCCTGCAGAAAACATTCCTTTCCCTCACCTGCATTCACAGCTTGGTCTCTGCAGCTGTAAACTCCCCTGCGACTCAAAACTAAGTAACTTGCTCTGAACAGCCGTGCAGCGTGAATGAATGTCCGCTCCAAAGGGAGACTGAATTTTTGCTTACACTGAGTACTTAGCCACACACTCTCTGCAGGTTTCAGTGTGAAAAAGACATTGAAAATGAGGTTCTCTTGAAAGCAGGGTTTAAAGGGCCACAGAATTTAAGGGAGAATAGATTCTTTCATTAACCTGTCTCTGGAGATTCAAACACACACTGTTCTGGATAACATGTTGGGCAACTCTCTCGGAGAGGCCTCCGTTAATCAAATCAAATTCGACAACATGGTTCTGGCCACCCCATAGAAGCACGTAGCCCACCCCACAAATTTGGAAATGAGCGGAACAAATTCAGAAATATATGGCTTTGAGGGGATTTGACCCTATCTGATCTGACTACTGTACAGACTTCACTCAGAAAGCAACTTGTCTGTAAGGGCTTTGGGCTAGTGGATTTATTGCAGGTTCATGCGTTAACCTATGACCTCCCACCCATGTGTCTGCAACCCACACCACCGACCGTGGTGCCATTGTGGCTGGTTTGAGATGAAGTTTTGGAAAACGCTTTGGTAGGGGGGCGGTGGGATCTAACTGATAGTAACAGTCTATTGTGTGTGTGTGTCTGGCTTTGCAGGGGAATTATTTAACCTCTGATGAGTTGTTTGAAAACGCCTTGGAGGGGCGGTGGACCAGGTATAGTTTGGTCTTAGCTTGCTTCTGCTTGTGTGTGGTGTGAGCTTGAACCTGCAGTGTTCGTTTAGTGTTTGTCGTAGTGGACCTAATGTTTTGTTTGGTTTGTTTTGTGTTTGTCTTATTTGGCCTATTTGTTGTTTTGTGTGTCAGTGTTGAAGTGTGTTTTGACAGCTAATGTTCTGTCTTTTGGATGATTTCAGTTTGTGGCACATCTGCTGTCGTATAATCGTGTGTTTGCTGCTTCATGTGTGTTAACGCTTTTGTTTTGTGGCAGGTGGCGCTTCTGTTGAAAATTAATTGTCAGGTCTTAATTGTGTTGCACAAAAATTGTTATGTATGGCGACAGTTGTGGATGCATTGTTGTTGCTGACATGCTTTTGCTTCTGTGTGTGTGTGTGTGGTTATGAAACTTGCTGGTGTTGCTTGACTGCTGCTCGATACAGACATTTTACAAATGTTGTTGATTGTTCTTTCTTTGCCTGTGAATGATTATCTATTGTCATATTCCTATGCTCTGTGGCCGTGGTTGTTTGTTCATTGTTATTTGCTTCTGGTTGATTATTCCCTGTTGTGCGCCTGTCATTGATTACTTGTTGTTATTTGTCTGTGAATGATTATTCGTTGTCATGTGCCTCTGATTGATTCTTCATTGTTGTGTGCTTGTGATTCATTTGTCATGGTTATGAGCCTGTGGTTGATTGTTTACTGTTATTTGCCTGTGGTAGTTTATTTGTTGTTGCATGCTTGTGGTTGATTATTCAGTGTTCTGTGTTTGTTGGCTGAATAGTCATCGTTGTATGCCTTTAATGATTATTCATTGAAATGCTGTGCCGCTAATTGTAGATTGTACAGTACCTGTTATGATGGAATTTTGTGTACTTGTGGGTATGAATGATTCAGTGATTGTATAGGTTGTTCAATGATTATGATTGATTATGAATTGTTGGGTGATTATGGTTGATTCTAGTGTTCAGTGACCATGCTAGATTATTGATTTTTCAGCCACTGTGATTGACTATAGATTGTTCAGTGACATTATAGATTATAAAGTGGGTGATTGACTAAAGATTGTTTGGCGTCATATACTGTACCATGTCAGACAATAGCATTCACGGCAGTTAGTCTGCTCTGCCAGGCCGAAGTTTTTGTGTGGCTAATGCAGTGATAAGACAGTCACGTGGTGCCCAACCCACTTCCGCCGTAGGGAGAAGCCAGTGTAAGTCTCCCATACGTCATTCTCTCTCGGCCTGCCGTCAAAGCAAGATAAGTCTTGTGCTCTGTCTCGCCTTCTCTTTGCCGTTGTGTTTAGATAGCCTTGTGTTTGCTTCTTGCTTATTTGTTGTGGCTTCGCGCTTCACCTTCATTCTTGAACCGGTGGGGCTTTGGTTTGGTGTGCTTTATTCATTTGTTTAACCACGCCATCCTCGCCTTGTGCCTTTGTCTTGGCACTTGCGACTTGCATTCGGCTCTTTCGATCTTCGAAAGTCGGAACTCCCATCGCCGTTTCGCCCTTTCTCCCCAGTTTTGGCTTTTATAACGGCCCCTTGTTTAAACGAATCTCGGTCCCTTCTCCTTCCATTTGGACTCCCGATTCGCCTAACTTCACGTAGTCCACTCGGATTCCATTTCTTCGCCGGTCGTTCCGCCATTTTGTTTTCGACCCGGCCAAAACCGCGTCACTTACGATCGACCTGCCTCGATCTCTCACTGACTTCTCGTTGCATTTATTACAATTCAGTGTCTCTCACGACGTTGGTTGAGCCCTTTCTATCCCTCAATCCACCTCTTTGTCTCCCCTTTGCGATCGTGCGTTCCGTGTTTGTTCCCCACCACCAGTGCCCAACATGGTGAAGGACACTAACGGCTCGAGGCGCTCCACTCTTCGGCAGTCGCTCTCTACCCCGGAGGGGTCGTGTGTCGATTCCACGGGACAAACCGCTCACGCACACGATGAGCGTACGGTCGGTGTAGAGGAGGTTCCGTGCAGGGGACGCGCGACCATCATTCCGATTCCCCCTCTACCCGACCGGCGGATACACGATCGTCGCGATCGAAGTCCAACATCAGTCCCAGTCGGATGAACAATCGGCAGTCATTGCCGACTGTTTTTCATTTGCTTCCTTCCTAAGCCCAAATCCTCCAAGGGCAAGGCTCCCATGAAAGGACCTTCCCGTTCTAAATCTCACGTTCCCTGACTGGTTCGCCTGTTCGACTTCGACCGCGTAAGGAGACCCTCTCCCATCATGCCTCGTCCGGCGATCATCGGCCCCAGGGGACCCTTGCCGATACCCGGACCGGCACGGGTGGCGACTCGCGGACGAATCACCCGCACGTCACCCGATCTATTGAGACTTGTGACGCTAGCACCTCCACTAACGTCACACAGTCTCAGGACGCCTCCCCAACCGGGTCCGGGTTCAGCCACGACCCGGACACGAGGAGCGTCAACACTCCGTGGAGGGAATGTGGCCAGTCTTCGGTGGAACCCCCCCACTGACCACAATCCCGGGTCAGGTACGCAGGCATCGAGTAGCTCGGATCTGCGACCTCACCCCCGACGGTCCGAACCACCCCGATCGATCGTCTCAATCTCCCCTAGGGTACAGGACGTTGGGAGCCGACTTCTTCCGCTCCCCTATTGGGCAACGTCCGCGGTCCCCGTTCCTCAGGAGGGAGGATCGACCAGCGGGACCAGGGGTAACCCCTCGTCCCTTGAGTTTTAACCGCGTCGTCTCCAAGCCATCCCCGTCCGCATACCACACCGGCCAGGAGGCTCGGCGATCGTAACACTCCCCGACCCCTCTGCCACGCAAGGGGCCGGTGCGGACCCCACCCGGAGATGCAGGAGGCAGTGCTCTCCCGGGGTGCGCAAGGTTACCCGGGTCCCCGAGGAGACTCTGCCTCTGGGCCTCCACAGCCCTCCTTTCTCCCCGGGGACCGGTGGTTCTATTCCCCCGAGAGGAATCAGTGGCTTAGCTCGGACTCTTCCCCTGACTCCATCTTTGGCCTCATGTGGCATCCGGCCTCCCAGAGCTGGATCGACCTGGGCCCCCATTCCTCTCGGGCGCTGTCCGATCGGCAGTCCCCTAGTTTTCACCGCCGATTACGGAACCACCGGGGAGTCGTCCTCGTTTTCACCCCTTCCCAACGAGTTCACGACTCCCACGCACCCCTGACATGGCCTTCCGAAGGTGGACCTGAACTTCCCCTTCACGATCAGACTGACCCACAATTGGAGGAGGGGTTTGAGGAATTCCTCCCCCAGTCTGGGGACCTTTCCATTTTGGAGAGCTGGCGCCCTGACTTGTTGTTAGGGAATCCCCTCCCTCTAACAACATCTTCGCCCTTTCCCGTTTCACTGGGTCACCCCCTACCCAGCGATCACGGTCAAGGATAGCCGCCCCCCAGACCATCACTCCTTTGTTGGGCAGATCGGCCTCCCTCGCCAGGGGTACACATGCCGTTCCCCCACCGGGGACTGACTTCTTATCAGCCCCCAACGCGGCCCCAATAGGAGTATTCCTCAAGGACCCGCGTCAGGCCCCTCATGTCTTTTCTCTCTTTTCTGCCAATCCGGCCACCAGGGAGATTGCCATTTCCCCGCTGACCTCAGGCTCACTCCTAACCGCCCCCCTCCCACATCCACCTCTCTTTCTATCAAAACCCTGACAGAGTGGACAGAATCGCCAGAGCTGGCATTCTGCACACCACCGCGGGGCATGCCTTCATTGACATGTTCCTACAGCGAGCGGAGGAACTCTGGCCAAATGAGGGAGGCATTGTCCTCAGCGTCTTCAGACCCGGGCGACACTGAGCAGGCCCCAGCCTGTTTGATGACCCCCTTATGCGTTTCTTGTCAACAAGATAGCGCACCACCTTGGGGCTGCGGCGGACAGCGCAGCCAGGAGTCACTTTAACTGCCTTCTGGCAGTGAGGAACGCCCTGCTATCACAGGCCCATCTCTCCCCAGCGCTCAAGGCGGCCTTACGCTGCATTCCGGGTCAGGAGCAGTCGCTTTTCGGCGACTATTCCTCTGCGGTCATTTCCCATGCCGTCGAGGAGCGCAAACAGGCCGCTTCTTTTGCGACCACAAACCCTCGTCAGCACCGCCCTTCTAGACCATTCTTTCGTCAGGCCCTACCCACAGCCAGACCCCAGCCCTACCCCAAGCAGCGTCCCTCGAGGCCCCCCGCCAAACCCCCTACGCCCAAACCGAAAAACCCCAACAGAATTTTCGGTTCGGCCAACAGGCCCGGCCCCGAGGTGACTAGCGGACCCACCTTCCGAGGGGCGGGACATGTCAGTCTTCCAGACACACCTCAGCCCCTCTGCCCCCCTGGCAGGCAGTCTGTCCCCGGCACGCCCACCAGTGGCGGCGCATGGGTCTCAACCCCTGGTGGTTTCTGTTCTGCAGGATGGGTTCCGTCTACCCTGGGCACACGAACAGCCCTCCCCCTCCTGTCCTCCCCTCCTCCTTCCACCGGCGACCCACCTCCCGCCCAGGCGGAGGCCCTCCGCCTGGAAATCGAGGAGCTTCTCCGCAAGGGCGCCATCACCGAGGTACCACACCCCAACCCCGGGTTTTACTCTCGCCTCTTTGTAGTCCCAAAGGCCTCGGGCGGCTGGAGGCCCATCCTCGACCTTTCCCCTCTCCAAACAGATTCCTCAGGACAACCAATTCAAGATGGAGACCCCGGCCCAGATCAGGGACTCCATCCACCATCTGGACTGGGCCACCTCGATAGATCTCAAAGATGCTTACTTCCAGATCCTCATCCACCCGTCCACAGACGATACCTTCGTTTCGTCTGGCGGGGCCGGTGTTTCAATTCAAGGCCCTCCCATTCGGACTCTCCTGGCTCCCTTCCTCTTCACGAAGGTAGTCAAGGAGATGGCCTCCCTTGCCAGACAGGAGGACATTCGCCTCCTTGTCTACCTCGACGACTGGCTCGTCCTGGCCCCCTCTCAGGCCCTAGCCCAATCCCACACCTCAAAGCTACTTCAGCTTTGCTCCTCTCTGGGGTTCGTCACCAACCCGCAAAATGCGAGCTCTCGCCCAGTCAGCAATTCACCTTCCTGGCATGAGCTTCGACAACCACCTCCATGGTAGTCTCCCCGACCCCGGAGAGGTCCGCTCGCCTAGTGGATCTCATTTCCCACCTTCGCCTCTCTCCCCTCACTTCGGCAAGGACACTTTCCTCCCTCCTAGGGATGATGGAGTCCCTGTCTCCTCTCATTCCCCTAGGCAGAGTTCCAAAGCGACAGCTTCAGAGGAGTTCCGCCGTCGTTGTCCCAGACCAACGACAGCTGGAACCAGCCCGTCCCCCTAGGGCCTTGGTTCGTTTGGGCCACGGAGGAGTGGCTCAGCCCATCCACCCTGGCCCCCGGAGTTCCCATCTCCCTCCCATCCCAGGCCCTGGAACTTTCACAGACGCCTCCAACTCGGGCTGGGGGGCCCATCTGGAGAGCAGTCACGCCTCGGGGGTTTGGGATCCTCTGACTGCTCGTCTTCACATCAACATCTTGGAACTGGAGGCGGTCAGACTCGCCCTCCTCCAGTTCCAGTCCATAGTCGCCCACCGATTTGTTCTCCTTTTCACGGACAACACTTCGTAGCTTGTTACATCAACAAGGGGGGGGGGCACACTCCATCGGCCTCTCCCTCCGTACAGAGGCCCTCCTCCGCTGGTGTCACACGCAGGGGGTCACCCTTCGCGCGAGACACATAGCAGGGACTCACAAACATCCTGGCAGACTCTCTCAGCCGATCCAAGTCTGTCCTCCACACGGAATGGACCCTCAGCCGGCTTACCCTTCAACCGTGTGGGAACATTGGTCACACCAATGATCGACCTCTTTGCCACACGGTTTCAACCATCGTCTGCCAGTGTATGTTCCCCGGTCCCGGACCCCCAGGCTTACGCCCATCGACGCCCTGTCCCTTCCTTGGTCCGGCCTCATAGCTTACGCCTTCCCTCCCTTCCCGATCCTCCACAAGGTGATCAGAAGGCGAGACTCGAGAGACCCAGGCTCATTCTCATAGCCCCATGGTGGCCCACTCAGTCCTGTTCCCGGACCTCAAGTCCCTCACATCACGAACCCCTCTCCAGTTGAACACCAGGTGGGCCTGCTCAGGCAACCCCGTTCGGGCCTCCCTCACGCCAAACCCCAGGTTCTTCACCTCCACGCCTGGCTTCTGTGTCAGCCGGCTGCGAACATCCAAATCCCCCTCTCGAACGGACAGGTCCCGTTCCGTCCTCAATACCCTCTCCATCGCCGGGGCCTCTCGGAACTCCGAGACCTAGCCATGTCCTCTCGCAGAGCTAGCACGGAGTCCCTTTATGACTGCAGATGGAGGAAATGGGTCTCATGGTGCAAAGCCAATTCTGTCCCTCACATTCGCCCCACCAACATCCAAATAGGAAATTTCCTGTCCCAACTTAACCTCTCTGCTAGCTCCATCAGGGCTACAGGTCGGCCCATCTGCACGACCATCCTCCAAATGGCCGGACCCTTCCTTTGAGAATGATTTCCTTCTCAGAGAGATCTCCAGAGGGGCTTCTCTTCGGAGGCCCAATCCCCTAGACGATTGTTCCCCTTTGGGACCTCTCACTGTTCTTGACGTCCTCAATAAACCCCCCTTTGAGCCTTTGTCCTCCATTCCTTTCGACCTTCTGTCCATGAAGACTACCTTCCTCCTCGCCCTCGCTTCGCTACCGCGAGACGCGAGCGAGATCCATGCCCTTAGCGGGGACCCCAGAGACATTGCCTTCCACAGAGACGGCTCCGTCTCTCTTAAGTTCCTTCCCGAGTTCCTAGCCAAGAACCAGGAACCCGGCAGTCCCTCCCCTTACCTCATCATCCGCCCGCTGGCGGATACACTAGGGGCGACACCTCTTCGGACATAGCCCTTTGCCCTCTCGATGTCTAACACACTACTGGACAGCTCGCGCCCCAGGCGCGTTTCACAAAGACGTCTTCTCATTCCATCAACCCCAGTAACACGAAAGACATCTCAGCTGGCACTGTCTCTAGTGGCTCTCCAAGACGGTCAGAACTGCCTATTCCCAGGCATCCGAGGATCTCCCCGTCTCTTCCCCCCGGGCCCATGAGGTCAGAGCGCTGGCCACTTCGGCAGCATTCCAGCACTCTGTTCCCATGCCCACCTCCTGGAGGCAGCCTTCTGGCGTTCGGAGAATCCCTTCATAAAATTTTATTTGAGGGACATCCGCATGACCAGGGCTGATGGTTCTAATGGATATCCTTTGTGGCGGCTAATGCATCCATACGGGTAACCCCAGGAACCACTAGGGCACTCGCCCTCCTCCTTTTACTATGAATTCTGCTATTGTCTGACATGGTACAGTATATGACGCCAAAATGGGGAGTTTGTATTATACTCCCTGTTTGGCTAGTAACTTTACCATGTCAGACTCTAATGCCCGCCCACCTACCTTCCCGCTAGCGCCAAGGTTTCTGGGGTTACCTTGCGCGCAGGCCTCGATGAATGACGTATGGGAGACTTACACTGGCTTCCTCCTACGGCGGAAGTGGGTTGGCACCACGTGACTGGCTTATCACTGCATTAGCCACACAAAAACTTCGGCCTGGCAGAGCAGACTAACTGCCGTGAATGCTATTGTCTGACATGGTAAGTATACTAGCCAAACAGGGAGTATAATACAAACTCCCCATTTCAGTGACATTAAGATTATTCAGTGGATGATTGACTATAGATTGTTCAGTGACATTATAGATTATAAAGTGTAAGATTGACTCTAGAATTGTTCAGTGACATTATAGACTATTCAGTGGATGATTTGACTATAGATTTGTTCCAGTGACATTATAGGTTATTCAGTGAATGATTGACTGTAGATTGTTCAGTTACATTATAGATTATTCAGTGGATGATTGACTATAGATTGTTCAGCGACATTATAGATTATTCAGTGGATGATTGACTGTAGATTGTTCAGTTACATTGTAGATTTTTCAGTGGATGATTGACTATAGATTGTTCAGTGACATTGTAGATTATTCAGTGGATGTGGCGGATGAAAGCTTGTTGAATGATTGTGAAGATTGTTGAATGATTGAGAAGATTGTTCAGTGACTCTGGTTGATCATGGAGTTGCAGTGGTTGTGTTGATCGGTTAATGACTGATGACATTATACATGGACTGTGGCTGATAATAGAGTGTTCAGTGTCTTTGGTCGAGGACAGATTGTTCAATGACCATGGCTGATAATAGATTGTCAGGTGTCTTTGGTCGAGTACAGATTGTTCAGTGACCATAGCTGATAATAGATTGTCAGGTGTCTTTGGTTGAGTACAGATTGTTCAGTGACCATAGCTGATGATAGATTGTTCAGTGTATATGATCATAGATTGTTAAGTGACTGTGATCAACCGATTAAATTATATAGAGATTTTGACTGATTATAGTGTGTTCAAGCACTGTGGATGATAATAGATGGCTCAATGACTGTGATTAATTCAGTATATTGTATTACATAATAACAGTGATTTATATAGGTTGTTCAGTGGTTATGGTTGATTAACAGATCGTTCATTGACTGTTGTTGATCGTAGATTAATACAGTGACTGTAAATGATTATAGGTTGTTCATTGGCAGTGGTTGCTATAGATTGGGTGATATAGGTTGTTCTGTTACTGTGATGAATTAAGATCGTTCAGTGACATATGGGTGATTGTGATTTGTCAGGGGACCGTGGTTGACTTTAGACTGTTCATGACTTATGAATGATAGATTATTCAGTGACTGTCGTTGATTAAGGAGTGTTTATGACTGGTTTTTTGGATTATCGTTTGCTCAACGAGTGACATATAGCAAATGCCCTCCTGCTCACACTCGTGCATGCACCATGCACACACACACTCAAACACACAAACACACACGCACATAACACATACAACCATACACAGAAACACACACACACACACACACACCACGCACATGCACGCCACGCGCCAGCTGCACGCTTGTGGTATTTTGCACATGCACCATGCATGCGCACACACGACCACACACACATCACACGCACACTTACAAACACACTCACACGCACACTTACACACACTACACACACACACACGCACACGCACACACTATATGTCAAAGGTATTCTTTTTTTATCATTTTCTGTTTTTTGGTTGTCAAACTATTGCACTGATGAGAAATAAAGGTTGATCTTGTGGTTCAGATTTTGCATTGTAAATTTTTCCATAATTATAAGATTTCAGATTTCATGACACAGGAAAAACACTATAATTATAGAGTTTGAAATGTGCTGTCCCAAATGCTAGAATGAAACGTGCATCATCAAGTGGGATGAATGAGGGCGAATTGATAACCACATTCTATACCATTTTATAGTTGGCTGAATGAGTACTCATTCTACTGTGTGTGTGTTGTGTGTGCGTGCGCGCCGCGTTTGGGGGGTGGTGTGTGTGGGCGTGTGTGTGTGTGTGTGAGTGTGTGTGTGTGGTGTGTGTGTGTGTGTGTGTGGTGTGGTGTGTGTGATTGTTGCTCTGGTGTGTAGACAGTGGATGAGTGCACATGCCAGCCATGAGCTATGTAGTAGATGTTCGTGTGATAGAAATTAATTTGTAGATGCAAGACATGGTAAATGCCCATGTGACCAACCCACATATTTATGAAATGTCCCCATTTTTCTGTATGCACACAGCTTGCTATTTGGGTGACAGAAAAAGGGTGAAAACCTCTCTCCTCTCATCACCTTTCCTGCCGGACTCCCCACTCTTCTCACCCCCACCCTCACCCCCAGATGATGAATCCAATGTGATTGACAGCATCCCTTTGAGGTGGGCATTATCCGGCAGTTCACACCTTCCTCCTCGCCACCCAGCGCATGAGCCATCACACGCACCATCGGCGAGGACCTCATGGAGATCTATTGCAAGGGGCGCCAGAGAAGATTGCCTCCCGTTTTTGCGATCCTGAGACCTGTGAGTTGCTGCCTTGGTGATTTGGATGTGGCTGGAGTACATGGAGGTGTTGTGTTGGTGTGGGTTATGTCATGTGCTTCACATCATGTGTGTGTGTGTGTGTTTTTTTGTTTGTTGTTCCTTGCTGACATTTCTAGTGCACCTCAGTGGCAATGGACCCACGCGGCTCAATTCCAACACCCCTGTACAAAGCCACGCCCAGCCCGGTCCCGCCGCATCCCCAGCACCAGCAGTCCACATAGGAGTACCAATATCAATAGGCAACCCTCCGGAGGAGACACTGCACTGCTTGCCGAGTCACTTTGGTACGTCAGTGGCGTCTGTTCTGATCCTACATATGCAAGAACACACCTAGTAAGCCCCGTAGTGACGACAATGATTGCTTAGTCTTGGAGGAGCCGGCTTTAATGAGCTCTCCCCTCAGAGGTGTTCACCATGTCTGTAGACCGCCCCCTTGGACTCACAGATACCAGCAACCCTGACGTAAATGTGATTGGAAGGTGTTTAGTGTAAGGAGGGTTTGGTGTGATGTTGCTTTGGGGCATGTGTGATAATTGGGGTGGTTAGATGTGACTTGGTTGATTTGTGGAAGTTTGGTGGATGTGGTTTGTGTATGTATGTGGGAAAGGGAAGTGGGTTGATGGGTTAGCTGTTGAATGGGATATAGTTGGGTATGTTGTGTTGTGGGTTTGGTATAATTGTAAAAATGATGTGATGCAGTGTGATGTTGACATATGTGTATGCATGTTCCGTTCTTCTGTGCAGGATGAAGTCGTTCGTGTTCTTACTCCAGTTGAGGGTGGGTGGGGAGCAGTGCAGTTTAGTTTTAAAATTTACTCTGATATAAGTTTCGAATTATGACACAGGTATTAAACACATTAACCCTTTTAATGCTAATGTAGTGCAAAAATTCCACGCAAATTACGCCACTGAGTTTGCTTTCTTCCATCATGGCAGCTAACTGTAAACACTTATAGCTCAAAAGGAAACGCGGAAAAGGAGAAATACATGTTTCAGATCTGAACTCTCTTGATTGATTTCCTTTTTTCTACTTAACCTTTAAACCACAGTGTTATTTTGTTTCTTAAAATAACATGTACACTACTTGCAAAGTAATGTATTATGCATCTGATAAACTAAGATATGTTTTTAGAAATATTACCCTCAAATTCTGCCTGTCCAATTGCACTGAATTTTGTATCAAAATGGAATAAGGGATGTAGTTTGTGGAGCATGTGTCTATTTGTGTGTGTGGTGTTGATGTTGTCTGTGTGTGTGTATTGTTGATGTTGTCTGCATGTGTGTTGTTGATGTTGTGTGTGTGTGTGTTGTTGATGTTGCCTGTGTGTGTGTTGTTGATGTTTATAATTGACCATCAAGGTCACTTACCTGTGAACTGGTTTGTAACATTGATGCGGACTCCGTGCTTCTTGGTCATCTTACGGTCTGTCGCTGCAGTTTTAAATGATAGCAACTTGTACAGTTCACATGGCTTTCTGTGCCCTGTTGATTGATTTAGTTGTACCTGGTTCGCTGAATTGTCTACAGGTAGATCAGAGTTGTACCTGGTTCGCTGAATGTCTACAGGTACATCAGAGTTGTACCTGGTTTGCTGAATTGTCTACAGGTACATCAGATGGACAGTCTGCTATCAAAGTCATTCATTCTCATACTTAACATGAGCTGAAAAATGGTTTAAAACTTTTTTCTTTTTTTTAGCTCACGTTGAAGTGCTTCGCATTTTGCTGCTATTTCCATGTTTCTATGGAAATTGTTGAACTGTTTTGAAATCATGTTAAGTTTTGCTTTGAACAATGTTCAGTGAAATTGTTTTGAAATAGCGGCTCTGCACAATTCAAACCATGTATTGCTGTGTGTTTCAGTGCCCCACAACTTCACCCACATCCTGCACAAGTACACAGTGCAAGGTTTCAGAGTTATTGCCCTTGCCTATCGCCCGCTAGACCCCAAGATCACCTGGCACCAAGTCCAGAGAATTCAGAGGTAAGTGCGTGTGTGTGTGCTTGTGTGTGTGTGTGTGTGTGTGTGTGTGTGCGTGTGTGTGTGTGTGTGTGCGTGTGTGTGTGTGTGTGTGTGTGTGCGTGTGTGTGTGTGTGTGTGTGTGCATGTGTGTGCGTGCATGCGTGCACGTGTCTCTGAAGTCGTGATGTTTAAAGCCATGCTGATTGCAGTGGTCATATGGGGCTGAAGTGTATTGTATGTACGTGGAGGACAATGTGCTGGAATATCTGCATTTTTTAGGACGTTGATGACGACAATGATGATTGTGATGTTGATGAGAAGGAGATGTTAATGATGATGAGGAGGATGAGGATCATGTTTTGTCAAAGACAAGATGAGCGCGACATGCACTTGGGGAAAGAAAAAAAGATGATGAGGATGTAACGACGTTTACGATGGTGATTATTCAAAGATGATTACGATGTGTGCTTATAGATAAAGGTAAATTTTGATGTGCATTTTCCAAGACTGATAGTGATAATTATCGTAGTAATAATGATGATATTGATGATGATTGTATTTGTATGGAACAAATTGGAATGTGACTTGCACATTGTGGACGTGGTGATGCTGATGATAATGATTTTGATATTAATGATGATGCTGTGTCTTTGACAAGGCATTACATGACTGGCTCTCTGGGATTTGTAGTAATGATGATGATTATGATGATAACAGTGACAATTGAAATGATGATGTCAACATAAATAAACCCTGACACCATGTATTAAACACCATGCCATCAAATTCAGCAAGCAAATGTCCATCTGTTGAAGAACTCGTAGACATTGCTCGGTGAGTGTGGGGAAAAAAGTATGATGACAGTGATGGTGATGATGATAATGATGATGATTATGACTGTAGTGTTCTTAATGAAGATGATGATGTGCTGATGAAAGTGATGATGATGACAATGACAGTGATGATGATGATGCCGATACTGATGATGATGACAGTAATGTTATTTATTGATGATGATGATGATGAGAGTAATGTTATTGATGATGATAATTATAGTGACAATAAGAATATAGGTTTCTGGATTCTGGATTCGACATTAGAAAAGTAGTTACAGACTCAGAATCAAAAACTTACTTGGATAATATTTCAACAGGGTCACCCTGTCTTCTTCAGCTCACTGTTGCTGTTGTGGCAGCGAGGCTTGATGGAACGACTGTTGTGGGCGACCCTGTCGAAATATTCTCCAAGCAAGTTTTTGATTCTGAGTCTGTAACTACTTTTCTAATATAGTGACAATGTGTATCAGAGACAAGGTGGAGTGCAACCTGCTCTTTCTAGGACTGCCAGTTGCATGATGATGATGATGATGACAGTGACAGTGATGATGATGATGATGATGATGATGATAATAATAATGATGGTGATAATGATGGTGATGATGACAATGACAGTAATGATAATAGTGATGGTGATGATGACAATGACGGTGATGATGATGATGACAATGACATTGATGATGATGGTGATGGTAATGGTGACAACGACGATGACGACGATGATGATGATGATGATGATGATGATATATGATGATGATGATGATGATGATGATGATGAAATGATGACAGTGATGATGATGATGGTGATTATGGTGATGATGTGTATCAAGGACAAGGTGAAGTGCGACCTGCACTTTGTAGGACTCCCGGTGATGACGATGATGATGATGATGGTGATGATGATGATGATGATGGTGATTATGGTGATAATGGTGATGATGTGTATCAAGGACAAGGTGAAGTGCGACCTGCACTTTGTAGGACTCCTGGTGATGACGATGATGATGATGATGGTGATGATGATGATGATGTGGTGATGATGGTGAGGGTGATGGTGTGTATCAGGGACAAGGTGGAGTGCGACCTGCACTTTCTAGGACTGCTCGTCATGCAGAACCAGCTGAAGCCACAGACCACCCCCGTCATCCACACCTTGCTGCGTGCCAACATCCGCACCGTCATGATCACAGGTAAACCCCCCCCCCCCCCCCCCCCCCCCCCCCCATCATTCCCACCTGACAAGTAACATCATTTATACCCCGTCATCCACACCTTGCTACATGCCAACCTCCGCACCATCATGATCACAGGTAACACCCCCCCCCCCCCCCCCACCACACACACACACACACACACACACCTGACAGGTAACATTATTGACACCCCATCCACACCTTGCTGCGTGCCAACATCCGCACCGTCATGATCACAGGTAACACACCCCCCCCCCCCCCCCCCCACACCTGACAGGTAACATCATTGACACCCTGTCATCCACAGCTTGCTGCGTGCCAACATCCACACCTGTTGCCAACATCCGCACTGTCCTGATTACAGGTGACGCCCTCCACCTGACATATGATAGAAGATCAGATCTTCGCAGGGACGTAGTCTTTGCTGGAAGGTAACTCTAAGACGGATGAAGGAGAAGGAAGGGAATCATTATTTGGAGATGTCGTTAATTAAGGCAAAGACGTAAGTATTTCAGAAAAAAAAAGAGAAACGATGGAGTCTTTCTTTGGAGGGTTGGTCAAGGGGAAGTTTCATTGCATATCCCAGTTCCGACCCTGTGTGGATCCTTCTGTCGTCTGGAGTAGCGGAGTAACTGAGAGTGTCCTGTCTGTGTTGCATCAGAGCAGGATTTATGGAACTTTGCTGGTCTGCTGAAGTGACTCAGTAGCTGTGCAGTCTCTACTCTGGTGAGTTGCTTCGTGATGACCTGATATTGATAGTTCCTTTGAAGACCGGCTGATGATGGTACCGAGACTGGATGCGCATGAGGGTGGTTGTTGTGGGGGTGGTGTGAATCAGTTGTGTGGAGACTTGTTTTCTGAGAGGGCATGAAAAACTGGCCCCTGCGCCTCTCCTCCCCACCTTTACACACACACACACACACACGCACACACACACAGACACACACACAGACACACACACACACACACACACACACACACACACACACACACACACACACACACACACACACACACACCTCTTACACAACACACACACACACACACACACACACACACACCTCTTACACAACACACACACACACACACACACACACACACACACACACACACACACACACACACACACACGCACTCCACACACATACATTGCACAGACATGTTTGCACTGACAAGAAACTTAAAGACACAGCAATGTTACCGTTGGTATCAGGGGACATGATCCAGACGGCGGTCAGCGTGGCACGTAACTGCGGCATGGTGCGGCCCAACGACAAGGTGGTGATCGTCAACGGACATCCCCCAGACAAGGAGAACCCCGCGGCGCGCATCCAGTGGGAACTGGCCGAGGCTGCAGAGGACCCGGAACTAGTGGACGAGGACGAGACTTCAGCCAACGAAGAGGTGGGGACTTTCTGTGTGTTTTTTTTTCATTCAGTTATTCTCTGAACCATTATGTAGAATAGTTAGAACAGATGATGAATGTGGGGGATTCTCAGAGTAGGGGAAGAAACAGTTTTTGCTTGGTAGAGAACAAATCTTGACGGACCAAATTTTTTTTTTACTATTTGATTGAGTGAAAGGTATCATTTTCATTTTTGTTTTGTTTTAATGCTGTGAAAAAGTTTCAGGGTAGTGTTGATTTTTTGGTTTTGTTTTTTCTGTTCGGGACAAGTTTTGCGATGTAGAAATTTTCTGTAGAAATTTGCTAGTTCTCAGGATGTGTGAAAAGTTTAGGTGATATGAGAGCACTTTTTATTCTTTTTTGCATGAACTTCGAACAGCTATGTAACCAGAAGGGAAAAGTTGATGGTCCTCTGGCAGGGCATGTGTAGTGGCCAGACTGTTTGGAGGACGTCCTGTTACTGTCATAGTCCTCTCCGTCCACTGCAGCTGATATCATCCCCCCACCCCCACTCCCCCACACTCCGCCTCAGTGAGAGTGAATGAGACCGACTGACCGACGGAAGACTGTCGATGTGAAAAGGACAAACTTGGAAATAGAAATGTTTAGGGAAAAAAGAACATAAATCTTATGGGTTTTATTCCCCCAGTTAAAGACTGCTAGTCTGTTGTTGTTTTTTACTTCTCAAAAGTTTTTTCCCCTTTTACTGAGCATTGAGAAGGTAACTTGGAGTGATCTAACTGTTGTCATTGAATCCTGTTGTTATGGAGCAGACAGATGTTACTCAGACCAAGGACAGTCACAAGGGGGACATGCAAGTTCTGCTGCACATCTGATATGTTCAGAATGGCTAAGGTTAGCATGTTTTAAAGGAGATATACTTCTTGGTCTCAAAACAACTTTTTGCAAGTGGAATCGAAAATTGCTTTTGTTTAATTTTAACATGCCCCATGGTCTTGCTGTGCCATTCTCGGTTGCTTAGCTTAGAAGGTGACAGATGGAGACCTTTCCTTCCATGAAATATCCAACAAAGAAATGATAAATGGACAGCTCCACTGATACAGAAAGTCAGTGATATGTCGTCTTCTGAAGAAGCCTTTGTCATTCTATGTTCAATATTATTAGCCAACTTATGTTCAGTATTATTAGCCAACTTATGTTCAGTATTATTAGCCAGTCGGAACAGACTGTTCTTGATATAGACCAAGCTGAATGCACCTTCATATAGATGCAGGGTGACTCTTTAACGCTTTCTGTCATGATAGTAACATCTCCAGTGCGGATTTAATAAGTAAAAAGCACATTCACCCAATCCTACTGATCAATCGCACTGACAACCTGTTCAGCCCAGACAGAGCAGTGATTGGCTTGCATCATTCATCACATTCATGTTTCCAATACAGTTTCAAACACTGTGTTTTGTGTTTTCATTTGTTGTTGAAGTTTAGCCCATTTTCAGCAGTGCTGCAGTCTGTTTCATTTTCAACTTCCTGTCATAATTTTACCTGCTATCACTGATAACCACGCAAAAAATGAATGATATGTTAGGAAGGATGCCATCAGTAAATGTTTCACCAGAAGACCTATTCTTAAAACAAAGCTTTTCTTTCTTCTTCTGATTTGCTGATATTTGACTTGCCTCCACAAGACGATCGATTCTCTAGATACTGCAAAATCAGAAGCCATGCATGACAGCAGTCAGGTGCTCCTACGCCTGTTGAAGTCGCAGACAAATCAGTGAAGTATGCTTGCCACAGTTGACTCTTCCCTCTACCACAGTCCCTGGTTAAGACAGTCCCTCAATGGACAGCCTGGTCATGATTGTACTTTTCATGTTCGTTTCTCCTGCAAGGCTTGGAAACTTTATTCAGTGGAGGCTACGACCTCATAAGGAAGGGAAATAAACAACATGAATTAGACCACACAGGGGGCCGGAATAGCTCAGTGGTAGAGCGCTGGACTCGTAATCTTGGTGATCCTGGGGTTGCGGGTTCGAATCTCTGCCGGGCCGTTTCGGTACAGGGGAATTTTTCCCTCGGAGTTAACAGTGGTTCTGACTCCATTTCCCATACAGTCCTTCGAGTGAGACTATAAACCGAGGTTCCATGTTTGAACGCACGCATAACATCTTGCACACACATAAAATCTCATCACCAACTTTCGGAAGAGAAGGCCAGTTTGGTCGTTGGTATGGATGACACGTTACACATAACATGCACCTTCCCCGAAGTTGGAGTATGGCTGCCTTAATAGGGGATAAAAAAAAAAACGGTCAAACACACAAAATATTAGGGGATAAAAAAACGGTCAAACACACAAAACTCCACTCCCTTTGTTGGGTAGGTTGAATTAATCCTTGCCTGTCTATAGAGGGAGTGTCGGCAGGAGTATCAGCCTGCGTACGCAGTAAAAAAAAAAAGGAAGAAAAAAAGACCACACAGACTTCATGAAAGAAAAGGTCAAAGGTCTTTTTGAGCATGTTGTTCCAACTCATTTGCGCAACTCAAGTGATTATGGGTCAGGTGTTTCTGATTTCAGTTTTTAACATGTTCCCCATTTACGCCTGTTACGGTGTTATATTTCTCTAGCCTTTTACTGTTGATGGGTGCATTGTGTGTTAAAGCGCAAACCTTTGTTGAGGAGACTTACATTGGAGGATGGACAGAGAGTAGAAGAATCACAGGAGGAAGAGAAGAAATTGGTGGTGCAAAAAACAGAGGCGTCGGAAGAGGAGGTGAGAGACGAGGGATGATGACGTAGCTGTGGGACATGTCTCCTCAGTCAGTGCATGCAGCACACATCGTTGGCACTGCTGGTAGCTGGATGAGGGCTCTGTTGGATCCTTTGGGCTTCCTTCCCTTTTGGTTCAGTTGTAGTATTTAGATTTTCCTTTTTCCTCTCATAAAAAAGATGGTTTTGGAACCTTGCTGTATAGAAATATTTACATTTTCAGCTCTGAAACTGTAAAACAATCTCCTAATTTCCAAGAAGAGAATTGTAGACTTGAAAATTTTAGGACTCTATAGAATTTTTTGTTTTTTTAGAGAAAGTTGATTTAAAATGAAGGTAGGAATGGTAAATTTATCTGCCTGCCCGTTTGCATGCACGCACGCACACACACACACACACACACACACACACACACACACACACACACACACACACACACACACACACACACGAGACACACACACACACACATACACACACACACACACACACACACACACACACACACACACACACACACACACACACACACGCGCAGACACACACACACACACACACACACACACACACACACACACACACAGGAGAAAGACAGCTTCTTTTTCCTGTTTCAGGAATAGTCGCCACTGTCGTTTTTGTGCATGAAAGCAGGCGAACATTCTCCAAACAAACGACGGTATATTAAGATGCCAAGCTGTTGAGCTATGACTTGTTCACTCTCGGAGATGCCAGATGCTGAACATACTGCAGCACTGGCACATTATTGAAGGGAGCTCTAACATCATTTAGTTTAGAATGACGCTTTTGGTAATGTGTAGGAAGATTTGTGAGCAAAACTTGCCAGGAACACACATTGCAGATTGCCACGATGAACATCTTTGATGACAGAGAATGAACTCAAAACAGTATATTCTAACTGCACCTAAGGGTGAAGGATGAAACAGACTGCAGCAGTACTGAAGACAAGGCAAATGCAAATAAACACACAAAACAGGGTGCAATGCAATGTTTACAACGTGAAACGGACAAGAGAATTTTTGACAAATATGTCATACCAGACATCACAAACAATAGACAGAAAAATGATACAAGACAGTATTCATGGGATGGCTGCTAGCATGAAAATCAAGGCATAATTTTTATAACGGAGTCAACTGCTGGATTTGCAGATCAGATCAAATTTAGCGAAACTGCCACAACTCAGAGTGACACAAATACAAAGCTCTGACAGGTACTGACTCGGGAGCAACTTTCACTGAGGCATGTTGAATGTGATTAGAAATCAATAAATAGCAAGAAAAACATTGGACCCAGACTGCTGTATGGATTCATAAAAGTATTGTAAGTCATGTTTGAAATCTGACACTGTATTACACATGAAATACTAAAGCTGTGATGTAAGAAATTAAATCACCTGAAACTGTCTGTCACTAAAAAAAAATTAAAAAAAAGGAAAAAAAAGTGTTATTTCAAACAAAACTAGAGGCCGGAACCACATAACAATTTTTCACTAAAACTCAACAACTCAAAAAGCATGCCATTCAACAGTATAATTTTGGAGACAGTCACTTGAAATCTCAGGAAATCAAGAAATGCCAAGTTCACAGACACTGCAGTCTGAGATACTAGAGGTACGGGTCTGGACACACTGCCTGGCACAGATACATAGACATAGGTACATTTGTCATACAAGAAGTGAAGATCGAATAAAGAATCTGAGAGCATTGCAACTTTTGTGAATAACATACTTTTTTTTACCTTCATTTATATGAAAACATTTAAGATAAAAAAAAAATTTTTTTTGAGCATCAGAGTAAATGGTCTCATTATTTGAGCAGATAATTGGCAGTTTGCGATATTATTTCTTTTGGGTAGTCATTAAGAACTTCATTACCACGTGACTTCAAGTCCATCCTATGACTGGCATTTCCACAGAAACAGCATAAAAAATGTTGGAAAATGCAGCATCCAGTGGACAGCAGTGAGACAGAGTGGTGTGCTTCAGAAAATGACAGGACTTTGAAACGCTCTGTGTGTGTGTGTGTGTGTGTGTGTGTGTGCATCTTACCCTGACAATATTGGATGACGATAGAGTGTGGTGGTCTGTGTGGACGTGCAATGACTGTGATTGGTTATGACTGTCTCGGTGACATTTAGGCATGTGAGGTCCTCCATATGGGGGGTGGAGGTGGGGACATGGATTGGTCAAGTGGTTCATCCTTACCCTGTGTGGTCTGACTTGCGTAGACAGTGCCCATGCTGCAGAGAAGAGGGAGTTGGCTGACCGTAGGGAAGGTATACCCTCCTTGGTTTGAGTGGACCGTGTTATTAGGCATGACCATTGATTGATGTTTCTGAATCCCTGTGTAACTTGATACGTGGGTTTGTGATGTGTGTTAATATGTTTAAGTGAATGTGTTTGGCATGGTTGTGTTACGTGACCATGGAAACTGCCTTCTGTGTTGAGTTTGGTGTTGGTGGGTGAGTAGAAATAGCACCATGACACAAAGGATTTGTTGGGCTCAGAAGATGTCTTGGTACCAAGCAGCTTTATTTTTCTTTCCTGCATGAGACACTTAGTCAAAGGGCAAACAAACAAGGCTTTACACATTTGTAATCCAACATTTTTGTTGCTGTAATCTGAGCAGAGGCATGTATCAAACTTGTGTGCTACTTAACTGTGGAAAATTAACTTCCCAGAAAGTGATGACGTCATTTTTGCACAATTTTGTGCATGTTGTCATTGTTCTAATATTGCCTGACAACTTGCGTACAAGCTTTCATGCCGCATCTACGTTATCTACAGGAAAATAAACCCATTCGAGTTTGGTATTAAAAGAATTGTTTGGAATTCGCCAATTCAGTCATCTCAAGAGCACAGATATATTACATTTTTCATGACAATAACTAATTATCAAACCTACAGCCCCATTTGTAATGGCCGCTCAACCATGCCGAACACATTGCTGCCAGACCAGCTATGCACAGATGACATTCAGTTGGCCGAATCCAGTGCGGTTAGCTGGCTGGTGGGGAGCGGCCTGCAGAAAACACCCCTTTCCCTGACCTGCATTCACGGCTCGGCCTCTGCAGCTGTAAACTCCCTTGCGACTCGGAACTAAGTAACTTGCTCTGAACAGCCGTGTGGTGCCAGTGTGTGTGCGTGCATGTGTGTATGTGTGCGTGTGCTTGCAAATTTTTGTTTACATGTGTGCACATTCCAAACATATTACTTTTTCTTTATATTAAGCTCGCCAGTTTTTTGGCTCTTGGATGGATTTTTTTCCCTTTTTCTCTTTCAAATCAGCTATTCTGAAATGTTTTCTGCCTGCGGAGAACCCGTCTTCTGAGCGAAAAGAAAAAACTGTGTCACACAGTCAAAGGTCACATCAGTACTCTTCCACACCTAAGACCAACTCCCTCTGAAGAGATTTTTGTCTCTGGGTTTTTCGTATGTTTGCTTGTATGTTATTTTTTTTAAAGCATTCACAATGGATTAGCTCAGATCAGACTACATGAAAGGAAGCCCTGGTGCTCACAAGCCTGTTTCCTACAGAGGTTCTCTGCAGACTGATGGTGCCACTGCCACCTGCGAGAAATTTACAGAGAAGGCAGAACGTTGTCAGCCACGGAGAGACACAGATTGAGGGAATGACAAAAAGATGGATGGGAAAAAAAGAAATCAGTTGAAAATTTGTGAAGATGGCTGAATGGAATTCCTTGGGATGGAATGGAGGGAACATCAAGTCTGACTCAAAGTGATTTCTCTAGTGGGTTCCATCTGCTGCTGTTTTTGATGTTTGTACTGTTCATGTGCTTGCTTGTGTAGTTGTGTTTTACGTATGTGTTTTGTGTGATGAGATTGATAGTGGCTGTTCGATTTTGCATGGTGGACAGTCAGGTGGACTTAAGTTTAGGTTCAGTTGAGGACGTGGGTTGTGATCAGTAAGGTGGATTGTTAGAGTAGGAGATGCACGTTGTGTGGGTTGTTGGTGTTTTGAATGCCGCATTTTTTTTTTACCTGTTCTGTCTGTCTTGCTGTCCTTTGTTTTTGTCTCTGTGAGAAGCAGATAGCTGCGGTATTCTTTCTCTGTCTTTGTTTTGAATTCACTGCCTCTCTCTCTCTCTTTTTAATCAGTCGTGCCTCTCTCCTTCTGTCTTTCTAAGAACTTTGCGTGGTTTTGTTGTTGGACTGTATTTCCATGTGCATTATTTGTGTATGAAATTGTTGTAATTGTTACTCTTTCGGAATCCGTGTGTCTCCGTCCTTTCAAGCTCTTTCTGTTGTCCCGTATCCCATGGACTCCTTCCCATGTCTTTTCTTTCTGTCCTTGCCCTCCCCCTCCCCACCAACCCCCTCCCCCCCTCACCCCTACCCCCATTCTCCAGCCCTCTTCTCTCCCCTCTTCCCCTTCCCTCTCTCTTGTGGTTCCTTCATTGGGAGTCCCATAGTAGAGGAGAGAACGGGACATGGGGGTTGCGTGCCTGTAGTTTGTAGCATGTGTGAGGGATGACAGAACAAGACACATAGCTGTAGTTGCATGGGTGAAACTTTTCCTTCTATGGACGGAAATCCGTCAAAATGACTTTCAGTCTTGATGGAACTTCCATCAACTTAAAATTTTTTTAAAAACCATGATTTATCGGTTCCGATTTGTGTTCGATCCAAGCTTTCGATCTCTTACCGGAAGTAGCTGTTTCTGTATTTCCGGCGTCTTCACAGGCTAACATCGGCGTGTTTGGCTGACAACGAAAGTTTGCATGGTGCTCCGGAAATTAAGTAGTCATGGCTTTTTTGAAAGAAGGAGACCCAGTAGCATGCATTGGGTGAGGAAAATTTCCCTTTTTGAGTTTTTATATTCTGGTTTATTTCTACACTTTTAGACATTAACTTTCCTGAGCTTGTACAATAAGCCATAAATATTATTTTTATCCATTTAAATGAATTAGTGGAACATAAAGTCTAACAGTAAGTCACAAAAGCATGTTACAGTTAAGCTTTTTACTGCAGAAATCATGTTACAGTTAAGCTTTTTCTGGTGCAGGAAAGCCAACGAAATTGGCCTAAAAAATATTAAAAAAAATCAAGTTTCGCCGGGGGGCCTTCGCCCTCCCTGGACCCCCCAATGGGGCGCTGCCCCTGTACCCTGCCAGGGCCCAGGTGGCCCCTGGACCCCGGCCTTATTTTGGTCAGATCAAGTTTTGTAGGTTTCACCCATGTAGTTGTGTTTTGCATGCTGTTCCTTCTTTGTAAGAGACGACAGAATGAGACACACAGCTGCAGTTGTGTTTTGCATGCTGTTTCTTCTTTGTAAGAGACGACAGAACGAGACACGTAGCTGTAGCTGTGTTTTGCATGCTCTTTCTCCTTTGCAGCTGGAGAGCGGGGAACTCACAGAAGTGGAGAATTGCACTATGGGTACTGTGATGAAGATCCCCTGCGAGGGGCTTTCTCTGTTGCCCGGTTGGCTTTGATAAAAAGGTGCCCAAACAACAGTCAAACCTTCCTTCACCCTTTTATGTGTGCTAACCTCAGGCGTCTTTCGATGTCGGCAGTAGCTAGCCTCTTTTAGCCTCCATTTGGCAGTGGTTTCATGGGAATTTTTCTTTTCTTTTTTTTTTGGTTTTTTTTTTTTGGGTGTTGCTTGTTTGATTTTTTTTTTTTTTACACTTTCGCTTTAAGTGTAATGTGTATCGCTGTAGTGTAGTAGGTGTATGCGCAGCTGCATGGTCTGTTGCAGATTGAAAGATCCGTAGTATTCTGTGAGGTTGTATTACATGGCATCGAGATTTGTGAATTGTGTTTGCAGGCAGTGTCTCCTTTCTGAAAGATGTGCGCTATTCTGTTTGTAGACTGTGTCATCTGACTGCAGAATGGGTTGTGTTTTATTAGTGGTAGACAAGATGGGTTATATTCTGTGAGCAGACTGCAAGATGGGTTTTATTTTGTATGCCAATTGTAAGATGGGTTAAATTCTGTATGCAGATTCCAACATGGGGTATATTCTATATGCAGACTGCAAGATGGGGTATATTCTGTATGTGTACTGCAAGAGGAGGTATATTCTGTATGTGGACTGCAAGAGGAGGTATATTCTCTATGCGGACTGCAAGAGGATGTATATTCTATATGCAGACTGCAAGATGGGGTGTATTCTGTATGCAGACTGCAAGATTGGTTATATATATTTTTGTACAGACTGTGAAATCGGTTATATTCTTTATGCAGATTGCAAGATGGGTTGTATTTTGTATGCAGACTGCAAGATGGGCTATAGTCTGTATGCAGATTGCAAGAGGGATGATGTTTTGTTAGCATACAGCCAAAGGGTTGCACTTTGCTAGCAGACTGCAAGGTGGGTTATATTCTGTTAGCAGGCTGCAAAATGATTTCTGTTCTGAAAGCAGACTACAAAATTGTTGTATCCAGCTAGCAGACTGTAAGTTGGGATGTATTCTGTGAGCAGACGATATGTGAAAAACATGAAAATCTTCACGGTTTAGTGTACTGGTCCTCATCAGCTGGTTTCTCCTGTCAGCTTCCAGGAAAATGTACTCCCTCCGAGTGAAAGCGAAAGCCAGAGATTATATTTTGTAGTACTTTTTGCCCTTTCTTTTAAGATAGAAGAAACAAAGCAAGCTATCCCCCAAACCTTTAGTGTTTTATTCCATCAAGTTATCTTGGAACAAGAGAGGCAAAACTAGCAAATTATGAAGCACTTCTTGGCCCACTGGTGTTCACCGTTTTAATTTCTTGTCCACACCTGTATCGGTGAGTTTGTGTCCAAATCTTTGGTGTCAGCTGGTTCACAACAGCCTAATTTCTTATGTGAGCGCAGGTCAGGTGGAAGGTATGGGAACAAGCATGGGACATTTTGGGAAAAGGCATTCCTTGGCTTGTTCTTTGTGCCATTTATTTGTTCTGTTTGGGTTAGCCGAGGGATGGCGCCGGCTTAAAGCTGTGTCCTATCGTTTCATTATGGCACTGAGCATTGTCGTTTAGTGGATTTTTTAAAACTCAGTAATGAAAATGTTAAAAAATGTATATAATAATTCATGATATTGGGAAAGGTCTTAGGGAATGGATGGCAGTGTTGGTGGATTGACAGAAAGATGGTGGAAGAGTTCCCATACTCTAATCCATCATAGGGGAGTGACGTGTCAGAGACGCGAAATTTCACAGGGACAGTTTTGTGAGGTTGCTAACGGCTCTCCTTCATTGTTTTATCACCACCCTTCTCCATGCCAAAGAACAGACACCTGTTTGCAGCTGGGGGACTGGGGTGGTGTGTTCAAGCGAAGGCTCAAATCCATGAATGAACGTCAGTTTGGGTTATCCTCGGCTTTCAGGATGGTGTTCTCTGCCTAGCATTGTCCCATCCTGTAGGAGGAAGATGGTTTTTGAAGGGGGCTGGACCAATTGTAGACTGTAAGAGCATTGTCCCATCCTGTAGGAGGAAGATGGTTTTTGAAGGGGGTTGGACAAATTGTAGAGTGTAAGAGCATTGTCCCATCCTGTAGGAGGAAGATGGTTTTTGAAGGGGGTTGGACAAATTGTAGAGTGTAAGAGCATTGTCCCATCCTGCAGGAGGAAGATGGTTTTTGAAGGGGGTTGGACAAATTGTAGAGTGTAAGAGCATTGTCCCATCCTGTAGGAGGAAGATGGTTTTTGAAGGGGGTTGGACAAATTGTAGAGTGTAAGAGCATTGTCCTGTCCTGCAGGAGGAAGATGGTTTTTGAAGGGGGTAGGACAAATTGTAGAGTGTAAGAGCATTGTCCTGTCCTGTAGGAGGAAGATGGTTTTTGAAGGGGGTTGGACAAATTGTAGAGTGTAAGAGCATTGTCCTGTCCTGTAGGAGGAAGATGGTTTTTGAAGGGGGTAGGACCAATTGTAGACTGTAACAGCCAGGTTTGCATTTATGTAACATATACTTCTCTTAGAGCAGAGGGACAAGGGCGCTAAGCTGCTTCCACATCGATGCTGTACTAACAATCTAATGGAAGATAAAAAAGGGGCAGACACACTGTACAATGCTGGCCCATAATGATGCCTGTACCTAACCTTTTCATCACAAGTCTGAAAAAAAATGGCTGATTTTAGCCCAGCTGGGGAAAATGTCAAAAGCAGAAAATGTTCTGGAAGTCGAAAGGCTGACTGCTTGATGCATGTGACATAGTGACCTGGTTTAGTTTGGTGATGCACCACATATGTAGGTTGTACACTTCGTGTCGGCCGACTTTCTGCCAGTGTGGTACTAGGGTCCAACCTGATGGAATGCACGTGAAACCCATCAACACAAGTTAGTTTCAGGGTGAGGTGACTGCAGAGTCCATCCTGATGGAATGCACATGACACCCGTCAACACAAGTTAGTTTCAGGGTCCATCCTGATGGAATGCACATGACACCCGTCAACACAAGTTAGTTTCAGGGTCCATCCTGATGGAATGCACATGACACCCGTCAACACAAGTTAGTTTCAGGGTCCATCCTGATGGAATGCACGTGACACCCGTCAACACAAGTTAGTTTCAGGGTCCATCCTGATGGAATGCACGTGACACCCGTCAACACAAGTTAGTTTCAGGGTCCATCCTGATGGAATGCACGTGACACCCGTCAACACAAGTTAGTTTCAGGGTCCATCCTGATGGAATGCACATGACACCCGTCAACACAAGTTAGTTTCAGGGTTCATCCTGATGGAATGCACGTGACACCCGTCAACACAAGTTAGTTTTCAGGGTCCATCCTGATGGAATGCACATGACACCCGTCAACACAAGTTAGTTTCAGGGTTCATCCTGATGGAATGCACGTGACACCCGTCAACACAAGTTAGTTTCAGGGTCCATCCTGATGGAATGCACGTGACACCCGTCAACACAAGTTAGTTTCAGGGTTCATCCTGATGGAATGCACGTGACACCCGTCAACACAAGTTAGTTTCAGGGTCCATCCTGATGGAATGCACGTGACACTGTCAACACAAGTTAGTTTCAGGGTCCATCCTGATGGAATGCACGTGACACCCGTCAACACAAGTTAGTTTCAGGGTCCATCCTGATGGAATGCACGTGACACCCGTCAACACAAGTTAGTTTCAGGGTCCATCCTGATGGAATGCACGTGACACCCGTCAACACAAGTTAGTTTCAGGGTCCATCCTGATGGAATGCACGTGACACCCGTCAACACAAGTTAGTTTCACAGTGAGGTGACTGCAGGCAGAACTTGAAACAAATTTTTAAAGAGAAATTATCTTTTATATGCTGTACAAAAGGGGCAAAGAAATTACAAGACAAAATGCAACGCGTTTCGACCTCTCAGGTCTCCTTCAGGCAAGATAAACAACATTAAGGACAATGAAAATGAAGAAGGAGCAATCACTTGTCCTCTCAAATTGGGTGCAAGATGGACGTTGTTATAATCTGTCTTTAAAAATCTGTCCAAACAAACACTATTGTTGGCCTGTCATGTAAAAGTAACAGACTTTTACAACATTCCAAACTGGCCTCTGCTGTCTGCATTGTTCCTTCCTGGACTGTGCTGACATGAAATGTATATATGGATTATGTATGTAGGTGCATAACAAACTTAACATGTATGCATATGCCATACATTTAAGCAGTCATGGAATGAAGACAAAAAAATTTTTTGAGAAGAGAAACAGACAGACCGGCAAAAGGAGTTAACGCTGCTTTCATGTTGTTATGCTGTACTAACAACCACTAACTCACAGGTAGTTACAGCAGAGAAATCTGACTTGTGTTCTGCTGGTTCTGCTTTCAATGCTTGATGCAGTGGTTTTGTAAAACATGGAATCTGAACGTCACTCATTCATCTGCGTAGGTTTACTCACTGTCTGACCGCTTGGTGTGCTGTTTGGCGGTGATGGAATCAGTATGAAAGGAAAGCGGTTTTATACTCTGGCAAGACATTTTTATGAATGCTTGGCATCTAATGCGCTGTGTGCTTATTTGTGTGGTCTGTTTCACATCTTCAGTTTCTTTTTTTGTTGATGTGGTTTTATTTATACAGTACTGGCACAAAGTAAGTGCTGTGCATTCACTTTTCTTTGTTTTAAATTTCAGATTGATACGCTGGTTTTGTAGATTATGTGTTGACTGGATATTTGAAGTGAGAGAAAGTGTTTATAGGAACCCATTATGACATTAAGTTTCACAGACTGTATGTCAGCTCATAGTGAAAGAGGTCCAAAGAGATCATCACTTTTTTTACCTTGGGAGCGTTCTCTTTGAATAGGTATGTTTGTGACATGGTGAGGAACAGACACAGTGAAGCCACCAGTGCTTGATTGTTGTCCGTTGGACTTTACCTGTGTTTATTCACAGCACCTGACGTTTTCCTTATTATGTGTCCTCCTTCCACAAAATGAGTCTACGAGTACCATTTTGTCATTTGTCAGTAATATCTGCATTTCCTTGGGAGTATTTTCTAACCTTTTGTCTGTACTGCAGACCGATCAGACAGACATCACCAGAGATGCTGTCTGCTGATAAAGGTGATGCCCTCTTGATTAAGAGGGAGGAAATTCTGGCCCGTTTTCATGTGTCTCAAACTGAAGTTTTTTTCCCCTACACTTACCCAACTGTACAGAATGCTTATGTAAACCTGGTTATTAAAGCATAGTTGACTAGAAAGAGTAGATTTAAAAGACTTGACCATTATTTGTCACACGATTGTATGACTGATTATTATTTGTCACTTTCGTTGTAGTCTAAGATCCTGTCAAGAATGGAGAGCAGGGGGATGGGGGGTGGGGGTGGGGGAGATTGCAGTGATGCATACTGCACAAGCTGTCTCTACCAATGACAGTTGTGGGCAGTTGTCGGGGTTGTGGCGAAGATCTTTCTGAGCCACTCATCCTGGCCTTGTTGTCCATCTCTTGTGTCTGTACCTACCCTGTCTCCTCTTACCCCTGCAGTGTTCCTTTGGGTTTGTATTCCTCTCTCCACATTGAACAGATCAAAGATGATTCCTGGCTCATTTTGTGGTAGATGGTCACATAGTTATATACACGGTAATTTATGATGGCTGTGTATTTGTAACATGCTGTTGCTAAACTGTCAAGTGGCATTCCAGTGTCGTGTTACATACGCATGTAGTTTTGTATTTTCTGACCCCATAGTTCATGTGTAGCACATACGTTTTCGGTCGGTGCACTGTTTATATGCATGTGCATGCACTTACTTAATGAATTAATATAACATTCCCATAGACATGTTGCAGAAGTGTACACGCATGTTGCACATTGATTTAAAAAAAATATATATATAAACAAAATTGCGTACAATGTATCCTTGGATCTGTGTTTTTTGAATCAGATATTAGAGTTTTATTTCTTGTAATTTTCATGTTAAATTAATGTCATATTTTAGCATGGAATAGTACTGATTTGCAGTGGAAATGAAATGCATCAGCAGTCTGTGTTATTGTTAAGATTCTGTTACTGTGTGCATTTTCATGCTGTTTATAGGGTGTTGCAATAAATAAAAAAAACCTCCAGTTAAATACAGTAGATTTGGAATGCTGATTGAGATGAAGGACAAAGTTGATCCTAATCTTTCATAGAATCACATCCAGACAAGGAAAAAAGAGTGACTGTGGTAACAAGTTTAAAGGCTTTACTTCCAGCTGAAGGTTCACGGTGACTGTGGTAACAAGTTTAAAGGCTTTACTTCCAGCTGAAGGTTCACGGTGACTGTGGTAACAAGTTTAAAGGCTTTACTTCCAGCTGAAGGTTCACGGTGACTGTGGTAACAAGTTTAAAGGCTTTACTCCCAGCTGAAGGTTCACAGTGACTGTGGTAACAAGTTTAAAGGCTTTACTTCCAGCTGAAGGTTCACGGTGACTGTGGTAACGAGTTTAAAGGCTTTACTCCCAGCTGAAGGTTCACGGTGACTGTGGTAACAAGTTTAAAGGCTTTACTCCCTGCTGAAGGTTCACGGTGACTGTGGTAACAAGTTTAAAGGCTTTACTCCCAGCTGAAGGTTCACGGTGACTGTGGTAACAAGTTTAAAGGCTTTACTCCCAGCTGAAGGTTCACGGTGACTGTGGTAACAGGTTTAAAGGCTTCACTCCCAGCTGAAGGTTCACGGTGACTGTGGTAACAAGTTTAAAGGCTTTACTCCCAGCTGAAGGTTCACGGTGACTGTGGTAACAAATTTAAAGGCTTTACTCCCAGCTGAAGGTTCATGGTGACTGTGGTAACAAGTTTAAAGGCTTTACTTCCAGCTGAAGGTTCACGGTGACTATGGTAACAAGTTTAAAGGCTTTACTTCCAGATGAAGGTTCACGGTGACTGTGGTAACAAGTTTAAAGGCTTTACTCCCAGCTGAAGGTTCACAGTTTCAGTCCTCACCAAACGTTAAAACAGTCACAGACAGGGGCTGCTCAACTCTGACAAAGTTCATGAATTATTTCTCTAATGACTAGAATGTTTAGAATTTTTGAGTTTATCAAATCAAAGTTTCTAACATTTTACACATTGACTTTTTTTTTTCTTCCAAATCTGTATGTGGAACATTTGTTGGTTTTGTTTTTTTAATTTATAAAACTAAAAACTATTTTGAGAGTCTAGATTTTATTTAAAAAATATTTCTGACATTTAGAATATGACAGGATGTAAAATTGGGTTTATGAAAAAAGATGCGACATATCAGGTTAAGTGACAGTTCTTGAACTTTGCCAGTTATGCAAACACACACACACACACACACACACACACACACACACACACACACACACACAGGCCACATATCTTTATTTTTTTTTGCACAAAAAAAAATGCTTACAGAATGCATGGTCATTGATGAAACCATGCTCTTTCAGCACAAAATGATCCCGGGATATTTCCTGTGTTGCCATGGATTTGTTTGACATGCATTGACAACCTGCTACACATCAGACCTTGGATCATCCTCTGATCCCAGCCCTGATGTGGCCCTTTGCGGTCGGCTGGGCTATAAGCAACATTATCTTATCTTATCCTCTGATCCAAAAGACTAGGACCGAGACCACAGCTCAAGGAATAGTGGAGGGGAAGGAGGACTAGACTGTTTCAAAGTGGAATAGCAAAACAGAGTCTTGCCCATTGAGATCTGCAGTTCTAATTGTTTTATGGCTTCGTTTTTGTTTTAATAACTGTGAAATGTTGGTCAGAGATTACGCTGTGAGCTGTTTGTGTGTGTGTGTGTGCTGGTTGTTGTATTTTCCAGCCTGGAAAAAGTTTCCTTTTCCCCATCCCATAATCCCTCCTACTCATGCTCCAAACCTCTTTCCTCTACTTCCTCTTTCTTCCCACAACACAACACAACCCAGAACTGCACACAAACTCCTTTCCCACCAGATCTACTGAAAGGATTTTTTTTTTAATAAAAGGGAAGCGTACAAAATCAGGATGGAACAACAACAGCAATGAAAGATAAGGGTCTAGAATGGAATTGAAACAGGTCACGTTTTGTTTGCATGTGTAAGATTTCATGGAACCTTAATCCTGAATGGTCATTTTTGTGGCAAAGAAAGTGCTGAACGAGAAGTATGATGTGTGTGTGTGTGCGTGTGTGTGTGTGCGCGCGCGCGCACGCGTGTGTGTGTGTGTGTGTGTGTGTGTGTGCGTGCATGCAAGTGCATGCACACGTAGGGGCAAGATCATGCTAGGTTTTTATTCAGTAATGGTAGGAGTTTTGATATTTGTGCGACACTGATGATGTCGTTAAGACTTGCTCGGAAATTGCGGCTGTGGTGTCTTCATTTGACTGATGACTGTGTGATGTGACTGCAGGGATACCGCTCCATCCAGGTGTCAGAGTTCGAGCCCCGCACCCACCTGGCGGTGACAGGGCGGGCGTTCGCCGTCATCACCAACCACTTCCCCGAACTGCTGCCCAAGGTGTGTGTGCTGGGCACCGTCTTCGCCCGCATGGCGCCGGACCAGAAGTGTGCCCTCATAGAGCACCTGCAGGAGTATGAGTAAGTGAGTGTGTGTGTGTGTGTGTGTGTGTGTGTGAGTGTGTGTGTGTGTGTGTGCGTGCGTGTGGGTGTATGCGTGTGTGTGTGCGTGCATGGTTGGGTCGGTAAATGCAGTGTGTGAATGTGAATGTGTGTACATATTTGTTTTCATGAGGACGTTTTTCTGTGAAGCGTATGGTGCCCTCAGAAAGTGTGTCCTGAGAAGGTTTTGAAGTGAAATGAAGTGCTGTGAAGTTTGTGAGATGTATTTTTCAGTCCTGGAGTGGCACTTCTCTGTCAGGAGGTGGCACTTCAAGAACCGGATTTCTTTTAATGGGAAAAGTCAAATTACGAAATTCTACATCTTTCTTCTGCATGGCAGTGAAATAAGGGAAATTTATGTAATTTGGACTTTCATGTGCTCGTAAGATATGGAAAATGAGTGTGTAATCTCACATGGTATACCAGAGAAGAGTATGCGCATGTGTAGTGTGTGAGTGTGTAGTGTGGTGTTTGTGTGTGTGTATGATATAGTGTATAGTGTCGTGTGGTTTGTGTGCGTAGTGTGTTGTATGGACAGGTGGATGAATGGAGTATTTGTGTTTACTGCAGTATGACGTGTTATTCAGTGTATGTATGTGTGTAGGAGGGTGTGTTGGTGGGGAGTTAATGCATATGCAATGTGTAATATGGATACGGGGATGAGTGTAGTGTGTGTGGGGAACGGGGAGGATGGGTTCGTGGGTGAGTGTAGTATATGTGTGGGCATGTGCACGCGCACGAACAATTGGATACAAACATGGATTGGAAGTGTGTTCCAAGGATTCCAATACAAAAAAGTACGCAGAAGTTTTAAGCAAAAAAAAACACATTTAAGATAAAGATCATGAAAAAGATGAAACAGCACTCTGTATCGCTTTTAAAAAATGATGTGGAATCATCAAAGGTTTTTCATTTTTCAGTTACATTGTGGGAATGTGTGGAGATGGAGCCAACGATTGTGAGGTAATTGGTCATGTCTGCCTCTGCTACTCTGTTGTGGGATTAGATTGCTTGTGTGTGTGTGTGTGTGTGTCTGTGTGATTGTCTGTGTGTGTGTGTGTGTGTGTGTATGTGTGGAGTGCATGAGCTTTCCATGCTTTGAAATTGAAATGTGTTTTCTTCACTCATTCAGTCCAGTTTTTGAGTTTTTATGTTTTGTGTTAGAAGTGTACGATTTTCATATTGTCATGATTTTAGTGATGATAATCGGTCAGACTGTGAGAACTGTGAATTATGTGAATTAGTGCAGCTTTTTTTGGCATGTAGAATGTGTGTGTGTGCGCGTGCGCATGTGCGCGCATGCATCATATGTCTTTCCTCTGTGTATGTGAGTGTGAATGAAAGGGGAATAAAGTAGTAGTTGCCATGATTGTCCTCGTCACTTTTGTATTATCATTTCATTGTTATAAGGATAGTTGCTGTTATGATGATGATGATGCTACTATATTTATTGTCATTTTTACTGAGGACTGTACTGCTATTCATCATAACTGTTAGAGGCGTAAGTCATGGCCACAAAGAGCCGATACAGTAGGAGCAGACCTGCTCTGTTGTGATATTGTTAATTATCAGTATTAAGTAGGTAAGAATGGCCACAAAAGAACACATACAGAAGGAGCAGACTTGCTGTGCAGGCGTGACTATGATATTATTTACCATCAAGTATTAACTATACACTGATGGCCACAAAGGAACTGATACATGGAAGCAGGCTTTCTGTGCAGGCGCTGAAAGCGGCCCATGCTGGGATCTCTCTGTCGGAGGCTGAAGCATCAGTTGCTGCCCCTTTCACGTCACGCATCAACAACATTGAGTGTGTCGTCACTGCCATGAGGTAACACACCACTGCCGTAAGGACTGGAACAGTTTGTCAAGAGTTCTTGTCTGTTGGGTTGGTTGCCTGGTGATTTAGGAACTATGTGTGTTTGGTTGGAGGGATATTGGTTGGATGGATATGTTAGGGATGAGAGAAAGTGAGTGTGCATGCATGTGTGCATGCTGTTTTTGCAGCAAGATATACAGAAAGGGAGAAATACAGGAATGAAAGATCTCTGGTATGTGTTGTCTGGACAAGATCCACCAAACTGCATTTGATTTGTGTTACTTGCATGAATGAAAGATCTCTGGTATGTGTTGTCTGGACAAGATCCACCAAACTGCTTTTGATTTGTGTTATGTACATGAATGAAAGATCTCTGGTATGTGTTGTCTGGACAAGATCCACCAAACTGCATTTGATTTGTGTTATGTACATGAATGAAAGATCTCTGGTATGTGTTGTCTGGACAAGATCCACCAAACTGCTTTTGATTTGTGTTGTGTACATGAATGAAAGATCTCTGGTATGTGTTGTCTGGACAAGATCCACCAAACTGCATTTGATTTGTGTTGCTTTCAGGCTGGCGAGGAGAAAGTCGGCCAGCCAGTCTGTTAGAATAAAAAAAAAATCATATCCTGATCTGCATGTTTTGCCGGTATGCAGATTATTTATTTTGCAGCTTTCTCCACCTCCTGTTGGGACCAAACTATGCTGTGTATACAGAATAAGAAAGTGCAAACAAAGTTAGATTGTCAAAATTTGATAGATAGCGCAAAAGAATGTCAAATTGTCAAAATTTGCATGACATGAAGAAAGTTATAATTAAAAGGGCAAGTGTAAACCTCCCCATCCCGGAAAGTCATAAAAATGATAAAAGAATGCAGCCATGCTTGAGAAAAAAATAGCTGGAAAAGTGTTCATGTAGCCATTGTGGATCGATAGAACATACGTTAAGAAAAGAGAAGAGAGAGAGAGAGAAAAGAAAAGAGATCTTATGGTGTGTGTGTGTGTGTGTGTGCGTGCACATGCCTCTGTGTATGTGTACGCGTTTGTGTGTGTGTGTGTGTGTGCTTGTGCCTGTGTGTGTGTGCCTGTATATATGTGTGTGTGTGTGTGTGTGTGTGTGTGTGTGTGTGTGTGCGCTCACATGCACATCCCTGTGTGTGTGTGTGTGTGTGTGTGTGTGTGTGTGTGTGTGTGTGTGAGTGAGTGAGTGAGTGAGTGTGTGTGTGTGTGTGTGTGTGTGTGTGTGTGCATGCAGGGAAGGGCGTGCAGCACTGGTGACCTCCTTTGGTTGCTTCAAGTACATGGCGCTCTACAGCTTCATCCAGTTCGTCTCCGTTCTCATCCTGTACACTGTGAGTTCCTCATCCCTGTCTGTCCTTGACCTTCACTTCTCTGTTCTCATCCTGTACACTGTGAGTTCCTCATCCCTGTTTGTCCTTGACCCTCACTTCTCTGTTCTCATCCTGTACACTGTGAGTTCCTCATCCATGTCTGTCCTTGACCCTCACTTCTCTGTTCTCATCCTGTACACTGTGAGTTCCTCATCCCTGTCTGTCCTTGACCTTCACTTCTCTGTTCTCATCCTGTACACTGTGAGTTCCTCATCCATGTCTGTCCTTGACCCTCACTTCTCTGTTCTCATCCTGTACACTGTGAGTTCCTCATCCCTGTCTGTCCTTGACCTTCACTTCTCTGTTCTCATCCTGTACACTGTGAGTTCCTCATCCATGTCTGTCCTTGACCTTCACTTCTCTGTTCTCATCCTGTACACTGTGAGTTCCTCATCCCTGTCTGTCCTTGACCTTCACTTCTCTGTTCTCATCCTGTACACTGTGAGTTCCTCGTCCCTGTTTGTCCTTGACCTTCACTTCTCTGTTCTCATCCTGTACACTGTGAGTTCCTCATCCCTGTCTGTCCTTGACCCTCACTTCTCTGTTCTCATCCTGTACACTGTGAGTTCCTTGCCCGTCTGTCCTTGACCTTCATTTCTCTGTTCTTATTCTGTCCACTGTAAGTTCCTCATCCCTGTTTGTCCTTGACCCTCACTTCTCTGTTCTCATTCTGTCCTTGGCCCTCACTTCTCTGTTCTCATCCTGTGCACTGTGAGTTCCTCATCCATGTCTGTCCTTGACCTTCACTTCTCTGTTCTCATCCTGTACACTGTGAGTTCCTCATCCCTGTCTGTTGTTGACCTTCACTTCTCTGTT
Source organism: Conus ventricosus (assembly GCA_018398815.1). Lineage (NCBI taxonomy): Eukaryota > Metazoa > Mollusca > Gastropoda > Neogastropoda > Conidae > Conus > Conus ventricosus. The sequence continues at coordinate 45,509,155 of CM031611.1, read as the reverse complement.
CTCATCCTGTGCACTGTGAGTTCCTTGCCCGTCTGTCCTTGACCTTCACTTCTCTGTTCTTATTCTGTCCTTGACCCTCACTTCTCTGTTCTCATCCTGTACACTGTGAGTTCCTTGCCCGTCTGTCCTTGACCTTCATTTCTCTGTTCTTATTCTGTCCACTGTAAGTTCCTCATCCCTGTCTGTCCTTGACCTTCACTTCTCTGTTCTCATCCTGTACACTGTGAGTTCCTCATCCCTGTCTGTCCTTGACCTTCACTTCTCTGTTCTCATCCTGTACACTGTGAATTCCTCATCCCTGTCTGTTCTTGACCCTCACTTACCTGTTCTTATCCTGTGCACTGTGAGTTCCTTGCCCATCTGTCCTTGACCTTCATTCTCTGTTCTTATTCTGTCCTTGACCTTCACTTCTCCGTTCTTATCCTGAACACTATGAGTTCCTCATCCCTGTCTCTTGTTGACCTTCACTTCTCTGTTCTCATTCTGTCCTTGACCTTCACTTCTCTGTTCTCATTCTGTCCTTGACCTTCACTTCTCTGTTCTTAAACACTATGAGTTCCTTATCTGTGTTTCTTGTTGACCTTCACTTCTCTGTTCTCATTCTGTCCTTGACCCTCACTTACCTGTTCTTAAACACTGTGAGTTCCTCTTCCCTGTCTCTTGTTGACCTTCACTTCTCTGTTCTCATTCTGTCCTTGACCTTCAGTTCTCTGTTCTCATTCTGTCCTTGACCTTCAGTTCTCTGTTCTCATTCTGTCCTTGACCTTCACTTCTCTGTTCCTAAACACGGTGAGTTCCTTATCTCTGTTTCTTGTTGACCTTCACGTCTCACTCACCTGTTGTTTATTCTTTTCTTTTCTTTGTTTTTTGGTTGTTGTTTTTTTTTCCTTTTTCAGCTAGAACTCTTGTTGAGGTTCACGGTTGGTGAGACTTGCATAAGCGACCATTTGTAATCTCCCCATTGATGGATTCTCCTGTTGCGTCTGACGGATGAGTAGGCAGGCAGGTCATCTGCTGATGTGGGTCCTCATGTGGGAATGAAGAGCAGTTCCTTGGGCACAAAGTCGTTCACAGGTGCTGCAGGGAAATTGCAATGGAGTCCTTCGAGGATGGGCCCCGTTTTTTCTGATTCCTCTTTTCCTGAAAAGCGGCTGCTCTGTTGTGCTTGAATGTCTTTGTGCCCTGGGTACACCATTGCTTCCATTGTGTTCTGTCATGGGCGACATCTTCTAAGGAAGCAGTGCCAACGTTGCAGCTTCTGAGGTTGGCCTTCAAAGTGTCTTTGTATCTCTAGAGAGGCCTCCCGTGGTCACATTGTCCTTTATTCAGTTGTCCATAGTGCAGCGTCTTTGGAATTCTTCTGTTCTCTGTATGGACAACGTGTCCTGTCTGTCGGAGCTGGCTTTTGATGAGTATACACTCAATGCTGGGTAGGCCACACTTCTTCTAGACCTGGGTTGGACACTCCGTCTTCCCATTTGATGCTGCAGATCTTGCGCAAGTATTGTTGATAGAACTGTTTGAGTTTGTAAGTTGTGTCTGCAGTATGTGGTCCAAGTCTTCCTGTTATGAAAGGTGTAACATGGGATGTGTTCAGGGACAGTGTCTTAATGCAACGCCAGTGTGCGTGTGTTTTTATGTTCATGTCATCCGTCCCACCGGCGCACAATCAACTGCGCTTCTTCTAGAGGTGGCGTGGAATTTGACGTGTGAGCAGGGCGTTTTATGCTTGCATTTCAGCCGCTGGATCTTGGTTGAAGGTCTCATCCAGAGGACGGGGGTCTGCACACAAGTTACCTGCAGAGAGACAGTCTCTTGTAACCAGGCTGGTTTGAGTGGCAGTCGAACCTTGACCACTGAACAAGAGTCTGATGACTTGTTTGCTTGGCCCGCCAGGCACCTCTTGTTTGCTCATCTCCATCCTCATGCAATACATCATCTGTCCTTTGTCTCAAGTCATGTTCATCTGGTCTCTTTCTCTCTTTCTGTCTGTCTTGTTTCTTCATCTCTGTCCTCAAGCTGTATAGCATCGATCCTTTTCTCGATTCTGGATTCATTGTGACTCTTTCTGTCTGTTCTGTGTGTTCATCTTTGTCCTCGGGTTGTACAGCATCAGTGTCTGTCTTAATTCTTGGTTGATTTTGTCTCTACCTCTCTTTCTGTCTGTCTTGTTTGTTCATGCTGTACGGGCATCGGTCGTCTCTTTCTCTCTTTCTGGATGTCTTGTTTATTCATCTCTGTCCTCATGCCGTATGGCATTGGTCGTCTCTTTCTCTCTTTCTGGATGTCTTGTTTGTTCATCTCTGTCCTCGTGTGTACAGCATCAGTCCTTTGCTCTGTTCTGGGTTCATTTTGTCTCTTTCCCTTTGTCAGACTGTCCTTTTTGGTCATCTCTGTCCACTATACACTGTTTGTTTTATTTTCTTCAATTCATTGACATCAATTTCTTTTAACTTCAGCCTGTCGTGTTGTTCATCTACATCCTAATGCCGTCTACTGTTTCATCTCTCTGGACATTCATCTTTCTCTTTCGCTCTGTCCTGTTATGCATTCTTTGTCATAATTCTCAACACCATTAGTCTGTTGTCCTCGTCTCTCTTTGATGTTCATCCCATCTCTTTCCCTGCTGTCTGTGTGTCTGTCCTGATTGGGCATGTGTCTCTGTCTTCATGTGATGCACTGTGGGTCCCATGTACATCCCTCTGCATTGGTCTGTGCTCTCTGGCCTGTTGGTGTATCTGAACCTGTTCACCATTTCTAGGCTGTTAGTTCCTGAGCCGTCTCTCATCACATTTTTAAACGAATCACACGACAAAACACAACGCGTTTCGACCTCTTAGGTCTTCTTCAGGCAAGATGCACAACACTCAGGACAACGAAAATGAACGAGCAATCACTTATCTTCATCCAGTTTGGTGCAAGATAGGTATTGTCTTTTTGGTACTGGCATGCAGAAACAGTTTTGGAAGAAGGGTAAATAGGCTGAAGGAAAAGGGGAAGAGTGTTTTTAGCTCATGAGGATTCAACGCCCTTCTTGTGCCAAATTGGATGAAGATAAGCTCGTTCATTTTCATTGTCCTGAGAGGTGTGTATCTCACCTGAAGAAGACCTACAAGGTTGAAACGCATCGTGTTTTGTCTTGTGATTCGTTTGTCTACGTTTTTTAGTGGAGCCTTAAAAACACATTTTAAAAATTTGTTTAGATTTCTGCCTGCAGTCAGCTCACTTTGTAACTGTCTCTCATCAGTTTGTCTCTTCCTCTTGTCTCTGTCTCTCTGTCCTGTGGGTTTATCAACATCTGTCCTTATTCTGTACACTTCCAGTCCGTTGTTGTGTTGCATCTTTCTCTTCTGTTATGTTTGTTCATCTAATCTTTGTATATTGTGTGTTCATTTGAACTCTTTTCTATGACTGTTCTGTGCTCTCCATCTCTATGTTCGTATGATCTTCTCTGTGTCTCTGTCCATCTCTGTGTCCTGTTTCTTCATCTGATCTTTTTTGTACAGTTTTATTTATATTATCCTTGTTTTGAGTTTGTGTGTTTAATCTGTCTCTCCTCTTTTTCTTTTTTTTACCTTGTCTTTTTCATATTGGTATGCAGAAACAGTTTTAGAAAAAGGGTAAGTAGGTTGAAGGAAAAGGGAAGAGTGTCTTTTGCTCATTTTGCTCATCAAGATGACTTCTTCATGCATTTGTGCTTGTCATTTGATGAATCCTGTATACATGCATGGGTGTGTGTGTGACAACAGTGTCAGACCAACCTGTCTGATTTGGAGTTCCTTTACATCGACCTGATCATCACCACCACCATCGCCATCCTGTGTGAGTAGACTACACACACACACGCACGCACGCACGCACGCACGCACACTTACACACACACACACACACACACACACACACACACACACACACACACACACACTCTCTTTCTCTCTCTGTGTCTCTCTCTCTCCTCTCTCTCTCACACACACACACACACACACACACACACACACACACACACAGACACACACACATACACACACACACACACACACACACACACACACATACACACACACACACACACTCACTCTCTCTCTCTCCTCTCTCTCTCACACATACACATGCGCACACACACACACACACTCTCTCTCTCTCTCTCTCTCTCTCTCTCTCTCTCTCTCTCTCTCTCCACACACACACACACACACACACACACACACACACACACACACACACATACATACATACATACACACACACACACTCACTCTCTCTCTCTCCTCTCTCTCTCACACATACACATGCGCACACACACACACACACACTCTCTCTCTCTCTCTCTCTCTCTCTCTCTCTCTCTCTCTCTCTCTCTCTCTCTCTCTCTCTCACACACACACACACACACACACACACACACACACACACACACACTCTCTCTCTCTCTCTCTCTCTCTCTCTCTCTCTCTCTCTCTCTCTCTCTCTCTCTCTCACACACTCTCACTCTCTCTCTCTCTCTCTCTCTCTCTCTGTCTCTCATACACACACACACTCTCTCTCTCTCTCTTTCACTCTTTGCACTTTTTGCTGTATTTCCTGGGTTTTTAAAGACCACCAGTGTGTAAACATGTACCTCTTTGGAGGGAGTGTTTGTGAGGGCAGGAAGGGAAAGCTGTAACCAGATTATTAGGTGTATAGGATGAAGGTTGTAGATTTAGCTCCTGCCTTCAGTTTGGGCTTCTCCACTCAAAATTTATTAACTGTCAGACCACCACGACATCGATTCCCAAACAGAGCAAAAAAAAATTCACTGGCCACGTGGCTCAATGTCTGTCTTGGAATAGACATGGTGTATTTTTTTAAAGTACTCCTGGTCATAAGTTTGTATAACTGTAACGAAACATTCGATTTGGGTATCCATTCATTTTACTTTCAGAAAGTATATACTTTCTTTATCTTTGTTTGTTCTTTTTTTTTTTAACCACCTTTTTTCCCTTTAATTTTATGTCAAATAATGTTTTGCTGTTTGCCAGATATCGTGGCAGTTTAAGGGTTACAATGATAGCTCTTCAGGTTACATGGAAGAAACAGAAAACACAAAAACGATGAATCGGTACAATAACATGCCCGGCATTTTTGGTTGCAGATGATGATGCTTGAGTTTTTCAAAACAGACATAATGCACACTGATTTCACTGTGAAGGAATCCATACCTGTAGTTATACCTGAATGTTCAGGTCTGTTGCCTGCTGCTTTGGGAGCAGGTTTGATCTAACCTCTTTATTTCAACGGATTTATTCCCAGCTCGAAAACTGCTGGCCATTTGCTTTTTTCCCCCGGTTCTAATAATCTTGAGTTTGATTTTTGCATCAAAAGAACAGCAAGTCGAGATTGGCTCTGAGTTGGCATCCTCTCTACAAATATTTTCGTTGACCTACTAGTTTTCAAGACTTCTTTTTTTTTAGAACAACAACAAAAAGCCCCCAGTGTTCTTTACTAACTTCACCTTCTCTTTTTTTGGTTTTGTTTTAAAAGATTGACAACATTGTATGTGTTGTGTGTGTGCAGTGGGTTACATTCTACCTGTGTGTGTGTTGGGTGTGCAGTGGGTTACACTCCACCTGTGTGTGTTGTGTGTGCAGTGAGTTACACTCTACCTGTGTGTGCAGTGAGTTACACTCTACCTGTGTGTGTTGTGTGTGCAGTGGGTTACAGACTATACCTGTGTGTGTTGTGTGTGTGCAGTGAGTTACACTCTACCTGTGTGTGTTGTGTGTGCAGCGGGTTACAGACTGTACCTGTGTGTGTTGTGTGTGCAGCGGTTTACAGACTGTACCTGTGTGTGTTGTGTGTGCAGTGGGTTACACAGTACCTGTATGTGTTGTGTGTGCAGCAGGTTACACTGTGTGTTGTGTGTGCAGTGGGTTACAGACTGTACCTGTGTGTTGTGTGTGCAGTGGGTTACAGACGGTGCCTGTGTGTGCAGTGGGTTACACAGTACCTGCGTGTGTTGTGTGTGCAGTGGGTTACAGACTGTACCTGAGTGTGTTGTGTGTGCAGTGGGTTACACAGTACCTGCGTGTGTTGTGTGTGCAGTGGGTTACAGACTGTACCCGAGTGTGTTGTGTGTGCAGTGGGTTACACAGTACCTGCGTGTGTTGTGTGTGCAGTGGGTTACAGACTGTACCTGTGTGTTGTGTGTGCAGCGGTTACACTCTACCTGTGTGTTGTGTGTGCAGTGGGTTACAGACTGTACCTGTGTGTTGTGTGTGCAGTGGGTTACAGACTGTACCTGTGTGTTGTGTGTGCAGCGGGTTACACTCTACCTGTGTGTTGTGTGTGCAGTGGGTAACAGACTGTACCTGTGTGTTGTGTATGCAGTGGGTTACAGACTGTACCTGTGTGTTGTGTGTGCAGCGGGTTACACTCTACCTGTGTGTTGTGTATGCAGTGGGTTACAGACTGTACCTGTGTGTGTTGTGTGTGCAGCGGGTTACACTGTACCTGTGTGTGTTGTGTGTGCAGTGGGTTACAGACTGTACCTGTGTGTGTTGTGTGTGCAGTGGGTTACAGACTGTACCTGTGTGTGTTGTGTGTGCAGTGGGTTACAGACTGTACCTGTGTGTTGTGTGTGCAGTGGGTTACAGACTCTACCTGTGTGTGTTGTGTGTGCAGTGGGTTACAGACTGTACCTGTGCGTTGTGTGTGCAGTGGGTTACAGACTGTACCTGTGTGTGTTGTGTGTGCAGTGGGTTACAGACTGTACCTGTGTGTGTTGTGTGTGCCGTGGGTTACAGACTGTACCTGTGTGTGTTGTGTGTGCAGTGGGTTACAGACTGTACCTGTGTGTGTTGTGTGTGCCGTGGGTTACAGACTGTACCTGTGTGTGTTGTGTGTGCAGTGGGTTACAGACTGTACCTGTGTGTGTTGTGTGTACAGTTGGTTACAACCTGTGTGTGTTGTGTGTACAGTGGGTTACAGACTGTACCTATGTGTGTTGTGTGTGCAGTGGGTTACAGACTGTACCTGTGTGTGTTGTGTATGCAGTGGGTTACACTCTACTTGTGTGTGTATGCAGTGGGTTACAGACTGTACCTATGTGTGTTGTGTGTGCAGTGGGTTACACTGTACCTGTGTGTGTTGTGTGTGCAGTGGGTTACAGACTGTACCTGTGTGTGTGTTGTGTGTGCAGTGGGTTACAGACTGTACCTGTGTGTGTTGTGTGTGCAGTGGGTTACAGACTGTACCTGTGTGTGTTGTGTGTGCAGTGGGTTACAGACTGTACCTGTGTGTGTTGTGTGCAGTGGGTTACAGACTGTACCTGTGTGTGTTGTGTGTGCAGTGGGTTACAGACTGTACCTGTGTGTGTTGTGTGTGCAGTGGGTTACAGACTGTACCTGTGTGTGTTGTGGTGCAGTGGGTTACAGACTGTACCTGTGTGTTGTGTGTGCAGTGGGTTACAGACTGTACCTGTGTGTGTTGTGTGTACAGTGGGTTACAGACTGTACCTGTGTGTGTTGTGTGTACAGTGGGTTACAGACTGTACCTGTGTGTGCAGTGGGTTACAGACTGTACCTGTGTGTTGTGTGTGCAGTGGGTTACAGACTGTACCTGTGTGTGTTGTGTGTGCAGTGGGTTACAGACTGTACCTGTGTGTGTTGTGTGTGCCGTGGGTTACAGACTGTACCTGTGTGTGTTGTGTGTGCAGTGGGTTACAGACTGTACCTGTGTGTGTTGTGTGTACAGTTGGTTACAACCTGTGTGTGTTGTGTGTACAGTGGGTTACAGACTGTACCTATGTGTGTTGTGTGTGCAGTGGGTTACAGACTGTACCTGTGTGTTATGTGTATGCAGTGGGTTACACTCTACTTGTGTGTGTATGCAGTGGGTTACAGACTGTACCTATGTGTGTTGTGTGTGCAGTGGGTTACACTGTACCTGTGTGTGTTGTGTGTGCATTGGGTTACAGACTGTACCTGTGTGTGTGTTGTGTGTGCAGTGGGTTACAGACTGTACCTGTGTGTGTTGTGTGTGCAGTGGTTTACACTGTACCTGTGTGTATTCTGTGTGCAGTGGTTTACAGACTGTACCTGTGTGTGTTGTGTGTGCGGTGGGTTACACTGTACCTGTGTGTGTTTGTGTGCCGTGGTTTACAGACTGTACCTGTGTGTGTTGTGTATGCAGTGGGTTACAGACTGTACCTGTGTGTGTTGTGTGTGCAGTGGTTTACACTGTACCTGTGTGTATTCTGTGTGCAGTGGTTTACAGACTGTACCTGTGTGTGTTGTGTGTGCGGTGGGTTACACTGTACCTGTGTGTGTTCTGTGTGCCGTGGTTTACAGACTGTACCTGTGTGTGTTGTGTGTGCAGTGGGTTACAGACTGTACCTGTGTGTGTTGTGTGTGCAGTGGGTTACAGACTGTACCTGTGTGTGTTGTGTGTGCAGTGGGTTACACTCTACTTGTGTGTGGTGTGTGCAGTTGGTTACAGACTGTACCTGTGTGTTGTGTGTGCAGTGGGTTACAGACTGTACCTGTGTGTGCAGTGGGTTACAGACTGTACCTATGTGTGTTGTGTGTGCAGTGGTTTACAGACTGTGTGTGTTGTGTGTGCAGTGGGTTACAGACTGTACCTGTGTGTGTTGTGTGTGCAGTGGGTTACAGACTGTACCTGTGTGTGTTGTGTGTGCAGTGGGTTACAAACTGTACCTGTGTGTGTTGTGTGTGCAGTGGGTTACAGACTGTACCTGTGTGTGCAGTGGGTTACAGACTGTACCTATGTGTGTTGTGTGTGCAGTGGGTTACACTGTACCTGTGTGTGTTGTGTGTGCGGTGGGTTACACTGTACCTGTGTGTGTTCTGTGTGCCGTGGTTTACAGACTGTGGGTTACAGACTGTACCTGTGTGTTGTGTGTGCAGTGGGTTACAGACTGTACCTGTGTGTGTTGTGTGTGCAGTGGGTTACAGACTGTACCTGTGTGTGTTGTGTGTGCAGTGGGTTACAGACTGTACCTGTGTGTGTTGTGTGTGCAGTGGGTTACAGACTGTACCTGTGTGTTGTGTGTGCAGTGGGTTACAGACTGTACCTGTGTGTGTTGTGTGTACAGTGGGTTACAGACTGTACCTGTGTGTGTTGTGTGTACAGTGGGTTACAGACTCTACCTGTGTGTGTTGTGTGTGCAGTGGGTTACAGACTGTACCTGTGTGTGTTGTGTGTGCAGTGGGTTACAGACTGTACCTGTGTGTGTTGTGTGTGCCGTGGGTTACAGACTGTACCTGTGTGTGTTGTGTGTGCAGTGGGTTACAGACTGTACCTGTGTGTGTTGTGTGTACAGTTGGTTACAACCTGTGTGTGTTGTGTGTACAGTGGGTTACAGACTGTACCTATGTGTGTTGCGTGTGCAGTGGGTTACAGACTGTACCTGTGTGTGTTGTGTATGCAGTGGGTTACACTCTACTTGTGTGTGTTGTGTATGCAGTGGGTTACAGACTGTACCTATGTGTGTTGTGTGTGCAGTGGGTTACACTGTACCTGTGTGTGCAGTGGGTTACAGACTGTACCTGTGTGTGTGTTGTGTGTGCAGTGGGTTACAGACTGTACCTGTGTGTGTTGTGTGTGCAGTGGTTTACAATGAGTAATTTGTTGAATTAGAATTGCGCTATAGAAATGCAATCCATTATTATTATTATTATTACCTGTGTGTATTCTGTGTGCAGTGGTTTACAGACTGTACCTGTGTGTGTTGTGTGTGCGGTGGGTTACACTGTACCTATATATATATATATATTGGGTATTTATATAGCGCCTATCCTCGGTCACAGACCAAGCTCTAAGCGCTTTACAATAAACACACTACCTCACTCATTCAACGGGCTGCCTACCCAGGTAGAGCCGGCCGAAGAGCAGTCTACTGGCGCTCATTCAGTCGTTTCCCGCACCATTCAAATATCAGTCACTCATTTTTATTTATCTCATCCATTCCTCCAGTTTCTCACATAGGATGCATGCGATGCTTATTCGTGTCCTCCATTTCCACCGGTTTACGATGGCACACGATAACAGTAAGTGACAATTTTTGTGGCTTGGTAAGAAATACCAGGCGGCTATCTTCAATCTACATCAATTTTGCCAGGGCAGCGGGGAACCCCCCTGCTCTTTTCGATTTTCAACTGCCTTGGGTTCTTTAACGTGTGCAGAGGGCCAGGAAAGCACACGGGTCCGACTCGCTTATAGTCCCCATCCGATGGACTTGACGTTCAGTTCGATTTGTCATTCAAACTGGGAAAGAAAGGGCGAGAAAGGCAGGGCTCGAACCCACGCACTTCTCACACGTTGGATTGGCAGGCGAACGTCTTAACCACTCTGCCACCTGTGTGTGTTCTGTGTGCCGTGGTTTACAGACTGTACCTGTGTGTGTTGTGTGTGCAGTGGGTTACAGACTGTACCTGTGTGTGTTGTGTGTGCAGTGGGTTACAGACTGTACCTGTGTGTGTTGTGTGTGCAGTGGGTTACACTCTACTTGTGTGTGGTGTGTGCAGTTGGTTACAGACTGTACCTGTGTGTTGTGTGTGCAGTGGGTTACAGACTGTACCTGTGTGTGCAGTGGGTTACAGACTGTACCTATGTGTGTTGTGTGTGCAGTGGTTTACAGACTGTACCTGTGTGTGTTGTGTGTGCAGTGGGTTACAGACTGTACCTGTGTGTGTTGTGTGTGCAGTGGGTTACAGACTGTACCTGCGTGTGTTGTGTGTGCAGTGGGTTACAGACTGTACCTGTGTGTGTTGTGTGTGCAGTGGGTTACAGACTGTACCTGTGTGTGTTGTGTGTGCAGTGGGTTACAGACTGTACCTGTGTGTGTTGTGTGTGCAGTGGGTTACAGACTGTACCTGTGTGTGCAGTGGGTTACAGACTGTACCTGCGTGTTGTGTGTGCAGTGGGTTACAGACTGTACCTGTGTGTGTTGTGTGTGCAGTGGGTTACACTCTGTACCTGTGTGTGTGTTGTGTGTGCAGTGGGTTACACTCTGTACCTGTGTGTGTTGTGTGTGCAGTGGGTTACACAGGGGCCTATGAGAAGCTGGTGCGGCACAAGCCGCCAGACAGCCTGATGAAGTTGTCCAACATCTTCTCCATCCTGATGCAGGTGGCCATCACCGCTGCCTTCCAGCTCAGCATCCTCTTCTACCTCATGTCCCAGCCGTACGTCCAACCTCAGTGTCTTTATGGTAGAATTCCTCAGTAGCTGAGGGGTTAAAAGCAGGGGATCAGGACACATGTACAAAGACAGCATCTGCATTTTTGTAGTGTTGACCAGAGTCATTGGGTTACGTGACCTTTTTAACTGCAGTTCCACCTGAACCCCTCGCCTGCCATTACCAGTTCACTTAGCTCTTTGTTCTGTTCTGGCCAGTGAAGGCAGTGCTACTTTCCATTCCCACATGGCGTATTTCGGAAGATTTGAGCATTAAGAGGACTGGGGCTGTCGTGAAAGTACCTGCTGCATGCAAAGTGCTTCAGTTTGACCCTGAAAGTTTTAGTGAAAAATTTCAGCTTGTATGAAGTGTCAATCATGAGTGAGTGTGATAGACGACTGTACTTTCAATGCGAATAAGAACAGTCTAGTGGCCCAAGCACTGCTGAACAGATGATGACGGTTCAGAAAGCTGTGTAGGCTGTACAAGATGTGTTGGCAATTGCTTGAAATTGCTGTGGCCATGAGTGAGATGACCAAGTAGTTGGGGGGTCACTTCCAGGGTAGGGATGATTCTGGATTTTTGGAATGTAGATGAGAGGCCACATGGATACATGGGTAGTAAGCTGCATGTGCATCCCATTCTAGATTCTTGTGCCTGATTTAGACTTGCAGTATTTGTTTGGTAACTTAAAAAAAAAATGTGTCTATGTTTCAAAAGTTCAGTTTAAAAGTTTGATTGACACTCTTGAAAATTAACTTGGTATTTTCAGGAATGTTTCAAACAAAAAATTGTGTACTTATAGGGTTAAATGTAAATGGTTCCCTTCAACAAATGCTGTCCCAGGTAAAGAGGTCATGATAAACAGAAGTGGCTGAATACCAGATCAGTCTGCTCCGTCTGACCACAAGGATATGCTGTGATGCTCCATGGCATCAGTCTCCAGATCTAGTTTGATTCAAACTCAAAATGGCTGATCAGGCTCCCTCTTGTCTGGTCACTTATCTGATTGAAATTTTAACCTGAGGAACAAGCAACATTGATTTCCATACTTTGCAGTTTTGCATGATGAATTACGAAGTGGATGCACATTCTAGCTCTAGCATCAATATTGAACTGTCTGCTTTTCCCCAGTTAGTTAATGCACAAAGGAAACAACTACACCACTCTTATATTTCTACAATGCACAGTTTATGGTTGTGATTTATATACCCCATCAGTAGTTAAAGAAATGTTGCGTCCAAAAATGAAATTATGGTCTGACATAGGCCAGCAACATTTGGGGCCTTATATGTCTTATTTTCTTCGCTAGTTAATATCTTCACAGATGTTCATACATGTATGTAATTTGATGCACAAACAACCGTTATAACTTGTTAAGGAATTACTCCAATCATTTTGTGGTACCGAATCGAAGATACCTTTTTTTTTCTTTCTTCGATATTTCCTTGTTCATATATGTGATTTGATGTAAATCAACTGTAGTTAATTGTTAATGCATTAAGTCTAAGCGTTTTGTTGTATTGAATCAAATATGCATTTGTATTTGTATTCATTATCTGATTTATATTTTCTGAGTTTGGAATAAAAGCTATTTATAAAATAAAATTTAAAAAAAACAAACAAAACATTTGGGGCCTTTTTTGGACAAAAGACGCAAGCTCAGCTGCAAATGAAGCCAGTGATTGAGCTCAGCCTCCATGTTCCAAACAGTTGGAAAGCAAATCTGTGACAACACGGACCACAGTTTGTCACTTCCAAGAATCATGGCAACGGCTTTGCCCATCGATGGTCCAGAAGGTGGAATGATGCTCTGTGGCAAGTGCAAGGAAATTGGAGTAAGCAGCACTTCCACACAGAGGTGCGATAATTGCTGTTGAAGTGCATTGGATGACCACCAGGAATCGCCAGTTCTCTCCCCTCTCTCTGGCAGGTCCAGGACTGCAAGGCGAGAAAGCAAGAGCAGACAGGATTGTCACCACGAAAAAGGAAGAAAAACTGTAGGACATACTGTCAGCACCATGAAAGCAAGAGCAGACAGGATTGTCACCACGAAAAAGAAGAAAAACTCTAGGACATACTGTCAGCACCGTGCATTGGCTAATGACGAAAGACATGCTTCTGGTGGCATTCCCACACGTGTGTGTGTGCGTGTGCGTGCATGCATGCATGACAGAGAAAGAGAGAGAATGTGTGCATAGGTGAGAATTATATGAGAGAGAGAGAGAGAAAGACAAGAGAGAGAATGTGTGTGTGTGTTTAAGAGTGTGTATGATGATGTAAGAATATGTGGGGATGTGCACTCATATTTTTTAGTGCACATATGCATTTATGCACACCTTTTCATGCATTTTTATGATGGTTATTATCTGTGATAATCAAATATTTTAATTGCTTTATATGTTCAAGATTCTACAGTATGTCTGTACGTGTGCTATCTGAATGTGTGTGTGTGTGTGTGCGTGCGTGCCTGCGTGCGTGCGTGCGTGTGCGTGCGTGCGTGTGTGTGTGTGTGTCTGTCTGTGTGTCAGGTTCTACCAGAATGACCTGGAGCCTGAGAAAGAGTCGGACACCTGGGAGAGCACCATCATCTTCTTGTCCTCGTCCTTCATGTACATCGCCGTGGCCATCAGCTTCTCCAAAGGACCCCCCTTCCGAAAACCCATCTACACCAACGGTAAGGGATTGGTAACAGTGGCACTGTATTGGTAATACTGTGCCTTGTTTGTGACATGCCAGTGATGTGTGTTGTCCTGTCATGTGATGTGTGCTGTCCTGTCACGTGATGTGTGTTGTCCTGTCATGTGATGTGTGCTGTCCTGTCACATGATGTATCAGTGATTTTGTTGTCCTTTCATGTGATGTGTGTTGTCCTGTCATGTGATGTGTGTTGTCATGTGATGTGTCAGTGATGTGTGTTGTCCTGTCTAGTGATGTGTGTTGTCCTGTCAAGTGATGTGTGTTGTCCTGTCAAGTGATGTGTGTTGTCCTGTCATGTGATGTGTGTTGTCCTGTCATGTGATGTGTCAGTGATGTGTGTTGTCTTGTCATGTGATGTGTGTTGTCCTGTCGTGTGATGTGTGTTGTCCTGTCATGTGATGTGTCAGTGATGTGTGTTGGCCTGTCATATGATGTGTGTTGTCCTGTCATGTGATTTTTCAGTGATGTGTGTTGTCCTGTCAAGTGATGCGTGTTGTCCTGTCATGTGATGCGTGTTGTCCTGTCACGTGATGTGTGTTGTCCTGTCACGTGATGTGTGCTGTCCTGTCACATGATGTGTCAGTGATGTGTGTTGTCCTGTCATGTGATGTGTGTTGTCCTGTCATGTGATGTGTCAGTGATGTGTGTTGTCATGTGATGTGTGCTTCCTGTCACGTGATGTGTGTTGTCCTGTCATGTAATGTGTGTTGTCCTGTCATGTGATGTGTGTTGTCCTGTCACGTGATATGTGCTGTCCTGTCACATGATGTGTCAGTGATGTGTGTGTTGTCCTGTCATGTGATGTGTGTTGTCATGTGATGTGTCAGTGATGTGTGTTGTCCTGTCATGTGATGTGTGTTGTCCTGTCGTGTGATGTGTGCTGTCCTGTCATGTGATGTGTCAGTGATGTGTGTTGTCCTTTAATGTGATATGTGTTGTCCTGTCATGTGATATGTGTTGTCCTGTCACGTGATGTGTGTTGTCCTGTCACGTGATGTGGTCAGTGATGTGTGTTATCATGTGATGTGGTCAGAGATGTGTATCATGTCACTGACACGCGTCCATGCCATGCCGTGTTTCAGTGCCTTTTCTGATTGCCATCATTGTGCTGTACGCCATGTCGACGATGATGCTGCTGGTGCCCTTGGAGCCTGTGGAGAACTTCATTGATGTGAGTGGTGGCTGTGGCCGTGTTGTCTGTGTGCTGGGTGTGGAGGGGGATTTTAGTTCTGTTCAGGTTAAGGTGCACAGTGGAAGCTTGAGTTTTACTTCTCATTTTGAAATGCACACAAAGTGTGTATGTTTGTGTGTGTGTGTAGTGTGTGTGAGTGTGTGCGTGTGTGTGCGTGTGAGTGTGTGTGTGTGTGTACGTGTGTGTGTGTGTGTGTGTGTGTGTGTGCGTGCGTGTGTGTGTGCGTGCGTGTGTGTGTGCGTGTGTGTGTGTACGTGTGTGTGTGTGTGTGTGTGTGTGTGTGTGTGTGTGCATGCGTGTGTGTGTATGAACACCATACTAGTCTGCTGTTTGCTTTACTATTAAATCACACAATCAGTCTGCAACTACAAGGTACATGCCATGTAAGAATGTATGATCTATCTTCAATGAGAGGGAATCCTCCATGTCCTGTGCCACCTCTCCTGCCCCTTCACTCCCATAAAGACCAAGCAGTTGACTGGGCTCCCGCTTCCAGGAATTGGCAGATTTCAAGGACATGTGCATAGGAGATTCTTGAAAGAAAAAAGAAAAAAAGAAAAAGAAAAATTCCAGAAAGAAAAAAAATCAGTGAAAAAGAAAAATCATGGGAGATGTAAAAAAACTTGGCAGAGGAATCATCGTAGCCCTTGTTATATTGTTTGGTACGCAAGCAGACGACGCTGATGTTGCTGTCACGTTCAACAGAAGAGGTTGTATCAGTGAAAGAGACTGACAAAAAAAGAAAGAAAAGAAGTACGAACACAGATGGTCCTGGTCGTGGGTTGACTGAAGAATGAATGATGCACAATTGGATGCTCAGATTCGAGCCAGGCTGGACCATTTTGAAAGCCAAGTTTGAAGAATTTTTACCGCAGAAGGGGGAGCACACCCACAGGCCCTTTACAGATTTTTAGAAATGTTTGCTTTTCTTGATAGGGATCTTCAAATTTAAGAATCTCTCCCTTTGAGAACTTTTTGTTTTGTTTTGAATTTTTGGTCATTGTCAATAAGATTTATCTCTCAGAAATGATTCCCCTCTATGTAAAGAGTTGTTTTTATTGAGAATTTGATCACTGTCTTTGTAGATTTGTCTTCCTATAAAGGCTGCCTCCTGCTTTGATAGAGAAATCATACTTGCTAATTTCTTGCAGATGATGTTGAACAGGTCTTTTTTGTTACAATCTGTAGTGCATGTTTAGATGGGACTCCTGCCTTTCTGTGGATGGTTTCATGTTTATGTTGAAATAATGAAAACCCTGTGGATTGTTACCTGTCCCGTGTGTGGATGACATTTCTCCTTGTGTTGAATTATTCGTCTGTTTTGAAGCAAATCTCCTGCACTCTGTGCATTGTTACCTGTCTGTGTTAAAACAAATCTCCTGCACTCTGTGCATTGTTACCTGTCTGTGTTAAAACAAATCTCCTGCACTCTGTGCATTGTTACCTGTCTGTGTTAAAACAAATCTCCTGCACTCTGTGCATT
The DNA here is from genome assembly GCA_018398815.1 of Conus ventricosus. Classification (NCBI taxonomy): domain Eukaryota; kingdom Metazoa; phylum Mollusca; class Gastropoda; order Neogastropoda; family Conidae; genus Conus; species Conus ventricosus. Next base: position 45,492,604 of record CM031611.1, on the reverse strand, counting down.
GTTACCTGTCTGTGTTAAAACAAATCTCCTGCACTCTGTGTATTGTTACCTGTCTGTGTTGAAATAATTCTCCTGCACACTGTGCATTGTTACCTGTCTGTGTTGAAATAATTCTCCTGCACACTGTGCATTGTTACCTGTCTGTGTTGAAATAATTCTCCTGCACACTGTGCATTGTTACCTGTCTGTGTTGAAATAATTCTCCTGCACACTGTGCATTGTTACCTGTCTGTGTTGAAATAATTCTCCTGCACACTGTGCATTGTTACCTGTCTGTGTTGAAATAATTCTCCTGCACACTGTGCATTGTTACATGTCTGCGTTGAAATAATTCTCCTAGACTCTGTGCATTGTTACCTGTCTGTGTTGTAATAATTCTCCTGCACACTGTGCATTGTTACATGTCTGCGTTGAAATAATTCTCCTGCACACTGTGCATTGTTACATGTCTGTGTTGAAATAATTCTCCTGCACACTGTGCATTGTTACCTGTCTGTGTTGAAATAATTCTCCTGCACACTGTGCATTGTTACATGTCTGTGTTGTAATAATTCTCCTGCACACAGTGCATTTTAATCTGTCTGTGTTGAAATAAATCTCCTGTTACCTGTCTGTGTTCAGATGAAACCTTTGCACGCTGTGAACTTCACCTTCAGACTGACCATCTTCTGCATCAGCTCTTCTTTCCTCATTGTCTCTGGACTTGTGGAGGTAGGTGAATGTGTGTGTGTATGGGTGTGGGTGTGTGATGTATATGTCTCTGTGTGTGTGTTTGGTGTGTGTGTGTGTGTGTGTGTGTGTGTGTGTGTGTGTGTGTGTGTGTGTGTGGGGGGGCGGGGGGGTGGCGGGTATGTGAGGGGGGATATATGTGTGTGGGTGTGTTTATGGTGTGTGAGGTCACTGTTAACAATACAGTTTGATGCAATATAGTACAAGGACACGCAGTCAACAACACAATAGAAGATTATGCAATACAATGCATGGACGTAATTTACCACACTGTACAGCATTATGCAATACAGTGTAATGCTGTTAAAAGTCCAGTTATGGAACAAATTTTAAACGTAATTAATAGCGAACCGCCCATCTTGCACCGAATTGGATGAATATAAGTGATTGCTCGTTCGTTTTCGTTGTCCTGAGTGTTTTGTATCTTGCCTGAAGAAGACCTAAGAGGTCGAAACGCGTCGTGTTTTGTCTTGTGATTCGTTTGTCTATGTTGTCTTGGTGGTTCTCTATTGAAACGCGTCGTGTTTTGTCTTGTGATTCATTTGTCTATGTTGTCTTGGTGGTTCTCTATTAATTACATTAAAAATTTGTTTAGATTTCCACCTGCAGTCACCTCACTTTGCAATCAGTTATGGAATGTCTGTACGTAATTATCACATGAGAAGGTCATGTAATGTAATAGGTACATGGACACAAGCAACAAAACAGTATATTGTGCTGTACAGTACGTGAACACTGTTTACAATACAATAAGATATATAACATGCTGTACAGCATAAGGTTCCACCCAACAACTCAATATAACATGATGAAATATGTGTGGGGGGTGATGTGCAACTCGGGACAGTAGGCTAGCTGGGACATAGATATCATGTGTTTGGGTGATGTATAATGCGGGACTGCTAGCCAGAGCATAAATGTCTGTGTAGGGGATGATGTACAAGTGGGGACAGGTAATTAGCCAGTACGTAGATGAATGTGAGGAGGTGATGAATAAAAGGTGACGGTTAGCCAGTACATAAATGTGTATGTGGGAGTGATGTATGAAAGGGGAAAGCTAGCTAGCCAGTTACATAGATGTAGCCAGTACATAGATGTCTGTGTGGGAAATAATGTACAAAAGGGGAAAGTTAGCTAGGCAGTGCCTAGATGAATGTGTGGGGAATAATGTACAAAAGGGGAAAGTTAGCTAGGCAGTACCTAGATGAATGTGTGGGGAATAATGTACAAAAGGGGAAAGTTAGCTAGGCAGTACCTAGATGAATGTGTGGGGAATAATGTACAAAAGGGGAAGGTTAGCTAGCCAGTGACATAGATGTCTGTGTGGGGAATAATGTACAAAAGGGGAAAGTTAGCTAGGCAGTACATAGATGTCTGTGTGGGAAATAATGTACAAAGGGGAAAAGTTAGCTAGCTAGTACATAGATGTAAACAGACGATCCTGCATGCCCCCTCTGCCATGAAAAACAAACAGTGGAGCATGTTCTAAGCTCATGTAAAGTAGCCCTGGCTCAAGGAAGGTACACATGGAGGCACAACCAAGTGCTCAAAGAGATTGTACAAGTAGTCTGGGCTAGTACCAACACCACAAAAGGGAGAATCAGGACTCCAAAAGCACCCGCAACATTCTTCACGGCAGGAGGCAGCAAATCATGGCCAAGAACAACAGTGCCACTCGAAACATGCAGGCAGAGTCTGCTGGATGGGGCAGATGACTGGGAGTGCACTGCAGACCTCCCAGAATGGAAGAGTCACCCAGAGATCATCAGCAAGAGTGGCATGAGACCAGACATAGTAGTCCACTCTAAGTCAACCAAGCAGCTGATCATGATCGAGCTCACGGTGCCATATGAGAACAGAATGGAGGCAGCTCAAATCTACAAGACTGAAAAGTATGCTGATCTGGCAAACAGCCTGAGGAGAGAAGGCTATCAGGTCAAAGTCCTCACTGCAGAAATTGGAGCTAGGGGATTTGTAGGAACGTCTGCATACAGCCTCATGAAACAGCTCTCAGTTGCAGGGAAGGAAAAAACCAGAGCCCTGAAAAGCAATGGCAGAAGCGGCAGAGAGGTGTTCAAGCTGGATCTGGTCAAGGAGGAACAAAAGTGAACTTCATAAGGCTTAATTTCCCTACAAATATCAGGTGTCCCTGTGGCTCAGTGGTTAAAGCGCGAGTCATTAAGTAGAAAATGAGCATGTCCAGAGGGTCATGGGTTCGAATCCCAGCCATGGCTCGTCCCAAGATGGGGGAAAAAAAAAGGGCAGCAGAGGGACACCCGGAGTCATGAACCGGGTGTGGCCCAACCCCCCTAGAGTGTCAGGAGATAAGGGCCGAAACACTTGCTTGAAGGGGGCTTCTCTTCTGAGGACTCTCTGCTGCCACGCTCTCCACGAGTTTCTTTCTACTAGATGTATGTGTGGGGAATAATGTACAAAAGGGGAAAGTTAGCTAGCCAGTTACATAGATGCAGCCAGTACATAGATGTATGTGTGGGGAATAATGTACAAAAGGGGAAAGTTAGCTAGGCAGTACATAGATGTCTGTGTGGGAAATAATGTACAAAGCGGAAAAGTTAGCTAGCTAGTACATAGATGTATGTGTGGGGAATAATGTACAAAAGGGGAAAGTTAGCTAGGCAGTACATAGATGTCTGTGTGGGAAATAATGTACAAAGGGGAAAAGTTAGCTAGCTAGTACATAGATGTATGTGTGGGGAATAATGTACAAAAGGGGAAAGTTAGCTAGCCAGTTACATAGATGCAGCCAGTACATAGATGTATGTGTGGGGAATAATGTACAAAAGGGGAAAGTTAGCTAGCCAGTTACATAGATGCAGCCAGTACATAGATGTATATGTGGGGAATAATGTACAAAAGGGGAAAGTTAGCTAGCCAGTTACATAGATGCAGCCAGTACATAGATGTATGTGTGGGGAATAATGTACAAAAGGGGAAAGTTAGCTAGCCAGTTACATAGATGCAGCCAGTACATAGATGTATGTGTGGGGAATAATGTACAAAAGGGGAAAGTTAGCTAGCCAGTTACATAGATGCAGCCAGTACATAGATGTATGTGTGGGGAATAATGTACAAAAGGGGTAAGTTAGCTAGCCAGTTACATAGATGCAGCCAGTACATAGATGTGTGTGTGGGGAATAATGTACAAAAGGGGAAAGTTAGCTCGCCAGTTACGTAGATGTCTGTGTTGGGGCGATGTTCAAATGGGGACAGTTAAGTAGCCAGCCCATGTCTGTGTGGAGGTGATATACAGACTGACATCGTTGTACAGGCCAGGTAATTGCCCCCCTACATACATCATTGTCACTTAGACATTTTTGTACATAGATGTCTGTATGTGGGCGATGTATGAAAGGAGACAGTCAGCTAGCCAGTATATAGATGTGTATGTGGAGGACAGGCAGAGATGTGTAAAAGGGGACACTGGCAAACGTTCTTATGCCATGTTGAGTGGACAGCGTTGGAAGATGAGACAGAGCAAAGCACCTTGCTTAGTTCCAGAAAGGTGCTGGTCACAGAAATGATGTGGTTGGATCTGTGCCTTCTGCAGTGAAAGCAGTGAAAGGCGCTGACTGCCTGAGCTCCCTGAGAGTGGCTGAGAGGGTGGGCAGTGCTGTGTGAGCTGCACCATTGGATAAGCAGAGCAAACACAGTGATCACCGCTGGTAGTTTGTGCAATGTATAGTGTCAGACACAGAGTAGGGTACAAACTGGCATGTTGGCCGGCTGATACTCATGGTGTAGGGTGATGGGATGTGAGGGCATTCTTCTGGTGAGACCACGCACCTTGATGCAGCTGCTAGCGGTGCATACACAGGGACTTGGAGGTTGTGGGTTCGGTTCTGAAGAGAGGTTTTTATTTGTTGGATTTTTTTTTTTCATTTTTTAAATGTAACTAGCTCTTCCCCTGATGAGCTGAGTGTGTAGTGGGCTCAAATTAGTATGACATAAGTCAAGTTTCATCAGCAGATGCATCAGATTCCTTGACCAACAGCAGGTGTCTGGATCACTGGGCCTACACCACCTTCATGCACATTGATCGTCATGAAGAAAATCTCTCAAATTCTGTGGCCTTTTGTGTCATGCTGTTTGTGTGTGGCCTCAGTTTTGAGTTCCTGTCCACATGCTTGCTCGTGCTGAGTTCATGTCAAAGATGATGGTTTTAAGCAAGTTCGTGGGGGCTGTGGTTGATGTACTTGGCAGTGCCCTCAGTAGGAGGGTTCTAAGCAGTTATTGTCGTTAGTAAGGGGTTTAGTAGGTAATGCTCTGCATGTCAGAGCAGCCAGTGCTGAAGTGGCTCGGTAGCAGTGCAGTGCCTTCTCTGGTGGGTTGCCCAGCGACAGCCTGCTGCTGATCGCCCCCTGTGACTGTTGACTGACGACTGGTGCTGGGGATTCAGCAGGACAGAGCTGGGTATGGGTGGATGAAGAGGGTGTGGGGTGAGGGGTGAACAAGCTGTGTGGAGAGATATTGGGAGGAAAGGAAGATAAAACCCCTACGCGCACACACACACACGCGCGCACGCCCCCACACACACACACACACACACACACACACACACACACACACACACACACACACACACAAGCGCGTGCACAGACACTCACACACGCACGCGCACACACACACACACATACATACACACACACGTGCGCACACACACACACACACACACAGGCACACACACAGAGGCACACACACACACACACACGCACATGCACACACACACACACACACACACACTCACACACACACACACACACACACACACACACACACACACACACACACACTCTCTCTCTCTCTCTCTCTCTCTCTCTCTCTCTCACACACACACACACATACACACACACACACACACACACACGCATACACACACAGGCACACACACACAGGCACACACACACACACGCACACACACTCACACACACACACACTCACACACACACACACACACACGCACACACACACACACACGCACTCACACTTGCACTCACACACACACTCACACACACACACACACACACACACACACACACACACACACACACACACACACACACATACACACTCAAACACACACACACACTCAAACACACACACTCACACATACTTGAAAAAAAAAAACCCACCAAAACCCCCAAACCAACATTGTGTGATGCTGCAGGATGTGTCTGTGAGCTGAGAGACCTCTCTCCCTCTCTCTCTCTCTCTCTCTCTCTCTCTCTCTCTGTGCAGTGGCTCTGTGTGGACAGCGGCCTGATGAAGCGCTGCTATCGAGTCATCCAGCGCAAAGAGCGCTCCCGCTACAAGGTCATCCAGGATGCCATTGCCTCTGAGGACTGGCCACCCGTTGGTCAGACCACCGTTGCCTCCGCCATGTCCAACGACGTTGTCATCACTGTCAACAGCGGCGCTCATTGATGATTCCTGCTTTAGTGGTGTCATAATTGACCTAGGTTTGATAGACTTTGTCTAAAGTAGTTGTTTTTTTTTTGTTTAAATCTTTTACGTTTGTGTTTTTTTGGTTTGCTTTTCTGATATTGTTTGTGATGGACTGGAAAACTACATGATGATTTCTTAGTTTTCAGAGTGTTCAAGGTCTCTGTCCTGTGATGATCAGGATTTCTTTCTGTTGTCTTTATGCCTGCACTGTTGGAACAATGCTAGTTGATGAGTAAATTTCTTGATGCAATAGAATGTTCCTTACTGTCGTTTCTTCTAGACAGATACTCGGCGATTCATGTAACTGACCGAGATTTGTGAAGTTTTCATTTGTTGGTCTCTGGTTTTGGTAGTCCTTGTTAACACACATCTGTCTCCATGCTAAGTACTTATTACAAGCTTATGTTGTTAGGGGTGAATCATTCTTCAGCCTTATGATGCTGTACAGGTTGTTGAATCAGTATGACACACACGTTGATGTCAGTGCCCCTGCAAGCTCAACATGACCGTTGGGCAGGTAGGACATGACTTTACATCAAGCAAATCATTCGGCACACTGCACCTGTTCCATCCTTTATGCTTGACACATGACATATCTTTGTCACCATGAAGGAGGGTATGTTTGCACCCGCATCTCTTGGTTGGGTTGGATTATTGAAAAAATACTGAAGTGATTTTCAAATGATTTGATGGAAAGAAGTGCTGGCCAAGGACGAACCCAGTACATTTTTTGGGGTATCTGTGGTGTGAATCCAGACCAGAGGCTGGAGAATCAAGATCGGTGTAAGCAAGATGTTGCAGTAACTGAAAGTTGATTGAAAGTTAGAATGTACCCTGAGAACCAATTCTGGAAATTTTGGTGCCGATCCGGATCTGACGACAGATGTAAGATCTGTTCACCAAGATGACACAAAAACAGAACTGATTTGAACAACAGTCGATGGAAGGATGGAGTGTGGCCCTTTGAATTCTGGTCAGGATCCAGGTCAAAGTTTGGAGTGGAGGTCTGTGGACTGAGAATACAGGAAATTTGCTGAGAGGAAACGGGGGTCAGAAAGGTGGAGTGAGGTCAAAGGTCGAACCTGTTGAATTTGAACGTGGATACATGGGGCAGATTCAGATCGAAACGCATATCCAGGCGGTGTTTGACCATGGCAAAAATCTGCGCTGACCCAGGCGGCCTTGTAATTTAACACCGGTTGATTGCTTTGATGTTGGTCATGTAAATTGGAATTGAGTCGTCGGTTGACATTTGCCACGTAGGATGTTTGTGTTTCTGGACCCGTTTAAGGGAAGGAGGTGGAGGAATATGAGCAGGTGACTGTTGAAAGCTGACCAGCAGTGGTGATGAGGCCTACGCACACGACAGTTCAGTATGATGCTGTGATGATCCCTTCTGCTGGATGATATTTCTGTCATTCGTCTTGCTTGTTCTGTGCTGTAGCGTCTATGTAAACAGAGGTCTTTCGTCTGCCTGGGTGGGTGTTTAGTGGTTGGGGTCTGACATGTGCTGGGAGGGAAAGATCGGAGTGACGTGGGGATGGAGAGGGTGACGGTGGAGGCAAACTGTGATAACTTAGTCAGGAGATGATGATGTATTGTCAAGGTGGCAGGGGCTAAGTCTGGATCTTCAAGCAGCGTTGTTGGAAATGAGAGCGAGTGCTACAGATGGTGGTGTCGAGGAATGAATAGGGGTGTACTTAGTGTTTCCAACAGTGGGAATGATTGGGAGTGTACAAAGCACTGCTCAGTGTGGTGTCAGGAATGAGATGCAGCATGCAGAGCGCAGCCAACGGTGGTTTAAGGGATGAATGAAAGTGTGCAAAGAACAGCCAACATGGATGTCAGGAATGAAAGGGAGTGTGCAATGCACAACCAACAGCGATGTCAGGAAGGAAATGAAACATGCAAAGCACTACCAACAGTGGTGTCAGGAATGAAATGAAACATGCAAAGCACTACCAACAGTGGTGTCAGGAATGAAATAAACACGCAAAGCACTACCAACAGTGGTGTCAGGAATGAAATGAAACACGCAAAGCACTACCAACAGTGGTGTCAGGAATGAAATGAAACACGCAAAGCACTACCAACAGTGGTGTCAGGAATGAAATGAAACACGCAAAGCACTACCAACAGTGGTGTCAGGAATGAAATGAAACACGCAAAGCACTACCAACAGTGGTGTCAGGAATGAAATGAAACACGCAAAGCACTACCAACAGTGGTGTCAGGAATGAAATGAAACACGCAAAGCACTACCAACAGTGGTGTCAGGAATGAAAGGGGAGGGTGCAATGCGCAGCCAACCAGTGGTGCCAAAAAAAGGCGGAGTGTGGACAGACACACACACACACACCGCTCACTATTCCTTGTCGGTGGCAGAGAGTCATTGCAGTCCAGTGACGCTACAATCAGAGAGGCTGCCACCAGTTGGCATTGTCTTGGAAACTCCAGACATTTCTGAAGCGTGCGTTCTGAGTTTTACTGGTCTCCATGTATATTACTGTGGTGTCTGTTTGGAGCAGGTCTGGGTGAAGTGTGAATAGCCAACGAGGGGCGATTATCTGTTGTGTGTGTGTATGTGTGTGTGTGCGCGTACGAGTGTGCGTGCGTGCGTGCGTGTGTGTTTGTGTGTGTGCGTACGAGTGTGCGTGTGTGTGTGTGTAACAGTTTGGCAGAAAGTATTGGAACAAAGCTGTAAAGGAATCCTGAGTTTATACGTGTGTGTGTGTGTGTACGCGCTCTCGCCCATGCAAGCGCCTGTGTGTATGTATACATGCGTGCATGCGCGTGGATGCATATGTGCATGCACGTTTGTGTGTTTACACAGAGATGAAATGGAGACCGTGGTATGTGACATCAGTTCATGATCTTGTTTGCATCAGTATGAAATGGGGCATTTGGCTCAAAACATAAAACAAATGTCAGTGTATAATACTGTGCGTTTGTGTCTGAGGGAGTAAGATGTACAAGATGCTTACTTTTCTGTGGATATTGGTTGAACACTTTCTTCCGGAATATTTATTAAAAAGTTACAGTATTGAGTGATGTCGCTCTTAATTTCTACAACTTTATGTGTGTGTGTGTGTGTAAGAGAGATGAAGATGAGGGAGCAGGAGAAGCAAAAGGGGGGAGGGGGGGGGGGGGTAAAAAGGAGCAGAAATTTGTAAAAATGTCATCTTTCAAAATGTCTATTTCTCTCAGTGTATTATCAGTACATCAGAATATGGATTGGTGGAGAATCAGGATGAATTCTTTGCATATCAGCGAGTACTGACAATGTTCCTGCGTAAACAGAACAAATCGGCAATGATTGAGAATGTTCCTGTGTAAACAGAACAAAACAGCAGGTGCCAATAGTTGCCCGGCATTACTGTGAAATCTGGCCTTGGAATTGGGTGGTCAGTGATTTACTCTATACTCAGACAAGGTCAGTTTGTCTTCGCTCTCATCAGCATCGGATTTTTGTGCTTGTATGGAGGGAGAATGAAAGATGAGCGGAATGGTTGTTATTGCTGAACATGAGAAGTCTTCCTGAATCTTCGTTTTGAAACTGATCTTTTTTTTTTTATTTGCTCTTTCGTTTTACATGGTTTATTCTGGTTATTCTTTCATATGCCCAAATACTGACTTACGTGTATATCTGTTTCACCAGACAATAAATCATATTGATTTTTTTTGTCATGAACTTAATGGTTATATGTCCTATTTACAGAATGATGATGTCAGTGGCTTGCCTTTGATTTTCTGCTTTTTCTCTGTTTGCTCATCTTTGTTGTATTTGAAAGATTTTTACGACATACTCGCTTTTGGGCTGGCTTGTCACAAAGAGGGACTGAAGTTTATGGATCATCTCTGATTTCCGGCTTTTTTTCCTTTTTATTAACGCTTTTATTGTGCATGTAAGATTTTTTTGGGGTGTACAGGTCATCACTCTATAATTCCCCAACAAAGGAACCAACATATCACCATGGACATGTCACAGAGGGTGATTTCTTACTATCTCTTGCTGTGTATTGTCTGATGATGAAGTTTCCTACTTTTGAGATCTACCACCGGTGTTGAAGTCCCCACTCTCTCTGGTCCAGAGTCACGGTCTCGTCGCTGTGTTGAGTGTAATGCAGTGCGTCTCTAAAGAGAAGGGCAGATTGTTTGTCGTGTAGTGTCTCATGTCAAACTAACGCAGTTTTATGGCAATTTGTCGTGTCGTGTATCATGTTAATCTAACGCATTGTAATGGCAAGCAGGTGAACTGGATAGGAACATAAGCTCTTTTTCATCAGTGAGAATGAGTGCATCACAACATTCAGGAAAACCACAGTCGCTAGGCGCTGTTGAGCTGAGAAAGGTGAGAAATGGAAATTTCTAACGAGTACACCATCCACATCATAATGGATGAAGTTTGGATTTGTGTATTTCAGGGATGCACGGGATAGAGAGAAGTTTCATCGCCTCAAAGGCATGGACTGAATTAGGAAACCGACCGGTCTCTAAATTACCAGGGAAACCGTTTCAGTCATCATCTGTGAAACTGCATTTTTTTTTTTTTGCATCATGACTTTTTGTGTGTGCGTCTTCAAGTGTGATGTATCTTTTGTTCATTCTCTGTCCATTATTCTCAGTGCACAATAGGATTGATGATTTTTACTGTGATATATTCCTGTTCCTCTTGCCGCTGCCTTTCGGTGATCGTCAGCCCTGTCTGGTCATTTTCAGTCCCTCCTGTGAGAAAGCTTTATCCTGCCATGTCATAAACTTTCATGTCTTGTTATTTTCTGCCCACCTTATCAGAAAGCTTCCATGTCTTGCTGCCTTCGTCCGTTCTGTTGGAAAGTGTTCATGTCCTGCTGTTTCTAACATGGGTATTCTAGAAAGCTTTCATGTCTTGCTTCTTTCTGCTCACCATGTTGATAACCTGTCATGTCTTCCTGCTTTCTGTTTGCCATGTCAGAAAGCTTCCATGTCATTGCTGCTTTCTGCCCACTTTGTGGGAACATTTTCATGGTCTTGCTTCTTTCTGTTTAGTCTGTTGGAAAACTTTCATACCTTGCCGACTTTCATACCTTGCTGCTTTCTATTCACTCTGGTAGAGAACTTTCATATCTTGCTGCTTTCTATTCACCCCGTTTGGAAACTTAAGTATCTTGCTGCTTTCTATTCACCCTGTTTGGAAACTTTCCTGTCTTGCTGCTTTCTGTTCACCCTGTTTGGAAACTTTCCTATCTTGCTGCTTTCTATTCACCCTGTTTAGAAACTTTCCTATCTTGCTGCTTTCTATTCACCCTGTTTGGAAACTTTCCTATCTTGCTGCTTTCTATTCACCCTGTTTGGAAACTTTCCTATCTTGCTGCTTTCTATTCACCCTGCTTGGAAACTTTCCTATCTTGCTGCTTTCTATTCACCCTGTTTGGAAACTTTCCTATCTTGCTGCTTTCTATTCACCCTGTTTGGAAACTTTGTCTTTCTGCTTTGTGTTCACCCTGTTAAATCGCTAATGTCTTTCTGCTTTGTGTTCACCCTGTTATAAATCATTCATGCCTTGCTGCTTTCTCTTCACCCTATTTAGAAACTTTAATGTCTTGCTGCTTTGTGTTCACTCAGTTATAAATCTTTTATGTCTTGGCGTTTTCTGTTCACCCTGTTTGGAAACTTTCATGTCTTGCTGCTTTCTTTTCACCCTGTTATAAATCATTTATGTCTTGCTGCTTTGTGTTCACCCTGTTTGGAAACTTTCATGTCTTGCTGCTTTCTGTTCACCCTGTTTGGAAACTTTCATGTCTTGCTGCGTTTGGGGCGATGATTTCCATTCACCCTTTCTGGCTGTCACTGTTTCCATTTTATAAATCCACAAAAAGAATTGTTAAAAAAAAGAAAGAAAATCCTTTTGACATGATGGTTTATGCCATTGACTGGGTGTACAGCTTGGTGGTCTCATTTTTCAGAGATTTCGTGTGGAGAGAGGTGCATGATATGCACAAAGCTTTGTCATTTTCGGTCTGTAGATTTGTGTGTGTGTGTGTGTGTGTGTGTAAAGACTTGGGCATCTGAATGATATAAGCAGTTTACATGGGGAAAATCCCCATTCTCCATTCATGAAGCAGCATGTGTGGGTATAAACAAAATTTGGCCAAAATCAGCCTGGGAAAGGTGTGAGGTTATTCTGCCTGTTCCAGGTTGGATTGAATGTGGTGTGTGTAGTGTAAAGTGAGAGAGAGGGAGACTGGGAGTAGTCAGCATCCTTGTTGCTCTGCTCATTTTGGTTTGACAGGCGCCATCTTTTACAGTCTGTCAGCTTCTAAACTTGTGAGCAGACCAACATTCAGAAAGAAATGTGAAACTACCCTTTAGAGACAAAGTGAAATGTCGTCAGCATGAAGTGGTTTTAATTTGATTATGGAATGGGAAAATGGAGTGAAGGATTTAAAAAAAAAAAAATTAATTCAGGAAAGATGGGAAAACAAAGCCCAGTTGGAGGAAATGTAAGTGCAATAAAACTTCAAGTCTTTGGAATTTGTAGTTAGGTCAGCAAAACATGATGCTGTTATTCACCACATGTGTAAGTCTTTGTATGTGTGTGTGTGTGCGCCATCCACATGCGTGTAAGATTTAGATAGAGAGATGTGGGGTTTTTTTCTGTCTTATGTACTGGACCAAAAGCAGTGTTCTGGATTCACATCAGAGAAGCATAGCAACAAATGTTTTTTGTCCCCTTTAATCACAAAGAAAAAAAAAGTTGATAAACATTCCCAGTGACAGAAACAAACGTGATGTGGGAGGATTTTGTATAGTGAGAAGTAAGTCTTTCCAGGCAAGATGGAGCTGTACATCGGCATAACATTAGGATTGAAAATAGTCAGATTTGGACATTTCTAATCACCGATGAACCTCAAGAGTCCTAGCTGAAGAATGAAGATGGGGAGAAATCCAGTTGGGGTTCATGGGTTTATACTTGCCAGTGGAGATCCTAATGATGATCAATGGACAGAGTCCACCAAAGCTGAAGCACTCTTTGTTCAAAGTGAAATAGTGCCAAGCACTTGGACTTTACGTGTAACATTGAGACATGACAATAGACACAAGCCTGTGAACATCTTCACATCTGGATTAAGGAAACATTGAAGAAGGTCAGTTAGATCACATGGTTCCCATGTTTTCTAACTGGGGTTTGGAAATTTTGTGAAAAAAGGAGAAAGAGAAGGATGGAAAATGAGTAAAGTCGGCAGCTATAGGTTTGAAAGTCTTCACTGCTCTTCAGATGCAGATTCAGTTGTGTCACAGCTTCTGTGTTATTCTCAAAGGATTTGATCTTTTTAACTATGCAAACAGACCCCCCCCCCCCCCCCCCCCCCCCTCATCTGCCAGGGACCTCTTTTTGTCAGCCTGATTACCCTTCTGTAAATAAGTGAACCAAAAAAAGTCGACTTTGTCAGTGGCAGTCTCTCTATTGCTGTCAGATTTTCAGCAGTTAAGCTTTGTAACTGAAACTCAAAGTGATTTAGCTATACAAGTTAAAGGTCAAACAAAATGTTTTGGTGAACTGTATGTGTTTGTTGAGTGACGTTCGTTTTGGAAAAAGAAAACAAACTTGAACGTATCTAAAATAAATGTTAGCGAACCACCAAGAGAAATGTGGACAAACGAGTCACAAGACAAAACATAACGCGTTTCGACCTCTTAGGTCTTCTTCAGGCAAGACACAAACAAATAGGACAATGAAAATGAACGAATTTTTCACTTAGCTTAGATCTTTTCAGCACAAGGTAGGCAGTGATTCTGATGCAATCAATAATGCGAATTTGTACTTTTTGGTAAGATGTGTAAGTGTGTTTCAGTCCTGACGTGCCCTTTATGATTGCTGTGTGTGGTGTGTAATAAGTTGAATTGTGTACAGTAATAAATCGCTTCATGTCAGCTTGGAGGACATGTTTTAACATTCCTTTAACATCCCTTTATAGTTAAGTTTTATGTTGATATATCTATAGTCAAGTTTTACGTCGATTTATCATGTTCTGTAGAGATGTGCTTCAGATTCTTAGTTTTTCTCTCTCTGTCTTTGTAAATAAATATATTGGAAAACCATTTTCATGAACTGACAAACACTGTGATGTAATTAGTGATGTATCCATTTGTTTACAAGTTGGTTGATATTTGAAGGCTGTTAAGAAAAGTGATGTGTCCACGTCTGTATAGCAGTGACACTTGCATATGTTTGCATGTACTAGCATATATGCAGTCTTTGAACTTGAATTGGTTGTGTGGTTTGCTGTGTTTGTCTATGTGTCACATCTGTGCATCAGAAATACCACAATTGTATCTGTGACTTTTGCCCTTGTTCAGTGCAACTTTTGGAATCCATTTCAGTGAGTGTGATCAAATTTGGAATCTTGAATTGTGAATCTGGTTTCGGATCTACTCATGGAGAAATGAGAATGATTTTGTTTGCTTTTCATTTGGGATGAATCAAGGATGACTGCTGCTGTTGATCACCATGACTGTTGTCCCTCCAGCCAAACTTAATGTGCCTTAAAATTCTACCTTCGGACATGCCATTTTGTTCCATTTGAGCAGATTTCCTCTTTCTTTTCGTTCTTCCAAATCATTGGTAATTTTTAGAATACAACATTTTGAACAGAAAAATGATCAGAAAGCTCATGAAGGCATACGCGGGAATTTCAGTTCGCCAACTGAAGAGTTAAGAAGTGGAGTTGGGCGATATAGATTTTTCATCGTTCCGTCGTCTGTCACGCTAGACTTCCACGCTTCACTCGGGCTCTCCGAACACAGCTATGTCCCGGTTCATCCTGTCAGAATCCCACCATTTTTGTGGAGATTGTATAAGTCATCATGAGGCAACCCACCAGAGGAGACACTGCACTGCAGCCGAGTCACTTTGGTTGTGTTCAGTAGTACTAGTCCTGATTCACCATATGTATGGCATGGCCTGCAAATCTCCTTACTGACGACCAGAATAGCGGAGTCATGGTGCCAGTATGACTGAGCATCTCTCTCTGGAGTGTGTCACTAGTGTTGAGGGATTGGGGAAGAGCTGAGTTTTGATGCAGTTGTTCTCAGCATCTTGTCATTGATCGTTCATTACCTTTTTTTTCCCTTCAGACTATGGTCATGGCTTCATGTTCAGACCAGCACCATGGGCGTGCACATCAGTGATGAAAGGTGTGTAGGTTGGAGTTCCCCTCACCTTTACTTCTGTATGCAATCTGCCGTTTGGTATGAAATCATGTTTGTCAGTACAACAGGTTTGCGATTGATGTGTTCATGTTTGTCACTGAACAAGCCTGAGTTTATGGGGACGGAGGTGGGGGGAAGAGGAAAAGGAAGGGGATGGGGAGTATGTGTCTGTTATGATTTATTTCAGCATTATGCCCTTTTTTTGTTGTTGCTGATATTGGATACAAATGGCGTAATATATTCTTTATGGGACAGAGGTGGGGCAAAGAGGAAAAGGAAGGGGATGGGGAGTATGTGTCCGTTATGATTTATTTTAGCATTATGCTCTTTTTCTTGCCGATATTGGATACAAATGGCGTAGTATATTCTTGTGATGCAAGGGAAGAGTATATTTCATCAACCATTTTGGCATACTTGCGATACATAAGCTAATATTTCAGATTTGCATTGAATGGGAAAGTTGTGGAATTTGTCAAGTGGACATGCAACTGTGTGTGTGTGTGTGTGTGTGTGTGGTCATATGTGTGCGTGCATGTGTGTGTGTGTGCACGTGCACACGTGTGTGTGCGGTATTATGTGTGCATACTTTCATATGAGTGCATGTTCTGAGACAATTATCTTAGCATATAAAGTGTATCCATGTGTATGTGTGGACTAAGTCTTTCTTTTCTAGAGGGCCAGCGTGCAAAAGTTCTGTAACTGATTTTTCTTTTTTTACATTTTAATGTAATGGATGCTAATGCTCTTTGAGGTGTGCTGGAGAAAAAGTGTTCCAAAAAAGTCTTTACTGTGGTGATGATGATGAATGGTTTGAAACATGCTTAAAAAACTCTTCTTCAACATGACCATCATGAATTAAGAAAAACGCTACTTACTGTTCATTGTTAGTATGGTTGCATTTGTGTTTATATCCCATAAGCGTTACTGTCACACAGTTCAGATGCTCTGTTGATTTCACATGCGTCGCCTTTGTCCTGTGTATGTACATGTCTTGGGCCTGTCTTGCAATATACTTGAGGGGGCACCAAAAGAAAAAAAAAGATAAATTGTTGGAGGGTTGTCGTAGAGGTCTTGCATTTGGGGGACAATGATTTAACGTGTGCATATGTATGATATTTTACTTTCAAATAAAGTTTATTTTATCTACTCGCAGGTTTTCCTGTGTTTTTTGGCTGAAGAAGCTGCATGTAGATCTTTGTAGGAAAGACCTCATGGGATGTGTGTGTGTGTGTGTGTGTGTGTGTGTGTGTGTGTGTGTTTAATGTAGAAGTGTGTTTGAAAGCATCTGAGGATAGTGAAGAAAAAGAAATTGTCTGGCTTTCTCATCCTCCATGCCCCTGAGACCTTGCTCCTGTGTATGTGTGTGTTTATGTGTGTGTTTAATGTAGAAGTGTGTGTGAAACTAAGCATCCGAGGATAGTGAAGAAAAAGAAATTGTCTGGCTTCCTTGTCCTCGACGCCCTCAGAGATGCTGCTCCTGTGTGTGTGTGTGTGTGTGTGTGTTTAATGTAGAAGTGTGTGTGAAAGCATCTGAGGACAGTGAAGAAAAAGAAATTGTCTGGCTTCCTCATCCTCCACGCCCTCAGAGATGCTGCTCCTGTGCCGCTCGGTCCAAATCATCCATACACCGCCAGACCCTCTGTCATCCCATCCATCCACTGGAGACTACGGGAAACCAGGCCATCATGAGGCAACCCACCAGAAGAGACCCTGCACAACTGCCAAGTCATCTAGGTAATCTTCAGTGGTGCTTGTACTGAGCCAGCATACGCAGGACATCACCCAGTTTTAAGCCCTAAGTACAATGATGGTGTCAATGGCTTGGTCACGCAGCTTGATTGGCCGAGCATCTCATCCTAAGGGTCCACCCAATTAAAGTTCCCAAACACTTTCCAGATGACATCACTGTAGCGTAGATTTGGAGAGGAAATAAGAGTCTGAGGTCATGATGAGAGCAGGGCATGAAGGTCCACTTAATTCATTTTGATTCATGTTGCCTATAGCCTGGTTGATCAGAAGGGTCCATATCGGGGCTGTCTTCTTGTCAAAGTCAATTTTTTACACGTTTGTTTAAACACACACACACACACACACTCTCTCTCTCTCTCTCACACACACACCATTTTCAAAAATGACCAAAACTTGCTTAAAAATCTTAGATGAAATATGCCTTTCGGGAACTACAAAAGTCACATGCGGAACATCACTGATGGACTGTACCGCAAAATGTTTGTCTGACATCATGCAAATGCCAACACCCTATAACGGCATGTTTTACAGTGAGTGATGCATCCACTAAACTGGAGGCACCCAACTGATCAGGATGATGACCATGTTGCTATGGAGTTCCAGTCTGGTCTGAGATGACATGACAGCCCTGTACTGTCCTCTTCTTGTCACAATATGTCACAGCATCGACCAGGCCTGAGAGACAGAGAGACCTGCATGTTGTTTTTTTTTTTTTTTGCTGTCCCAACCTCTGCGCCACCTCAGAGGCAGTGTACTCACGCCGCTCATTCCAACACCCCGTCCACAGCCACAGCCCGGTCAGTCCCGCCACAGCCCCGCACCGGCAATCCACAGGGAGCAGTCAATGTCAAGTCGTCAAGAGGCAACCCACCGGAGGAGACACTGCACTGCTGCCGAGTCACTTCGGTGGTATTCAGTGGCGCCTGTTCTGATCTAACATACGCAGTACACCACCTACTAAGCCCCCTACTGATGACAATAATTGCTTAGTCGCGGAGCCGGCGTGAGTGAGCTCTCCCTCCGGAGGGCGCCACCACGTCCGTCCAGCGACAGCCCCCATGGACTCGCCGATACCGGTGACCCCAACGGAACCGAACCGAACCAAGGCCACAGACGTGGAAAGGACATTGAAACTGAGGTCACCATGAGAGCAGGGCATGGAGGCCACAGAACCTGAGACCCTTTTAATGCTGATCAATGATAATGAGGATGATTAAGATGATGCTACGGATTTCCATTTCGGTCTGAGATGACATGACAGCCCTGTACTGTCCTCTTCTTGTCACAAAATGTCACAGCATCAACCAGGCCTGAGAGACAGAGATACCTGCAGTGTTGGTCAGAAGATATGAATACGCCGTTAAGAGATGGACTCATGAAGTGGATGAAACATGACCGTGTGGTTCAGGTCATCCCATCTGACCCCAAAGCCCACTCACCAACTGTGGGTGGGAAGCTCACTAGTTCAGTAAAAGAAAGAAAAAAAAGCCTGAGATGAGACTTGAACCTATGCCCTCCCAACCTTCAATGCTAACCACTGTGGCACTGCGGCTGGTACATTTATAACAATGTTTCATCATAGGTTGTCAAAAACTAGGTCACAACAAGGATATCCTTCAGAGAAGTCTTTTCCGAAAAGAAGAGAAACATGAACTAATCTTATTATTTAAATGAATTCATGAAACATGTTTATCTTTAGATTTCAATTTTAAAAAAATCTCTAAGCAACATTTTACCTGGAAGTTAACGTTGCCTGTCATTTGCCAGTCATGGCCCTTTACATTGAACAAGGACACCTCACACCTCAAGACACAAACACTGGCCTTTACATTGAACATGGACACCTCACGCCTCATGACATGAACACTGGCCTTTACATTTAACATGGACAACCTCACGACATAAACACTGGCCTTTACATTTAACATGGACACCTCACGCCTCATGACATGAACACTGGCCTTTACATTTAACATGGACACCTCACGACATAAACACTGGCCTTTACATTTAACATGGACACCTCACGCCTCATGACATAAACACTGGCCTTTACATTAACATGGACACCTCACGCCTCATGACATAAAACTGGCCTTTACATTTAACACAGACACCTCATGTCTCATGACATAAACACTGGCCTTTACATTTAACATGGACACCTCATGAAAAAACACTGGCCTTTACATTTAACATGACACCTCACAACTTAAACACTGGCCTTTACATTTAACACGGACACCTCACGCCTCATGACATAAACACTGGCCTTTACATTTAACACGGACACCTCACACCTCATGACATAAACACTGGCCTTTACATTTAACATGGACACCTCATGACATAAACACTGGCCTTTACATTGAACATGGACACCTCATGACATAAACACTGGCCTTTACATTTAACACATTTAACATGGACACCTCACGCCTCATGACAGAAACACTGGCCTTTACATTTAACATGGACACCTCATGTCTCATGACACAAACACTGGCCTTTACATTTAACATGGACACCTCATGACATAAACACTGGCCTTTACATTTAACACAGACACCTCATGCCTCATGACATAAACACTGGCCTTTACATTTAATATGGACACCTCACGATATAAACACTGGCCTTTACATTTAATATGGACACCTCACGATATAAACACTGGCCTTTACATTTAACATGGACACTTCACGATATAAACACTGGCCTTTACATTTAACACAGACACCTCATGACATAAACACTGGCCTTTACATTGAACACGGACACCTCACACCTCATGACATAAACTCTGGCCTTCACATTTAACACTGACACCTCACGTCTCATGACATTAACTCATAAACTATGAGGCACACTCCTCTCCCACAGTCACACGCAGATGCAGGACAAGACTACCCGCCTTGAGACAACATCAGCAGGAACAGGGCTCAAGATAAACAAGAAGAAGACCAAGTTGATGAAGATCAACACCACAGGCAGCAGCCCAGTCACAGTCGGAGGCGAGCCCATCAGGGAAGTAGGTTCCTTTGTCTACATGGGAAGCGTAGTTGACAAGCAGGGGGGCACTGACCGAGACATCATGGCCAGGATAGGCAAGGCGCGAGCAGCATTCATCATGCTAAAGAACATCTGGGCCTCAGGAGAGGTAAGAAGGACAACAAAATTGCGTATCTTCAATTCAAACATGAAGTCGGTTCTGCTCAATGGCTGCGAGACTTGGAGAATGACCAAGGCAATACAGCAAAAAATTCAGACCTTCATCAACACCTGTCTGAGGCGTATCTTCAAAATCAGATGGCCAGAGAAGATCAACAATGAAGATCTGTGGAAGCAAGCAGGACAGGAACCAGTAGGCAAGCAGATTCTGCAGAGGAAGTGGGGCTGGATTGGACACACTCTCAGGAAACCAGCATCCAGCACCACATGCCAAGCCCTGACATGGAACCCGCAGGGGAAAAGAAAGAGAGGCTGACCTCGCAGCAGCTGGAGGCGAGACACTGAGGCAGAGATAAAGAGGCAGGGGACCAACTGGACAGGAATTCAGCAAGCAGCCCAGAACCGAGTGTGATGGCGGAGTGTTGTCGATGGCCTATGCTCGCCCTTGAGCTATGGGCCTAAGTGAGTAAGTAAGTATGAGGCACATCTCTTCACAACGTCTCCACATGTGATACCACCGACCAGCCTGTCTTCCAAGACAACTAACCATTCTCCAGGTGATGAGCCAATCAACTTGTCTTTCACTCACTTCATTGAATGATAGATTCAAAGTGAGCTCACTGCAGGCAGAAATTGAAACAAATTTTTAAAAGAATTATTAGTGATTCCTGACACTTCCACATGTCTCCTTTTCCCTTCCTTTCTTTGTCCTCCGTCTCCTCCTCAGCCCTATACCCCACCCCTACCCCCTGTCCACCCACCCACATCATCCTGTCTCTCTCTGTTTCACAGGCATGGAGAATTCTGGAGTGACATCACTTAATTTATAAAAAATGTGCCAGAACAGAAAAGTTCACCGGTATCAACATAAAATACTGCATCTTGTGTATCAGACACACACACACACACACACACAACACACACACACACACACACACACACACACACACACACTAAGATCACTGTTAGGTGGATGGACGTTAAATTAAAGAACGAACACACACACACACACATACTCATGATATCGACACTGGCTTCATCCTTTGTATCAAAGGCTCCCATTTCATACAGGCCATGAACACAATAATAACAGCCAGACAACCCCAAAATATGACCATCACAATCTCTAAGAAAGTGAGCATGAATACTCTGAAAGCTAAGACATCATCAAGTGTCTATCCTGTCTGTGGCAAACAATGTCAACAAAAGAAAAAAACAACAACAAAAAAAACAAATAAACAAACAACAACAACAAAACTTACCACACACAGAATTTCTGGTTACAAAGTCTATCAAACCTAGGTCAACGATGACACCACTAAAGCAGGAATCATCAATGAGCGCTGCTGTTGACAGTGATGACGACGTCGTTGGACATGGCGGAGGCAACGGTGGTCTGACCAACGGGTGGCCAGTCCTCAGAGGCGATGGCGTCCTGGATGACCTTGTAGCGGGAGCGCTCTTTGCGCTGGATGACTCGATAGCAGCGCTTCATCAGGCCGCAAAGAATTCATCTGAACACAGACAGGTAATCATCCACAGTGTGCAAAGGTTTCATCTGAACATGAACAGGTAATAATCCACAGTGTGCAAAGGTTTCATCTGAACACAGACAGGTAATCCACAGTGTGCAAAGGTTTCATCTGAACACAGACAGGTAATCCACAGTGTGCAAAGGTTTCATCTGAACACAGACAGGTAATCCACAGTGTGCAAAGGTTTCATCTGAACATAGACAGGTAATCCACAGTGTGCAAAAGGTTTCATCTGAACATAGACAGGTAATAATCCACAGTGTGCAAAGGTTTCATCTGAACATGAACAGGTAATCCACAGTGTGCAAAGGTTTCATCTGAACATAGACAGGTAATCCACAGTGTGCAAAGGTTTCATCTGAACATGAACAGGTAATCCACAGTGTGCAAAGGTTTCATCTGAACATGAACAGGTAATCCACAGTGTGCAAAGGTTTCATCTGAACACAGGCAGGTAATCCACAGTGTGCAAAGGTTTCATCTGAACACAGACGGGTAATCCACAGTGTGCAAAGGATTCATCTGAACATAGACAGGTAATCCACAGTGTGCAAAGGTTTCATCTGAACACAGACAGGTAATCATCCACAGTGTGCAAAGGTTTCATCTGAACATGAACAGGTAATCATCCACAGTGTGCAAAGGTTTCATCTGAACATGAACAGGTAATAATCCACAGTGTGCAAAGGTTTCATCTGAACACAGACAGGTAATCCACAGTGTGCAAAGGTTTCATCTGAACACAGACAGGTAATCCACAGTGTGCAAAGGTTTCATCTGAACACAGACAGGTAATCCACAGTGTGCAAAGGTTTCATCTGAACATAGACAGGTAATCCACAGTGTGCAAAGGATTCATCTGAACATAGACAGGTAATAATCCACAGTGTGCAAAGGTTTCATCTGAACACAGACAGGTAATCCACAGTGTGCAAAGGTTTCATCTGAACACAGACAGGTAATCCACAGTGTGCAAAGGTTTCATCTGAACACAGACAGGTAATATTCCACAGAGTGCAAAGGTTTCATCTGAACACAGACAGGTAATATTCCACAGTGTGCAAAGGTTTCATCTGAACACAGACAGGTAATATTCCACAGTGTGCAAAGGTTTCATCTGAACACAGACAGGTAATCCACAGTGTGCAAAGGTTTCATCTGAACACAGACAGGTAATCCACAGAGTGCAAAGGTTTCATCTGAACACAGACAGGTAATATTCCACAGTGTGCAAAGGTTTCATCTGAACACAGACAGGTAATATTCCACAGAGTGCAAAGGTTTCATCTGAACACAGACAGGTAATCATCCACTGTGTGCAGAAATTTCATTTGAAAACAGACAGGTAATAATCAACAGAGTGCAGATGTTTCATCTGAACACATACAGGTAATACTGATAGTTCGAGAAGTGCAAAGGTCTCATCTGAATGCAGATAGTTAAAAATCCAGAGTGCACCAAATCCAGAGTGCACCTGTTCCTTTTTTTTCACAACACACACAAGTGATCATCTGGTTGATTACAATCCTGTGGACCTTTTTGTTTTTAAATGTCTAACAAAAAAAGAAATCTCCCAAACTCCTGAACTATGTGGATCTAAACCAACAAACCGTTCCCAGAAAACAAACTTGATCTGTTGTTTGTGATGCAGACATGCAACAATCTACATCACAGAGGGCAGGGGGGGGGGGGGGGGGGGGGGGGGGGGGGGGGGGGGGGGGGGGGTACCATCACCCAACAGTAATGTCACAATGAAGAGACTGTATTATGTAGGTGGCCCTTTTCAACATCGTCTTTTTGCTCTCTCTCTCTCTCTCTCTCTCTCTTCCCCCCCCCCCCCCCCCCCCCAACCTCCATTTCTTAAAACTTTTGTTTTTCATTCTTTCTTCTTTTTTTCTTCTTTTTAAACCAGGGCCTTCATCCTCCTCTTTTTTTTTCTCCCCACTCTTTTCTATTTCCATTCACTAGCTCTCAATTACCTAGTAAGTCTGTATGTTCTGATACTGAAACAATTTGGTCTTTTTAACAGCTACCTCATTTAAAAAAAGAAAGAAAGAAAGAAGGACACTGGGGCGTGAGAAAGGGAAATGATAATTCAGAAAAGCACACACACACACCTACATACATACACACACACATACCCATCCACCCGTCTAATGTCACTATGTGGACAGACGTTGAATTGAAGACAACAACAAATACCCATCCACACACACATATGAATATGCACACACACACACACACACACACACACACACACACACACACACACACACATGTACATGCATCACAATGGACAAACACACACACATTTCAATAGTGCACTTTCTATTTGTGCATTTCCAATAAGCCAAATTTCCACCGAGGACCTTAAACTGCACTGAATTTCCTTGGCTTAAGGCTGTGTCAGGCCAATTGACATAGGCTAAAACACCAAGGCTACATCAAAATGTTGTTATGCTCTGCATAGTTATGCGGGGATTGTCTTCAGTTGTGACAAGCTCCTAGCATAACATTATCAGTCTCCAAAATCCCCCGAAGTCGGAGTGTGGCTGCCCACGTGGCGGGGTAGTTAAAAACGGTGACACACGTAATGTTCTCATCCCCAGCTGATGCATTTGTACCATAGTGTTCAAGTACTTCGGCTGTTTGGATGATCCCTGGAGTCTTTTAGTAAGGGCATAATGACAACAACAACAACAACAGCAACAACAACAACAACAACTGCACTGAAGATGTATGCAACAACCACCATGCAGCCAAGGCATCAATGACAACCACCCACTTCAAATAAGTTCTCGATGGGCTCCAAAGGCATCAGCAGCATCACCCACGGCAGTTCTGACTGCTGCATTGAGTCGCTTGAGTCAAAGTCTTCAAAAGCGTGAGACGGAAAAGCAGAAGAAACACTGTGAGCGGTCTTGTATCTGACACCCTAGAGTGTCAGGAGATAAGGGCCCAAGGGGGCTTCTCGCGCTTGTACTGAAAGCGTGGAGAATAGCGAACCACACACTGCTTTGCTGTCTGTATCGCACCTATAGCTGACCAATGTTTACACAACGCTACACACAGCTAGGCGCGGGTGAACCGAGAAAAGCGGAATTGTCTCTGTCCACAACACCCTGTGAGCTATAGTGGCGTCAAGTGCCAGGCCGGCCAACGACGCACGGCGCGCGCGTGCAGCACAGGTTTGCCGGTCGCAAAGTTCTGTCAGAAAGTTTTAAACACGAACTTAATTATGATACTCGCAGAGAAGACTGAAATGCCAGCTTTTGTCACACTCTCAAGTACTCACTGCGCCATTGCTGTCATACAGAAATTATAGTTAAAAAACCTCTGTACAGTAAATATAACTTAAAGATGTTGCACCAGTCTCGAAGCGTCCAAAAACACACAGAGCGTCTGGCTGTGTGGTGGCTGACTAGTTAAGGGCCTAGCCCGAGTCACAAGGCAAAGCGTTGGGCGAACTAAATGCAGTCGCTGTGAGTGTGCGGGCGCTGCCGTGCACCGTTGACATGGCATACAGCACAATAACGGCAATCAGAAATGGCACTGAAACATGTCACAGCATGACACACATGTCAATGACACCACAGGGCATGACACACGTCGGCGATGTATCGTAAGACACGACAACATACATCAGTGACACATCGCATGACAGCACAGCATACATCACAGGACAGGAAAATACACATCACTGACACAGCACAAGACACATACATCACAGACATGTCACAGGACAGCATACATCATGAGACAGGACAACACACATCTCTGACACATCACATGGCAAGACACATACATCATAGACATGTCACAGGACAGCATACATCATGAGACAGGACAACACACATCTCTGACACATCACATGGCAAGACACATACATCATAGACATGTCACAGGACAGCATACATCATGAGACAGGACAACACACATCTCTGACACATCACATGGCAAGACACATACATCATAGACATGTCACAGGACAGCATACATCATGAGACAGGACAACATACATCTCTGACACATCACATGGCAAGACACATACATCATAGACATGTCACAGGACAGCATACATCATGAGACAGGACAACACACATCTCTGACACATCACATGGCAAGACACATACATCATAGACATGTCACAGGACAGCATACATCATGAGACAGGACAACACACATCTCTGACACATCACATGGCAAGACCCATACATCATAGACATGTCACAGGACAGCATACATCATGAGACAGGACAACACACATCTCTGACACATCACATGGCAAGACACATACATCATAGACATGTCACAGGACAGCATACATCATGAGACAGGACAACACACATCTCTGACACATCACATGGCAAGACACATACATCATAGACATGTCACAGGACAGCATACATCATGAGAC
Source organism: Conus ventricosus (assembly GCA_018398815.1). Lineage (NCBI taxonomy): Eukaryota > Metazoa > Mollusca > Gastropoda > Neogastropoda > Conidae > Conus > Conus ventricosus. Next base: position 45,466,348 of record CM031611.1, on the reverse strand, counting down.
AGGACAACACACATCACTGACACAGCACAAGACACATACATCATAGACATGTCACAGGACAGCATACATCATGAGACAGGACAACACACATCTCTGACACAGCACATGGCAAGACAGCAAACATCACAGACACGTAAAACACATAAAGTTTGTCAACAAGCCTTTACCAATACCTGCACACAAAAGAAGTTGCTGAAAAGCCCAGTTCCAATGGAATCAGCTTAATTAACTAAACACAAACTTAAAGTGACAAACAGTGATTTGCTTATGTTAAACAATATATATGCTGAACCGATTAAGCTTCAAGACTGTTCGTCAAGGTTGACAGGAATGATGTGTGAATGCCTGACATCAGACAAAACAAGATGATCATGGCATATATACTAACTGCAACCAATTGTATTCAACTATCAGTTTAGCATTACATACACAATTGATTTTTTTTTTGCAATACTTTGCTACTGGATTTTCAAAAGATAATCTGAATACTACTCATTTGATAACACTACTAGGGCTTTGCACATTCAATAAAATGGGTTTTCTTTGGAAGACATTTGCCTTTGTGTCTTTATCTATATTGCTGCAAATTTCCATGCTTGGTAACATATACGGCAGTTCAACAATGCAAAAATATTTCTTGCTCCCAGCTAAGCAGGACAACCAACATATTCTTTATAAATAATCCAAAAATGCTAAGGAATCCAGCAAAATTTAATGTCCATTCCTTTCTTTTGAATGTAATGAATCAAGTGTCTTACTCATAACACAGCCAAACAAACCAGATTCGTGAAAAATATTTTGTCGATCTTTTTTACTTAAATATAAAATGAGAAATATATTATAGTTAAACATCATAAGACCATTCTATATCACTAAAATTCATGAAAACCATACACTTTCCTTCTATGAGGCAGGACACAATTTATCACCTACAAAATTCGCAATCTTTTCGGACAGACGGCTGGTTGACAGTGCTGCCACCTATCCACTCACCAATTCATCGTCAGTGCCAGGCTTGAGCACTGCCCTGGTCTGCAAGAGAGTTCTCTCGCTGGCAGTCTCTATCAGACTGCTGTCTGCAGTGGACACAAGGAAGCGATGTTTTATGACAGGAATGAGTCCATTTACACCGTACAGTAAATAACGTTCGTTTCCACTATTCCTTTTATGGGAGTAGTAATGGTGGGTGAGATTTTGAATGCACACTCCCAGGATCACAAGGATCATCATGAGTTCGACACTCTATCAACGGAGCTATTCCGGCCCTTGAAACCCTTGCTAGTAATTTGTGAGTGATGGTAACACAAAAAATACCCATCATGCACTAGCTTGAAGGGGAGAACAACAGCATCAAGCATTTGAAAACCAGCAACATCTTCATGTGTCTGACACAGCATACATCCACTATGATAGGGTGATACACAAAGAAATAAAGCATGGGCTGTACAACACAGCATACATACCACTATGATAGGGTGATACACTAAGAAATAAAGCATGGCTGTAATGGTGTGTCATACAATCCAACTGAGTGCCAACAGTGACAGTCATGTTCATGTAACTCCCAAAACAGATGAGCTGAACTATCAATTAACGCAAATGAGTTGATCGGTTCTGACTTAATATGACTAACCCCAAAATTCAGTTAACCCAAAATAAATTTCAGTCCAAGGAACCATTGTTAACACCTTCTGTGCGATTTGCCCCCTCCCTCCCCTAAAAATGATAAACTTCTCTCTCACATTCTGATTCTATCTGAACTTCTGTGAGAAATTTCCCTTCCTGTTACGACAAGCGCTTGATCTACCAAAGTCTATGGTGATTATTTGTGCTAAATTGATGAAAAAAAAAACAAAAAAAAAAACAGCTACCATAATTCTCTTTAACAATCCATTGACCTATCTACTTCAAGCCCACAACTTAACAATGACTTCATCCATCTTGTTTTTCAAATCTGTGAGGCTATGGAAAAAACTCAAGTAACGTTTTCAGGAGTCAGTAGGGCAAAAGCATTGCATATAAACAGTAGTCCATTCTCCCCCCCCCCCCTCCTCCCCCCCCCCCCCCCCCCCTCATACATGGCCTTAATAACCTCCTTCAGCATATACTACAACACCACACACACACACACAACACACACACAAAACACGCACACACAAAACACAGACCACACACATCATGCACACACATATGAACACAATAGTAGTGAAGATGATGATAAAAGAAGGCCTGAGAAGACATTTGCATGAAACGAAGACTGACCAAGAAAGCAAGAAGAAGAAATTCAAGTTTAACAATTACGGCCCAGCCAACTACTCAGAGGCTTTTGAAGGCTGTGAAACTTACACAGAGTAAAACATCACATCATCAACACATCAATCAGGAAACAATCATATCCTCAAAGAGAAACAAACCATAAACGCAGCTAATGGCATGGTAACTAAACTATTGAGTGTTATGGCAGATAAAATGAGGCTGCTCTGACAACACAAAGCGTTCCCCTTAATCTTTATGCTGCAACATTTTCAAAACATTGTGACAAGTTCATGAAAAACATTTGAATGCAACAAAAAAAAAAAAGCTATATTAACTAACAGACACTGCAAAACGAACAGCTAGTTTCCACTATAGAAGTGCATACAATTTTCACTACCAAATAGCCAGATCGCAACAAAAAGGCTGGCATGTTATAAACTGCAATCAGATGGAAGTAAAGGTACAAGAGTTTCCTGAACACAGGCAGCAGAATGGTCCACAAAAGACAGAAAAACAGTAGATGACAGTAAATAAAGACAAATGAAATCCAAAAAAAGAAAAAAAAAAAGTCAGAGTCACAGAGAGCGGTAGAAGAGAAAGTTACCAGCACCAAACTTCAAAAATGCAAAGTGTGTGCGTGTGTGTATGTGTGTGTGTGTGTGTGGTGGGTGGGGGGGGGGGGGGGGGGGGGGGGGGATGTAGTTGTATTGAGAAAAAGCCCTAGCATCCTCAAAGGGAAAGAAGAAATCTGAAAGAAGATGAAAAAAAAGATAAAGGAAAGCAATTGAGAAGAGGAAGAATAACTAAAAGGCAATATAGAAGAAGAAGAAAAAAAGTGAAAACAGAAAGAACATAGAGTGTAAATGGTGGAAAGTCAACAAAGACAAATACACAAACAAGTATAGTTCAGCAGCTCAACAACAACCACATAACACACACACCACTACCACCACACACACACACGCACTCACACACACACACACCACACCACACCACACACCACCACACCACACTACACACACACACACACACACACACACACACACACACACACACACACACACACAAATTTACAAACACATATCACAAGCTGAAGTAAACTGGAATGGGGAGGGGGGAGCAGTAACTCTCTGAGGAGCATATAAAATGGCTGAATGCTGCCTCAACTATTTAAAAAAAGCGAACCAAACCAAACAAATCAAAACAAACCAAAAACCCTCGCTCTTCTAGCAAAGACTAGTTTACAAACACCAGCAAACACAACTTCACCCTCTCATCCTAGTAACAGCCACATAACAGCATAATAATTTTACCTCCCACTTTCATCAGTGTGGTCACGTCCACAGCAACCAGCAAGGCGACACATCAGTTATCACCATCAGAGATTTTGTTTGTTTGTTTTTGTTGTTTTTTTTTCAATCTCCTGATCCTGTCACTTGTGTAAGACAGACATGACCAGCTGGAGGAGTCGGCTCCCTTTTCTCCTCTCCCACCTCCCTCCGCCCAAATAATAACAAACCTTTACCCCACCATCACCACTCTGATCCACAAGAAACACATTTGTTAGATATCCAGCATTCCTATCAGTCAAAAAAACTGTGCTGTTTAGCATGAACTGTCACAGATATAGTACATGTAGGCGTTTCAGTTTGAGGTCGTGACCCTCTTGTGTGCATGAGTCACTGAAGGGGGTCAGAAGCTGGATCAAGAGAGATATGACTGAATTTGGGTCAGTCATATGCAAACAATGAACACAAACTACAATCTGAACAATGATTGAACTCCATTTCTATAGACACTAATCTCACACAGGTTTCAAGGCAGACTATAAAATGAAACTGAGAGCATATATGGAATTCCCTTACTGGAATAACTTGTGTACAGCAGAATTACTACAAACTGTGCATTTTTTTAAAACAAAAAGAAAAAAAAGAGGCGTAGGGGGGTGGGGGTGGAGGAGGGGTGAGAGAAGGGTAGAAAAAAGAAAAAAGCGGCAAAATGAATCTGTTCACTAATGATTTAGGGGGGCCGGATAGCTCAGTTGGTAGAACGCCGGACTCGTGATCCTGGGGTTGCGGGTTCGAATTTCGGTATAGGGGGATTTTTCCCTCGGAGTTAACATTGGTTCTGGCTCCATTCCCCATATAGTCCTTCGAATGAGACTATAAACCGAGGTTCCGTGTGTGAACGCACGCATAACATCTTGCACACACGTAAAATCCCATCACCAACTTTCGGAAGAGAAGGCCAGTTTGGCCGTTGGTATGGATGACACGTGACACATAGCATGCACCTTCCCCGAAGATGGAGTATGACTGCCTTAATGGCGGGATAAAAAAAGGGTCATACACACAAAACTCCACTGCCTGGCTATACAGGGAGTGTCCGCAGGAGTATCAGCCTGCGTACGCAGAAAGAAAAAAAGAAAGAACTAATGATTTATGTATGATTTAACATCTAGTTCCACCATCTCTTGTCATATTGCCTCCAATCCACTGTCCCACTATATTTCACACTTCTTTGTTAAAATGCACACACATGAGTGTGTATGTACACACACACACGCGCACGCACATACACGCACACACACATGCACATACACACACATGCACTCACACACACACACACACACACACACACACCACACAAGCACACACACACACACACACAAGCACACACACACGCCCACACACACACACACTCAAAAACATACATACTCACATGCCCATGTACATAGACAAAGACACAGACTGACGGACACACACACACACACACACACAGTGGCAAAAAAGTCACATTTAATATAATATAGCTTAGTCAGCCATGGATACTTTTATCATTTAATCAGTTATCAAGATGAAGCACAATTAAAGTACCATACCTGTATGATACGCATTCACATGAAATTCAATATCCAAGGTAAACATCCAGTCTGTTAATTACTACTCTAAACACAACAATCCTAAACCATAATGTCCATGTTGCATATCAATCAGATTTCACTGAAAAAAGAAATTCCTTGAAGCTTTTTGTTTTATTATTTAAAACATTGAAAATTGCATCAAGTACAGTATCTGACAAAGATGTATTTCTGAAATCTGTTTAAAATAAAAAGAAAAGAAAATAAGTGTGATTACATATGGATCTCAGCAGTAGTGAAATTCATAATGACACAGTGTGCATTATTGATTTTTTTTTTTACCTCTATAGAAGTGAGGCAATGCATGAGTTTTTAAAAAAGCACCCTTTAAGTGGTAAGAATTAAGAGGAAAAAAAAAGGCATGTATGTGTGAGTGTGTGTGTATGCGTGTGTGTGTGTGTGCATATATATAAGTATGTATGCATGTGTCTATGTGTGTATGTATGCATGTATGTAGTATGCATGTGTATGTGTTGTATACATGTATGTGTGGGTGTGCGTTTATGTACTCACTTCTGCTTTCCAGCGACAGATGGGGAGAAATCTTTAAGTCTGGATGGATCAAGAAAACAGTTTACGGTCTATTTTTGTGTTTCATTCCTCACGCCAGATGTTTTTGTTTTCAAGTGTGTGTGTGTGTGTGTGTGGGTGTTTGTGTGTGTGTGTGTGTGTGTGTGTGTGTGTGTGTGTGTGTGTGTGTGTGTGTGTGTGTGTGTGTGCATGTGAGTGTGTGTGTGTGTGTATGTGTGTGTGTGTGTGTGTGTGTGTGTGTGTGTGTGTATGTAAGTGTGGGTGTATGCATGCATGTGTGTGTGAGCATGTGTGTGTGTATGTGTGTGTGTGTAAATGTGTGCTATTTTTGGCATGTCTGCCAGCACCCCTTTTATCTCATGTCACAGCATGGCCAGGAATAAAAGCCAAGCATGTCTCTTTTTAGAAGTAGACAGTTTATAAGCATCCCTGAGAGTTCAGAATATTTTAGCTTTATGGCAAGCAATAGCTTCAATAGTTGAGAAGAAATCAGAAAAAGTATGGGAAAAACACCTGAAGGTGTGGATGGGACTCCAGAGAAGTAACACCCAAAGGTGTGGATGGGACTCCAGAGAAGTAACACCCAAAGGTGCAGATGGGACTCCAGAGAAGTAACACCCAAAGGTGTGGATGGGACTCCAGAGAAGAAACACCCAAAGGTGCAGATGGGACTCCAGAGAAGTAACACCCAAAGGTGCAGATGGGACTCCAGAGAAGTAACACCCAAAGGTGCAGATGGGACTCCAGAGAAGTAACACCCAAAGGTGCAGGTGGGACTTCAGAGAAGAAACACCCGAAGGTGCAGATGGGACTCCAGAGAAGTAACACCCAAAGGTGCAGATGGGACTCCAGAGAAGAAACACCCGAAGGTACGAGTGGGACCCTGAGAAGTACTGGGTTTCACCCACATCTTCAGGGTTTTTTTCACTTCTTTTTTTTGACTTCTTTTCTATTATTGAAGCAGTGTTTTCAGAGAAGATAAAAGAAAAAGCTTTTGTGTTGGGACTGACTTTCAAAGCATCCTGAGCACCAGAATCAGAGTCCAAAGTTTTGTGACCACCCACCCATCTGCATGCACATATCGCAGCCCAGAAATAAAACTGACGGAACTCGATTTTTTAAAAATACATTTTTGAGATGTTTGGTATACTTTAAGAGCCGGCCAAGGGGCATAACGTAGCCAAGTCCCAATCACATGATCCTAAAAATAAACATGCTGAAATCAGAATACTTGTACCGTAACTCAGCTCACAGTATATCTTGTGGGGATGATAATCAGTTGTATTTTTTTTTGTCTCCTGTATAATTTGATTTTCAGACTTATGGCAGTTGTATTTCCGAGTGGCGATAAACAACACATCGACATGGACAGCTCATGGTTGCCAACCTTTTGAAGTCACAATGTGGGAACCAGGGCATGAAGGGGATAGGTGGGAAGATGGGGCAGTTTAACTTCTGACCGAAAGCATTTCTAACCTCCTTGTTTATTGGTAGATAAATGTGGGGTTTGAAAAGAAACTGCACATTCTGTAAATGTCACTGTTTAGGCACGTAACCTAATTTGGGCTTTATTCTACGATACTTTATGATCTTGTTCTTGAGGCTTTGATCTACAATACTTTATGATCTTGTTCTTTGGGCTTTATTCTACAATACTTTATCATCTTGTTCTTTGGGCTTCATTCTACAATACTTTATCATCTTGTTCAAAGATGACTCCTGAAGCTCCAGATTTTTTGACAAATTTTGGCAATTTGGGATTTTTTTTTCACTACATTCAGGATTAAATAATTTCTGTGTAAAGGAAATTCCACAAAAAAATTGGGGAGGATCTGAAGCTATGAGAGTTTATATTGCACTCCCTGTCAGACTGAATAAACCTAGTATGTTAAACTATGACAAAAGATGACATAGTTGCTACCTCTGCTCGGCCACTTTTGATGGCCCAACTCAACAAAAAGACACCTCACGATGTTGTTGTGCATTTCTAACCGACAGATCCACAGCCAGCACACCCACATTCCACCAAGGATCTCCCAGCGTCGGAGGCTTCAAGGCTGATGGACATGAGCTTCATAACGGTCCAAGGAGGGGAGGTTAATCCTCTTGGGAACTGAGGTTTTGGAACGTCTGGGGATATGGAAGAATCTTGGGAGCTCAAACCTTAGTGGATCAGCTTCAGAATGACTGTAAAGGGGATATCCCAGCAGGCCCTGCAGGCCAGAAGACAGTCTTCTCAAAACACATCCTAAACCACTTCATACCAGTCATCTCTGAACAGAAGGGCACTCTTGGGTGACCCACCTGTCTCTGAACAGAAGGGCACTCTTGGGTGACCCACCTGTCTCTGAACAGAAGGGCACTCTTGGGTGACCCACCTGTCTCTGAACAGAAGGGCACTCTTGGGTGACCCACTGGGTGTGGGCTTGCCATGGCAGGCAGATTTCTGGACAGAGCATTGCCTGTGTGAAGGGGCCGAGGTAAGAAGGGGGGGGGGGGGGGGGGGTCCAGCGTTTTGTCAGCAGAATGCAGTTCGCTGCAAGGTGGCACAGCTTGGTCAGAGACATGAGGAATCTCTGATACTAGTCCCTGTCACTTCATATCCTAGGTCCGATATCCTCTTTCCCATACTATTTCTGGTTTCAAGAAAAAGATGTTTCACTGGTGTACTGCTCAATCTCCAATGCAGCTGGCTTTTTTTTCGTCAGCATTTTCATTGAGAAAAGTAATGAAATTTGGAGATATCTGTGATCGATGAAGCAAGTTGCTTATATGTGTTATTTTAAGGGCTATAGCTTGAAAGGAAATCTGTTCTAATTATATTCAGACATTAGTTCCCCTTTGCACCAAAAACAGTAATGCCTTACAATTGGTAGGAAGAGCTGCTGGAATTTGTAGGGTCACAAAGACATAGGTTCTTAAGTAAAAGTTAGTAATGCACACTCAAATCATTTCTACAAAACAACAGACATACCACAAGGTCTACAAACTCTACATGTGAACTTACTCTGTCAAAACACAGGAAAACCTCCAAATTGTTAAAACACAGTTTATTTGAAATTACTGAAAATGTCAAACAAGTGCAGGTAAATCATCATTTTTCCCATAAGCAAGACCCCTACAACCATCCAGGATTATCTTCCATGTACATATGACACAGTTTACGTCGCATATGTGATCAACTCAGCATATGTATTGCGTGATAGCAATAGTCAGGATATAGAATAACAGTAAAATGAACAACACGAAGCAAATAGTTTTTTTTTAAACTGCTGATGGGTGTTCTGTTGAGGTTAAACATGTTTGAAGCTACTGATGACAATGAAGGCTGTTTCTGTGCTTTTACTCCAGGTAAGCTCCAAGGGCATAACAATCGATTTCAAACCCAAACTAAAGACCCTTTACAGAACTTTGCTATTCAAGGTGGCTCTCTGAATTAAAAAAGGGATAACATACACATGGATACTGATATACCTTGTAAGCAAAGAAAAGTGATGTCCACTGAACATGCCCTTGCATTGAAGCACGCACGCGCGCGCGCACACACACACACACACACACACACACACACACACACGTACACACACACATACATACACATTCATACATACAAGCACACACACACACATTCACACACACCCATACTCAAACCTCATAGATTTTCACAACTTTTCAATTCAAAGAAAATCAGAAACACTACCCAAGAAGGTTTAATAGAACAGAATGATATTCCCCTGCAACATGAAAATACATCATGCCATTTTTTACACACATTAACAAAAATTGGCACAATGCTGAAATGAGTTGTTGTGGAAACATAATTCTCCCGTATCCCTCTCTTGTCGTCTATACCCTATCCCCACCCAATGCTTGTTCACAAACTATGGATGCAAAAGAACACGTCAGTCACAAACCTGTTTCACTGTCAAAGAATGCAATGGAGAAGAAAAAAAAAAGTGGATCTCGTTGCCAAGTGAGATGACTGCTGGCGGAAATCTAAACAAATCTGAAATAAATGTTAGTGAACCACCAAAAAAATACATAGATTCAACGCCTATCTTGTGCTGAATGATTGAAGATAAGTGACTGCTCGTTCATTTTCGTTGTCCTAATTGTTTTGTATCTTGCCTGAAGAAGACCTAAGAGGTCGAAACACGTCGAGTTTTGTCTTGTGATTCGTTTGTGCATGTTTGTTTTTTTACGGTTCACTAACATTTATTTCAGATTTGAAAAAAAGTGATTGTACACATTGTTGACATGACTAGCAATTGTTCTTAACACTAAGCAACATACAGGCATTATGAATGTGTTTCTCTCCCGCTCTCACTAGAAACAGGTATGCACATGTGTAACCAGCCATCTTCTTCTTCCTCCACTCCCTTTTGACATTTATTTTCTGCATCAATGTAAAAACTTTCATCTTACAATACATCGGTTATACACTCACGGTCACACTCCCTTGACACACACACAAAATCATGCTTAGACAGGGAGGGAGGCATAGTCTTGCCGAGGCTCAAAAAGAAAATCGTCAATCACATCCCACTCCCCACCCCTACACACTCTCCAGTACATATACTTCACTCAGCAGCGTACACATATTACACAACAGGAAAAAAAAGAAGAAAAAATCACGGAGTCCTCTCAGGCCCCACAGTGGGTCGGACAGGGGCAGGGGAGACAATACCAGACCCAGTTGTGTCCCCTGTTCCACAGGCAGGACACGTGTACCCAGGGTCAGCCTTCAGATTGCTCTGAAACAGAGAGACATCATCATTCGATTCAGTTCATTTACACGTTTCATAGTAATTTACATGGATTTCAGTTCATTTATACGTTTCATAGCAATTTACATGGATTTCAGTTTGTTTATATGGCTCATAGCAATTTACAAGGATTTTTACAAGGATTTTTAAAAACCTTTTGTCTTTTTATTTTTCACAACTCTCTTTTTTCTTTTTTAATTTTCTGCCTCATCTTCCACATTCCCTCACTTGCATTCCTCGCACCATGGCTCAGTCTGGCTCCCCCATCATTAACAATGATAATGAGGACAATTTCTGTAGCACCCATCCTAACAACGTAGGCTACAAGGAGCTTTATAAGTTTTAAGAATTCAACATCTAAAAAAACATATGCAGGACACACACACACACACACACACACACACACACACACACACACACACACACACTGACAGACTGGCAAAAAGTGGAGCGAAACATGCTGACAATGCATATAGTTTGAATATTCCTCTGTCTCTTCTAGAGGGATACAGGTTATCACAGAATGCGTGCTGGAAGCACTTCAGAAAGAAGCCAGAGGATTCTGGGTACTTTCTGTCCAACCCCCCAAAAATCAGCCACCATGGTATGATACTATCTTAAGAACTCAAAATGGCTTACGTCATGTTAGGTTAATGACCTTTTTGCTTTACAGACTTCAACTAAATGCTTTCAAAACAAAATTTACTACAGACATAAAATGCATTTGTGGTGGAAAAATATCAAATATGCATAACTTCTAAAATGCAAACAGTTGAAAAATATTTTGCCTGCTTCATATGAATCTTCCCAGGGTGAAATTTTCAATAAATTTTCACTAATATGTGACTTTGGATTGGCATTAACCCATTTTTTTCCTACCTGTAATGAGATGCAGATGTTGTCTATCTGTATTTGATGTTACATCTGGGCTACGGAGCTGGTAATTTAGAATATGGTATTTTCACATGGTGAGATAACTAAG
>CM031611.1:45426799-45454793 GCA_018398815.1 Conus ventricosus | reverse complement strand
GAAACCCCCCAAAAACATCCAAAATCAAGATTGGTTCCCAAAGCTTTCTGATAAGTGAACAGCCACAAATTTGTCTACAAATCGCCTCTCTTCCAACCATCTCTGGTCACGAAGATACAAGTAATTTTGATACTCCCATGTTTCACGGGATCATGATATTGGAAAAGAAAATTGAGTGAGAAACTGGTGGAATTTAGAGAATTCATCAAGAAATGTGTTGAATTTCATCATTTTGTTTGAAAATTTTTCTTAATTTCATTTGTTGCCGTTTAAGTTTCAGAGTTTGTTTCTGGTATGACTTCCAGTTGTTTATAGAGTTGCCAAGTGTTGATTTAACCTTGCTTGTTTCCACTTATTTCGCTTGCTTGTTCCTAGTTTTTCCCTCACACTGTTTAATTCTGTGCCATTTTTTCCACATTCAAGTGTACGGTGTGAAAGATGCTGACTGGTTTATTTGCACTTCAGAAAGAGCTGCCCTTAGGTGCACGTATAAGAAGGAAAATGTAGATTTACTTCATTTTTGTTGCTACTGATTTTGATCTGCTGACCAGATTTTAGATTCAAAATTGGGTACAGTTAACCTTTTGAGTTTGTGGATAGGTAGTGTTTTCTGCTGTTAAATGTGCACTCTTTTAAGATGAACAAGAAAGCCTTAACATATTTTATCAAACATGTTTGCATAGAGCTTTAGGATGTACATGATGTCCGACATAAAACACTCCGCTACAGATTCCGGGAAAATCCTGTTCAGAAAATGTTCCACCAGTGTGATTTTTCATTCCTGAAAGAGATGAATATTTGTCATGTGATCTAAGATTTTATGGAAATTTTCAAAGAAATTTTGCGCGTTTTGAAAAAAAAAAAATTGTAACGACTACACAAGGAATTGACTCGGATGAGGTAACAGTCCTGATATGACACACAGGGGTTGGCTGGCCTATTAACAGCATGAATTGAACTTCTCTTGCATTAACTTGTCAAATTATGATAAATGTCAGTAAAAGAAATAAACAAGTGTAGTGTATTTTTTTGTGAAAAATTACAGCTTATATGAGCGTATTTGCGTTGCCAGTAGTTTATTTTTTCACCAGAGATTATGGAACTTGCATGTGTACAAAAATCTCTTTGCATGCCTGCACTGCTATGGTTCACAAGCTTTTCACTTGCCGTCCTTATATCTTGAATAATGGGTGGTCCTCATATATATTTTTGTTCTATCTGCACCACACCACCTCTCATTGGGTTTTCCACTGTGTGAAGTCATCTCTATTCTGAAAAAAAAAGTGAAGGCACAAGGAGTTTGAAGAAAAAAACAACAACTGAAATTGAAAAAGTTTAGGCATAGCAAACATCGTGGATGAAGAAAACAACAACAAAAAAAGTAAAGCAAAGAAGTAATGCTAGACTAATATTAGCCTTTAAAGCAAAGAATTTCCTACTGTCTGTCTATGTTTTTCTGTCCCTCTCTGTCTGTCTCTCTCCCTCTGTCTGTGTCTGTCTGTCCCCTCTCTCCATCTCTCAGTATTTCTCTCTACGTCTCTCTCATCCTCACATACCTCACTATCTGTCTCTCACATTATTAACCATATTGTTTCATGCATAATCAACAAAATCAAGTTTGCAGTGTTACACATCACAGGTAGTAATTTGCAAAAACATTGCTCTCTTCCATGTGTTTTACCAGCAGCACCCTATTCCACCCCTGACTCCCCAGACCTTCCTCAGACTGACCACTTGTTATTCTTTCCTCCTCTTACCTGTTATTCTTTCCTCCCCTTACCTGTTATTCTTTGCTCCCCTTACCTGTTATTCTTTCCTCCTCTTTCCTGTTATTCTTTCCTCCTCTTACCTGTTATTATTTCCTCCTCTTACCTGTTATTCTTTCCTCCTCTTTCCTGTTATTCTTTTCCTCGTCTTACCTGTTATTCTTTCCTCCCCTTACCTGTTATTTTTTTCCCCTCCTATTACCTGTTATTATTTCCTCCTCTTACCTGTTATTCTTTCCTCCTCTTACCTGTTATTCTTTCCTCCCCTTGCCATTCAGTCTCTTGTCAGCTTTGAACTGTGTGAAGATGAAAACTGCAGTGAGAAAGGGTGCAGGCATATGCAAAAGAGAAAAATGTGTTCACTTCATTCAGATTGGGTCGTTCAGCCCAAAGTGATCTAAATATGATACTTTGTCAATGTTTTGCTGCCTGTACATATCTATATTGGTGCCATGATCATGATTTGAATTCGTTTATTTTGGTCTTTAGTAGGTGGTTATAAATCATTCTGTTCCATGACATCATTGTCTCCATTTTTGGAAGTGTCTGCTGTTCAACATAGTCTTTCTGTCGTCCCCACGTCTCTCTCTCTTCTCGTCCTTCTGCTCTGTGTCTCCCTTATCCATTTACACGACTTTATTGTTGCCTTTTGTAGAAGTGGTTTTTAGTGTTAGCTGCTGTAGTGTTGATCCATGCTTGTAGGGTGGTCTGTTTTTTTTCAGCCCTTGTTTGGGGAAATACGTACACACCGTTGTGATTTGTATAGACGCCTAGTATTTCATTCTTTAGTTGGTCGTATTGTTGTCAGTCCTTCACTTTTAGTCTGTCTCGGTCTTCTCTTTTGTTGGCAATGCTGGCAGCTGTCCAATCAAGCCTTGTTCTTCTTTTTAGCATGTTTCTTACATCGTAGATCTGCTATCCATGTGCTACACAAGATATATTCTGGGCGTCACTGACTTTCAATTGATGTTATCAAGATTTCGGTTTGTGCTGTTATTTTTTATGTGGATTCATTGAAACATTCTTCTTGCAGGCCTTTCACAGTACCCTGTTACTGGTCTTCAAAGAAATAATGTTGTTACAGTGATCTTCAGATCATACGAATTCTTTTATGAAACTCTGCTTCAGCACTCTGTGCACCAGTTGCCCATCAATAATTGATTATAAACGTTGTTGTCATCTCTGGTTCTGCCCCACTGTTATCTGTAGAAAATACTTCACATCTAAACACCAGCCTGCCAGCTCTGATCTTCCACTGATCTTCTTCGATTGGTTCCATTAAAAAAGAGAGAGAGAGAGAAAGGGCCCTTCTTTATTCAAGCCCCAGCTGCATGGAACAAATGATCTCTGTTTCACTGACTACAACATGCTGTCAGATTCTCAATTTCAAGTTTGTCTTTCTCAAGCTCAGTATTTCACCAAAGTTCTGAATAGTAGACTCTGAAATTCCCGTATTACATTCAGAACAGGTGTGAAAACGACTTCTGTTTGAATAAAGAGTGTAAACATAATGCTGGCATGATTACATGTTGTCTGAGTATATGTACTGTAGGTTGATTTTGGATTGCTTGTGTCTTGTATGCATTTCCATGTTACATGTAAAGTTCGGCTAATGAATGACTGAATGCTAATTAGTCATAATGCAGTTTCGTGAAATGCTGTCTGTAGGTCTGTAGAATGTGTGCTACTGAAATATCAAATGTTGTTAAAATCAGTACTTTGATCATTTTCAAAATATTATTTGTTAGTGTTCATTTCTTAATTTTCTGCTCATATACTTTTCCAGTAGATGATGCGTTTGCCATGAAATGATAGTAAAACATTATTTAGTGACTGCTGTTCAAGTTTAAATTAGCAGCAAGTTTTTGTTTTCCTTCTGAAATGATAAGATGGGTCAGAGTAACATTGCCTGAATTGGAATTAGTCTGTAACATGTGTCAAACATTCCAAATCTTTCTGATTTCGCTGTTCAGTTGATTGGTTTTGTTTCGATTCTGAATTTGCTTGATTTGATTGGTTTTGTTTTGATCCGGAATTTTTAAACGTGACTTTAAATGTCCATCCAGATTTGTTTCACTAACCTTGTACTACTTTAAGAGAGTGCTAAGCTTAATTACAACATGACTTCAAATGTCCGTCTGGATTTCTTTCACTAACACTGCATTACTTTGAGAGATATTGCTAAGCTTACTGGCAGTCCTATATTATCATCCTTGCAGAGTGAGTGAGCTGACCATGCTGAACGAGAAGCTGAAGATCCAGCTGGAAGAGCGTGACAAGAGCATCTCCACCCTGCAGAAGAACCTGGCCAATGTCGAGACTCGTGTGGGAGCCTATGAGACCACGGAGACGGACATAGCGCGCGAGGCTCGCGAGGAGACGGAGGCCATCCACCTTGCCCTTCGTAACATCGCGGAGGCGGTCATCAATGACGCTGATCAGACACGCCTGGATGAAGATGGTGTTGAGGAGTCTGTAACTGCTCCACGCTCTGTGTCGCCCTACCGCCCTCGCTCAATCTCTCCCACGGCCCGCACACGCTCACCTATGGTGAGGAACAGGTCACCTTCACCTCGGGCCAGGTCAGGGTCACCGGCCTTTGCTGACGCAACGTTCTCTGCTGTTCAGGCAGCCCTCGGAAAACGCCAGATGCAGGTTAGATTGTATGTTGCTAAGATTGTAAGACGATTGAAGCATAAAACTACAGTACAAAGACTGACAGTGTTGTCTCATAACTGCATTGGATTTGGCTGTAATTACCTATTACCAAAACACAGGATTTGTGTAATTTGCGACTTTGTCCCTGTGGAGAATGCATCGTCATTGAATTGAGGCAGCCATTTAAAAAAAAAGATGAATTCCATTGGTGCTTTTTTAGCTACTTATCAAAATGGATTTTCCCAGAGAAATTTGCCAGCGACAGTATCCTTGCTGCCTGAATGGATGTTGTATTAGGAACCTTGCTATGTTGCCTCATTCAAAAGACTAAAAACATGTCACTCATGAGACTCGAACCAATAATCTGGAATTCTATTGCTTCATAGTTGACTGCATTGCCCATTAGGTTGCTAACTATTGCCATCAATTTGATTATGTCTTTCATGGCTTTTTTTTCTTGTAGTCGTTTCATTGCAGTAAAATCAGATCCCAGAATCAAAAAAAAGAAAAGATCGAATCAACCATTCCTGTGAAAGTCCAGTCTGTGATTAAAACTTGGTATTTACTCTTTTTACAACAGCATTTTTACTGGCTAATGGCTGGTTAATGCACTCACTGAAGTACCCTGGATGTTGCAAAGTTATGAACAAAATCAAAAACTCAGTGTAGGTTGTGCAACTTTCCAGGCTCAGGCTGGCTCAAGCTGGAAACCTAGCCAACATAAAGAATCTGAAAATTGTCATTCAGGCCTTGAGAAATGTTGTGCTGTTCCGTTGAGGTGTAGGAAGAATTTCATCCGGTTGGTTTGGCTGCAGTTGTCATGGCATTTTGGGATGTGGGTTGGTTTGCAGGTGTCAGACCTTCGTGCCAAGCTGAAGGCATCACGTGACCAGACAGGCAGCCTGCGCAAGAACCTGGATGAGGCGGAGAACGAGAAGCGGCGTCTGGAACACAACATCATGAACCTCAAGGAAGACTTGGAAGTGGCGTAAGTCAGGCAGTGTAAAGAACAGAAAGTTTGTTTGAGAATGTAGATTTGTTCCTTACCTTACAAGTACCTACATTTATTGATTGATTATGAGGTTCTCATCTTATCTGTAGATCCTTTGTTCGGGGGAGGGGGGGGACTCTCAGAAGTCCTATAACTGAAGATCCGTGTTGTACCACAAGACATACCAGACGTCCTCCATTATTAAAAAATCCAGGCCCTTTGCAGTCAGCTGGGCTATAAGCAGCATTACCTTACATTAAAAGATCTTTTAATTTTCACTTTTCTTTCTGTTCAGCATTGCAAAGTTGCTGGCTGGGATGTCATGGGTACATTTCCCCTCCAGAGACATTAATGTATGGTATTTCTTGGCCTTTGTGTACTTTTACCCAGAGTTGAGTGTGGTAAGGGCAAGGGTTCCAGTGGGAAAACTGGATCCACACAGTTGAGTTTCATCCTCTTCATATATGCATCAGTGAGTGTTGCTCAAATCATTTGACCACCACTGCAGGCATGTTTCTTGGGCTGTTTGCAGAGTACTGGTGCAAATGAGTAAAGTCATCTGTTTTTTCAGCAGAACCCATGATTATCATCAAGATGGTTTATCACCTGTTCTCCTGATCACTGACAACTGCAGTGGGACTGACAACCCCAAGAACATAGAATAAAACCTGTAAATTAAGCCTCTGCTAGGAATGTTACCCATGACCTCCCTGCCTGCAACTCTGCAGTGCTGACATTGGCTGACACTGCACATAAGTTTCTTCGTTTATATCTCAACCAAAAGATCCGTGTACAGACCATCTGGTAGGGTCTAGTAAGAGGGACAGGAGGGGGATTATGAAAACCCACTCAGTGGGAGATATCCACTCACCCAGACTCTTCTCACTTCCGAAATGAGTGTGTTAATCCATGAAGCTACCACTCCACCTCATGTTCTCTGATATTGATGACAGTGACAGTGATGGTGATTGTTTCAGACACCTGTGGTGCATTGCATGTCATGTACTACTCACAGTGAAACATATTCTGTTAGAGTGTTGGGACTTGCATGATGTGAGACATAAAGCATTTTACAGCAGACTCCATGAAAACCTTGTTCAGAGATGTCCCACCTGTTGTGATCTTTGAATTTCAGAAAGAGATCAACATTTTTCATCAGATCCAAGATTTTACATAAGAAAGATTTTTAAACAAAGTTTCTGGTGTATTTTCAGAAGTTGTATTTTAAAGGGTTGTGTGAATGACTTCAACGCAGTGACAGCTCTGATGTGGCCTTTTGCGGTTGGCTGGGCTGTGAGCAACCTTACCTTACCTTACCTTACCTTACCTTACCTTACCTGTTTCAGACACCGAGAAAAGGAGGACTCCTCCAGGGACAGAGACCGCATCAAGAATGCCCTGAACGTGACGGGGACGGAAAAGTCACAGCTGGAGCTTTGTGCGACAGGAGCTGAACGGACAGATCGAGATTCTGCACAAGGAGAACGAGAAACTGCAGGCAGCCAACAGCGAGCTGCAGCATCAGAGAGACTCACTGGAGGACGAGAAGGAGGACACCATCAAGGACAAGGTGCGCCAGGTCAAGGAAAATGAACGATGGTGAGTGTGCCCATTGGGTTCTGTGTGTGTTTGTGTGTGTGTGTGTGAGAATGCATCTGAATTGATATGTGTATGTGTTTGTAATGGTAGTAAATTTCATAGTATGTCTTTTCATAAAATCATCTATTAAACAGGTAATAATGTGTTCATGTGTAAATATGTGTAAGCACATGTTTGTGTGTGTGTGTGTGTGTGTGTGCACCATGTGCATGTGTGCATGCACTTTTGTGTATATGTGTGTGGGTGAGAGAGCATCTGAATTTGTGTCTGTGGTAGTTGAAATTTGTTTCATATTATATTGGTAAGGGAAAAACAAACAAAAATGTGTTGAAAACTAAAACAAATAGGTAAAAGCAATCTGTGTTCCTGCACAGCCTATATACTATTCAAAACTTGGTGTCATACTGAATCTGAGACAGAGACAAACTTTAAGCAACCAAGTCTAATTCCGTTTTTTTTTTCCATTCAGAATCCTCTAAATCTTCAATGCAAATAACGGACATTTTGACACAAAGCATTTTAGGCAAAAAAAGCTGAATCAGAGGCTAGGTTGGTTAAACTTAGCATTTGCCAGGTTCACATATTGCGCAAATATCTTCGAAGTGCATGAACACTGCAGGAACATAAATTACCCTTATTAACATTAAAATCAACATCAAAAGTTGTTCTTCTGCCGATTCTTAGAATTTTTATTTTGTATCAAACCAATATCAAACCCTGAAGAGACAGTTCAAGCTAAGAAAGGATATGAAGAAGAAACTAAAGATTCAGCAATAATGTTGACAGTAATGTTGACTGTTCTAGACACCTCTTGCCAGATGTACTCTCATGATATCGTAAACAACCAGAAAGAACAGGTGAGCTTTGTGGTTGGCTGGGCTACAAGCAACATTACCTTAGCTAATGAGTGAGCCTGTGGTCTGGTTTCAGCCAAAAGGTGATCGAGCAGGTGGAAGTCAAGATGTCTGGGCTGAGGGAGGAGTTGGTGACCACCAAAGAGGCCCTCAACCGCGCTCTGCTGGACAAGGAGAATCCTGGAGGGGCAGAAGATCGAAGTCGGTCAGTGCCCCTCTCTTGTTTGTTGTCTGCGGGGATTGTGTGTGACTAATGCCGTAGTGGTCAAGTGTTGTCCACACTGAGAGAATGCAAAGAAATTTTGATTGTGGGCGCTGTGCAAGTGATAACGTGTTAAGAATATGCAAAGAAATTCTAGTTCAAACAAAACTTTATTCAAAATGATGGCATGAAATTATGTTCATCAAAAAGAGCAACAGCAAAGAACATTTTCTGTAGGGGCGTTGTGTGGGTAATGCTGTGTGAGTGAGGGGTTATTTACGTTTAGAATATGCAAGAAAATTTTGGTTCAGACTGAACTTCCATTCAAAATAATGGCATAAAATTATATCCACTTAGATATGCAACAACAAAGAAAATTTTCTATGTGGGTAATGAGTAGCGGGTACAGTGTGGATAAGGTGTTGTTCACATTTAGAGTATGACTAGAAAATTTTCTGTATGGATAATGTGTTGGAGATATAGTGTGGATGAAATGTTGTTCACTCATTACACGGGAAACACTTCACGAACACAGCGTCATACAAAAAACACTCACATAAAAAAAAAAATTCTGTTCATACTCTTAATGTGAACAAGAAGGTGTATTTAAAAGTTTGTATGAGGTTTGTTTTGTTTGATTTTTTGTGCTTTAGGACTTGTGAGTTGACTTGTAAGCGGTGACAGCTGTGATATGGCCCTTTGTGCTCGGCTGAGTTATAAGCAACGTTGTCTCTCTGTCTCTCTCTCTGAGCAGTACACGTGAAGCATTTCCCACATTAGGAACACAAACAAAAGGGTGTTTTCCCAGCATGTTGGGTGACGTGTTGATGCAATGCCTGACAGGTGAAGCGTTGTCCCGGGCGGAGGTGACCAAGGCTGAACTGGAGGTGGAGATCAACAAGCTCAAGTCCGAGGAAGCCTTGCTGAGGGATTCCCTCCTCAAAATGCAGACCCTCAACGAGGGGCTGGGCCAGGACACGATTGAGCTGAACAAGATCATCTTGATCGTAAGGACGTGTGTGTGTGTGTGTGTGTGTGTGTGTGTGTGTGTGTGTGTGCGCGTGTGTGTGTGTGTGTGTGTGTGTGTGTGTGTGTGTGTGTGTGTGTGTGTGTGTGTGTGTGTGCGCGCACGTGTGTGTGTGTGTGTGAATATACATTTCTATCCTAGTAGGGACTTCTCACTGTTCAACATACAGGACTCTCAAAAGATCTCGGGTCCTGACAATGTATTGAAATAAATTCAAAATGCCATGACATGAAATTATGCACTTTTCATCACTTAGAGTGTACTTCAAGAATTGGCATTTCGTGACAGGAAAAAGCTTACCTCGATGCTTGCCTTTCTCCTTTATAGCAACGGAAATAGGGCAGCTTTACAGAGTTTCACTTTTTCTGTCCTAAAGATGTTTACCAAGTGACTTAAGGGAGACAAGCTTCCTCATAAGATATACACTTTAAGACTGTGTGTATGTGTGTCTGTGTCTGTGTGTGTTTGTGTGTGTCTGTGTCTGTATTTGTGTGTGTGTATGTGTTAGGAGGTGAGGGAGGGAGAGAATGGATGGGGTTGATGGAAAGACGTAGAGAGGGGAGGATATGTGTGTATTAGAGAGGAACTGGACCAGGTCATTAGTAACCGCAACAAGATCATAATGGTGATAATAGTTTGTGAGAGTGTTGGTGTGTGCAGAGTGATAAATCGGGTTTTGATAATATCGGCAATCCCGTACGGGCAGATCATTGTACTAGTGGTTATGGGTTCAAAACTAGCTGCAAACGTTCTTCTGTGTATTCATGACCATATCTGCTAACACATTAATTGCACTAGAACACACACAATGTTCACGAGCACACACACACAGACGCATATGCACATACACACCCATGCCCACACGCATACACAGACACACACACACAGACAGACACACAGACACACACACACACAGACTCGCACACACTAATGTACCAAACCCATTACTGTGCACAGTTGGAGGGAGAGAAGGCAAGTCTCTCCGGGGAGAAGGCAGCCCTGGAGCAGGAGAAGGCAGGGATCCGTGACGACCTGGTGCGTGCTGAACAGGAGAAGATGGACCTGGACACCGAGAAACATGGTGAGAATCGTCATCACTACGTACTGCAGGGATGTGAAAACTAGGTGGCAGCGAGTTTCAAAGTGAGGTGAATGGCAGGCGGAAATGGAAAACAAATGTTGAGAATTAATTCTTGTGAGTCTGCCAAGAACAAAGACAAACAAGTTATAAGACAAAACATGATGCATTTCGACCTCTTAGAGTCAGCGCTCATCTTGTGCCGAATATGAGTGGTTGCTCGTTCTTCGTTTTCATTGTTTCTGAACGTTGTTTGTCTTGCCTGAAGAAGACCTAAGAGGTCTAAAAGCATCGTGTTTCGTCTTGTAACTTGTTTGTCCTTGTTTTTTGTGGACTCGCTAAGAATTACTCTTGAAATAGGTGTAAATGGTGAACGTTTTTTTCATTAAATAAGAGATGAGCAAACAACAAAAAGATAATACGACAACAAAAAAACAAAACGTTTCTGCTTTCCAGTGACCATGTAAGAATTGAAGGTATAGATATTCACAGTGCATTCCTTAGGTTGGTATTCTTGGTTGGTCAGTCTTGACCAGTCCACCTGCTCAATATTTTGTTTGTCTACAAGAAACATGAACCATCGTGGCCCCTAAACCCTGGCTGTCGTCAGCTTTTTTCCACAGATCCCTCTCACATCCCTGATGTTGTCCTTATCTGTTTGCGAGTGAATGCATGTGTGAGTCTCCTTGCATACAGCATTCACGTGTATGACAGATAGTTGTGGTGGTCATAGGTTTTTTGAAGACCAGGGACACAGTGAGAGGATATGTTAACCAAAGTTGCAGGGACTAAAATTTTGTCTTTAGATTTTCTTGATATGAGGTTTATTTAAGGGTAAACCACAAAACAGTGTTAGAACAAATCAGATTGTGTTGACAGAAATTTTTATCCATTTTGAGAGGAAAGTGTACTCCCCATCTTGGATATTCATGGTCTGAGTGGGTTTTTATGTTTTAAGATCATTCTTACTTTGAAGTTTTATGTAAGATGGTCATGCAAACTTTTCTTCAAGCTTTTCTTGCTCCAGCCCAACTGTTTTGGTTAGGATGGTCTAAAAGATGGAAATTTAAAAAAAACGCTATCAAACTTGACTTGCCTTGACCTTTGATTCTGTGTGAACATGATGCTGAACACAGAAGTAAATCAGTTTTCAAGATGTTTTCATCAGGTTAAGTGGATTATCTTCGGCAGTCTCCGGGTGATCTTTGTGATTAGAATTACTTTAATGACAGTGCTGAGATATTTGTGATGCGCTCCCACAAAAGGTACATTAAGTGTCATTTTGAAGATTTTGAGATTTTGGCACAGTCAGAAACTAGAGAAATAAGCTTCACCAATGATATGCTTGGTTTTGTTTTAGGTTTATTAAAACCAAAGTTATAGTAGTTTATATCCAGCTAGTAGCAAGGCGGCCATTTTGAGAAAATGCCTGTTAAAGTTGACAGAGCAATCGTGATGAAAAACCCTTAGCAACAGGGTAACTTTATAGGTCGAATTGAGCTATAAGACTTCACAATATGGGGAGTTTGTATTATACTCCCTGTTTGGCTAGTATACTTACCATGTCAGACAATACATTCACGGCAGTTAGTCTGCTCTGCCAGGCCGAAGTTTTTGTGTGGCTAATGCAGTGATAAGACAGTCACGTGGTGCCCAACCCACTTCCGCCGTAGGGAGAAGCCAGTGTAAGTCTCCCATACGTCATTCATCGAGCCTGCGCGCAAGGTAACCCCAGAACCTTGGCGCTAGCGGGGAAGGTAGGGCGGGCATTAGAGTCTGACATGGTAAGTATACTAGCCAAACAGGGAGTAAATACAAACTCCCCATTTTGGCGTCATATACTGTACCATGTCAGACAATAGCAGAATTCATAGTAAAAGGAGGAGGGCGAGTGCCCTAGTGGTTCCTGGGTTACCCGATAATGGATGCATTAGCCGCCACAAAGGATATCCCATTAGAACCATCAGCCCTGGTCATGCGGATGTCCCTCAAATAAAATTTTATGAAGGGATTCTCCGAACGCCAGAAGGCTGCCTCCAGGAGGTGGCGCATGGGAACAGAGTGCTGGAATGCTGCCGAAGTGGCCAGCGCTCTGACCTCATGGGCCCGGGGGGAAGAGACGGGGAGATCCTCGGATGCCTGGGAATAGGCAGTTCTGACCGTCTTGGAGAGCCACCTAGAGACAGTGCAGCTGAGATGTCTTTCGTGTTACTGGGTTGATGGAAATGAGAAGACGTCTTTGTGAAACGCGCCTGGGGCGCGAGCGTTCCCAGTAGTGTGTTAGACATCGAGAAGGGCAAAGGGCTATGTCCGAAGAGGTGTCGCCCCCTAGTGTATCCGCCAGCGGGCGGATGATGAGGTAAGGGGAGGGACTGCCGGGTTCCTGGTTTTGGCTAGGAACTCGGGAAGGAACTTAAGAGAGACGAGCCGTCTCTGTGGAAGGCAATGTCTCTGGGTCCCCGCTAAGGGCATGGATCTCGCCTCGCCGTCTCGCGGAAGCGAGGGCGAGGAGGAAGGTAGTCTTCATGGACAGAAGGTCGAAAGGAATGGAGGACAAAGGCTCAAAGGGGGTTTATTGAGGACGTCAAGAACAGTGAAGAGGTCCCAAAGGGAACACGTCTAGGGATTGGGCCTCACGAAGAGAAGCCCCTCTGGAGATCTCTCTGAGAAGGAAATCATTCTCAAAGGAAGGTCCGGCCATTTGGAGGATGGTCGTGCAGATGGCCGACCTGTAGCCCCTGATGGAGCTAGCAGAGAGGTTAAGTTGGGACAGGAAATTTCCTATTTGGATGTTGGTGGGGCGAATGTGAGGGACAGAATTGGCTTTGCACCATGAGACCCATTTCCTCCATCTGCAGTCATAAAGGGACTCCGTGCTAGCTCTGCGAGAGGACATGGCTAGGTCTCGGAGTTCCTGAGAGGCCCCGGCGATGGAGAGGGTATTGAGGACGGAACGGGACCTGTCCGTTCGAGAGGGGGATTTGGATGTTCGCAGCCGGGCTGACACAGAAGCCAGGCGTGGAGGTGAAGAACCTGGGATTGGCGTGAGGGAGGCCCGAACGGGGTTGCCTGAGCATGTCCCACCTGGTGTTCAACTGGAGAGGGGGTTTCGTGAGTGAGGGACTTGAGGTCCGGGAACCAGGACTGAGTGGGCCACCATGGGGCTATGAGAATGAGCCTGGGTCTCTCGAGTCTCGCCTTCCTGACCCACCTTGTGAAGGATCGGGAAGGGAGGGAAGGCGTAAGCTATGAGGCCGGACCAAGGAAGGGACAGGGCGTCGATGGCGTAAGCCTGGGGGTCCGGGACCGGGGACACATACACTGGCAGACGATGGTTGAACCGTGTGGCAAAGAGGTCGATCATTGGTGTGAACCAATGTTCCCACACGGTTGAAAGGGTAAGCCGGCTGAGGGTCCATTCCGTGTGGAGGACAGACTTGGATCGGCTGAGAGAGTCTGCCAGGATGTTGTGAGTCCCTGCTATGTGTCTCGCGCGAAGGGTGACCCCCTGCGTGTGACACCAGCGGAGGAGGGCCTCTGTACGGAGGGAGAGGCCGATGGAGTGTGCCCCCCCCCCCCCCCCCCTTGTTGATGTAACAAGCTACCGAAGTGTTGTCCGTGAAAAGGAGAACAAATCGGTGGGCGACTATGGACTGGAACTGGAGGAGGGCGAGTCTGACCGCCTCCAGTTCCAAGATGTTGATGTGAAGACGAGCAGTCAGAGGATCCCAAACCCCCGAGGCGTGACTGCTCTCCAGATGGGCCCCCCCAGCCCGAGTTGGAGGCGTCTGTGAAAAGTTCCAGGGCCTGGGATGGGAGGGAGATGGGAACTCCGGGGGCCAGGGTGGATGGGCTGAGCCACTCCTCCGTGGCCCAAACGAACCAAGGCCCTAGGGGACGGGCTGGTTCCAGCTGTCGTTGGTCTGGGACCAACGACTGGCGGAACTCCCTCTGAAGCTGTCGCTTTGGAACTCTGCCTAGGGGAATGAGAGGAGACAGGGACTCCATCATCCCTAGGAGGGAGGAAAGTGTCCTTGCCGAAGTGAGGGGAGAGAGGCGAAGGTGGGAAATGAGATCCACTAGGCGAGCGGACCTCTCCGGGGTCGGGGAGACTACCATGGAGGTGGTGTCGAAGCTCATGCCCAGGAAGGTGAATTGCTGACTGGGCGAGAGCTCGCATTTTGCGGGGTTGGTGACGAACCCCAGAGAGGAGCAAAGCTGAAGTAGCTTTGAGGTGTGGGATTGGGCTAGGGCCTGAGAGGGGGCCAGGACGAGCCAGTCGTCGAGGTAGACAAGGAGGCGAATGTCCTCCTGTCTGGCAAGGGAGGCCATCTCCTTGACTACCTTCGTGAAGAGGAAGGGAGCCAGGGAGAGTCCGAATGGAGGGCCTTGAATTGAAACACCCGGCCCCGCCAGACGAAACGAAGGTATCGTCTGTGGGACGGGTGGATGAGGATCTGGAAGTAAGCATCTTGAGATCTATCGAGGTGGCCCAGTCCAGATGGTGGATGGAGTCCCTGATCTGGGCCGGGGTCTCCATCTTGAATCTGGTTGTCCTGAGGAATCTGTTGAGAGGGGAAAGGTCGAGGATGGGCCTCCAGCCGCCCGAGGCCTTTGGGACTACAAAGAGGCGAGAGTAAAACCCGGGGTTGGGGTGTGGTACCTCGGTGATGGCGCCCTTGCGGAGAAGCTCCTCGATTTCCAGGCGAAGGGCCTCCGCCTGGGCGGGAGGTGGTCGCGGTGGAAGGAGGAGGGGAGGACAGGAGGGGAGGGCGTTCGTGTGCCCAGGGTAGACGGAACCCATCCTGCAGAACAGAAACCACCCAGGGGTGAGACCCATGCGCCGCCACTGGTGGGCGTGCCGGGACAGACTGCCTGCCAGGGGGGCAGAGGGGCTGAGGTGTGTCTGGAAGACTGACATGTCCCGCCCCTCGGAAGGTGGGTCCGCTAGTCACGGCCGGGCCTGTTGGCCGAACCGAAAATTCTGTTGGGTTTTTTCGGTTTGGGCGTAGGGGGTTTGGCGGGCCTCGGGGACGCTGCTTGGGGTAGGGCTGGGGTCTGGCTGTGGGTAGGGCCTGACGAAAGAATGGTCTAGAAGGGCGGTGCTGACGAGGGTTTGTGGTCGCAAAAGAAGCGGCCTGTTTGCGCTCCTCGACGGCATGGGAAATGACCGCAGAGGAATAGTCGCCGAAAAGCGACTGCTCCTGACCCGGAATGCAGCGTAAGGCCGCCTTGAGCGCTGGGGAGAGATGGGCCTGTGATAGCAGGGCGTCTCTCACTGCCAGAAGGCAGTAAAGTGACTCCTGGCTGCGCTGTCCGCCGCAGCCCCAAGGTGGTGCGCTATCTTGTTGACAAGAAAACGCATAAGGGGGTCATCAAACAGGCTGGGGCCTGCCTCAGTGTCGCCCGGGTCTGAAGACGCTGAGACAATGCCTCCCTCATTTGGCCAGAGTTCCTCCGCTCGCTGTAGGAACATGTCAATGAAGGCATGCCCCGCGGTGGTGTGCAGAATGCCAGCTCTGGCGATTCTGTCCCACTCTGTCAGGGTTTTGATAGAAAGAGAGGTGGATGTGGGAGGGGGGCGGTTAGGAGTGAGCCTGAGGTCAGCCGGGGAAATGGCAATCTCCCTGTGGCCGGATTGGCAGAAAAGAGAGAAAAGACATGAGGGGCCTGACGCGGTCCTTGAGGAATACTCCTATTGGGGCCGCGTTGGGGGCTGATAAGAAGTCAGTCCCCGGTGGGGGAACGGCATGTGTACCCCTGGCGAGGGAGGCCGATCTGCCCAACAAAGGAGTGATGGTCTGGGGGCGGCTATCCTTGACCGTGATCGCTGGGTAGGGGGTGACCCAGTGAAACGGGAAAGGCGAAGATGTTGTTAGAGGGAGGGGATTCCCTAACAACAAGATCAGGGCGCCAGCTCTCCAAAATGGAAAGGTCCCCAGACTGGGGAGGAATTCCTCAAACCCCTCCTCCAATTGTGGGTCAGTCTGATCGTGAAGGGGAAGTTCAGGTCCACCTTCGGAAGGCCATGTCAGGGGTGCGTGGGAGTCGTGAACTCGTTGGGAAGAGGGTGAAAACGAGGACGACTCCCCGGTGGTTCCGTAATCGGCGTGAAAACTAGGGGACTGCCGATCGGACAGCGCCCGAGAGGAATGGGGCCCCAGGTCGATCCAGCTCTGGGAGGCCGGATGCCACATGAGGCCAAAGATGGAGTCAGGGGAAGAGTCCGAGCTAAGCCACTGATTCCTCCGGGGAATAGAACCACCGGTCCCCGGGGAGAAAAGGAGGGCTGTGGAGGCCCAGAGGCAGAGTCTCCTCGGGGACCCGGGTAACCTTGCGCACCCCGGGAGAGCACTGCCTCCTGCATCTCCCGGGTGGGGTTCGCACCGGCCCCTTGCGTGGCAGAGGGGTCGGGGAGTGTTACGATCGCCGAGCCTCCTGGCCGTGTGGTAGCGGACGGGGATGGCTGAGACGACGCGTAAAACTCAAGGGACGAGGGGTTTACCCCTGGTCCCGCTGGTCGATCCTCCCTCCTGAGGAACGGACCGCGGACGTTTGCCCAATAGGGGAGCGGAAGAAGTCGGCTCCCCAACGTCCTGTACCCCTAGGGAGATTGAGACGATCGATCGGGGGGGTTCGACCGTCGGGGGTGAGGTCGCAGATCCGAGCTACTCGATGCCTGCGTACCTGACCCGGGATTGTGGTCAGTGGGGGGTTCCACCGAAGACTGGCCACATTCCCTCCACCGGAGTGTTGACGCTCCTCTCGTGTCCGGGTCGTGGCTGAACCCGGACCCGTTGGGGAGAGCGTCCTGAGACTGTGTGACGTTAGTGGAGGTGCTAGCGTCACAAGTCTCAATAGATCGGGTGACGTGCGGTGATTCCGTCCGCGAGTCGCCACCCGTGCCGGTCCGGGTATCGGCAAGGGGCCCCTGGGGCCGATGATCGCCGGACGCGGCATGATGGGAGAGGGTCTCCTTACGCGGTCGAAGTCGAACAGGCGAACCAGTCAGGGAACGTGAAGATTTAGAACGGGAAGGTCCTTTCATGGGAGCCTTGCCCTTGGAGGATTTGGCTTAGGGAAGGAAGCAAATGAAAAACAGTCGGCAATGACTGCCGATTGTTCATTCCGACTGGGACTGACTGTTGGACTTCGATCGCGACGATCGTGTATCCGCCGGTCGGGTAGAGGGGGAATCGGAATGATGGTCGCGCGTCCCCTGCACGGAACCCTCCTCTACACCGACCGTACGCTCATCGTGTGCGTGAGCGGTTTGTCCCGTGAATCGACACACGACCCCTCCGGGGTAGAGAGCGACTGCCGAAGAGTGGAGCGCCTCGAGCCGTTAGTGTCCTTCACCATGTGGGCACTGGTGGTGGGGAACAAACACGGAACGCACGATCGCAAAGGGAGACAAAGAGGTGGATTGAGGGATAGAAAGGGCTCAACCAACGTCGTGAGAGACACTGAAATTGTATTAAATGCAACGAGAAGTCAGTGAGAGATCGAGGCAGGTTGATCGTAAGTGACGCGGTTTTGGCCGGTCGAAAACAAAATGGCGGAACGACCGGCGAAGAAATGGAAATCCGAGTGGACTACGTGAAAGTTAGGCGAATCGGGAGTCCAAATGGAAGGAGAAGGGACCGAGATTCGTTAAACAAGGGCCGTAAAAGCCAAAACTGGGGGAGAAAGGGCGAAACCGGCGATGGAGTTCCGACTTTCGAAGATCGAAAGCGCCGAATGCAAAGTCGCAAGTGCCAAGACAAAGGCACAAGGCGAGGATGGCGTGGTTAAACAAATGAATAAAGCACACCAAACCAAAAGCCCCACCGGTTCAAGAAAAGAAAGGGTGAAGCGCGCAAGCCACAACAAATAGCAAAGAAGCAAACACAAGGCTATCTAAACACAACGGCAAAGAGAAGGCGAGACAGAGCACAAGACTTACTTGCTTGGACGGCAGGCCGAGAGAGAATGACGTATGGAGACTTACACTGCTTCTCCCTACGCGGAAGTGGGTTGGGCACCACGTGACTGTCTTACACTGCATTAGCCACACAAAAACTTCGGCCTGGCAGAGCAGACTAACTGCCGTGAATGCATATGTCTGACATGGAACAGTTATGACGCCAAAATGAATTTAAGGGTTTAAAGTTACCAAAAATGCGAAAAACCCAAAATCCATAAAAATAGATCAAACCACCTTTTCAAGCCCGTAGCCAAATCGCTCTCAGCGACTTAGTGATACCCTTCGTGGGAGCGCGTCACATTTATAGTACCAACATCATTGGTGATGCTACAGAGATACTTGATAGTGATGATGATGATGACAAAGAAATGATAGATGATAATGATAACTGATGATGATGTTGACAAAGAAGTGATAGACGATAGTGATACTTATGATGATGTTGAAAAAAGAAACCACAGAGATAGATGATAAATGATACTGATGATGATGATGACAAAGAAATGATAGATGATATTGATGATGATGATGACAAAGAAATGATAGATGATAATGATGCTGCTGATGATGTATGACAAAGAAATGATAGATGATCATGATACTGATGATGATGATGACAAAGAAATGATAGGTGATAGTGAAACTGATGATGATGATGATGACAAAGAAATGATAGATGATAGTGATACAGATGATGATGATGACGAAGAAACGATGATGCATGGTGTCCAGGTCTGAACCAGACCCTGGAGCTTTCGGAGCTGACCCGTCAACAGTTGGAGGAGGAGATCCAGAGTCTGAACCGTGGGAAACAGGAAGTCACTGCCCAGTACTCCATGGTAGGTCTAGCATCCTGTCTGAACTGTAAGACAGAATGTCCCAGTACTCCATGGTAGGTCTACCATCCTGTCTGAAATGTAAGATACAGGGCTCCCAGCACTCCATGGTAGGTCTACCATCCTGTCTGAACTGTAAGACAGAATGTCCCAGTACTCCATGGTAGGTCTAGCATCCTGTCTGAACTGTAAGACAGAATGTCCCAGTACTCCATGGTAGGTCTAGCATCCTGTCTGAAATGTAAGATACAGGGCGTCCCAGCACTCCGTGGTAGGTCTACCATCCTGTCTGAACTGTAAGATACAGGACATCCCAGCACTCCGTGGTAGGTCTACCACCTGTCTGAAGTGTAAGACACAGGACATCACTGCCTGGCACTCCATGGTAGGTCTACCATCCTGTCTGAACTGTAAGACAGAATGTCCCAGTACTCCATGGTAGGTCTAGCATCCTGTCTGAACTGTAAGACAGAATGTCCCAGTACTCCATGGTAGGTCTACCATCCTGTCTGAACTGTAAGACAGAATGTCCCAGTACTCCATGGTAGGTCTAGCATCCTGTCTGAACTGTAAGACAGAATGTCCCAGTACTCCATGGTAGGTCTACCATCCTGTCTGAACTGTAAGATACAGGGCGTCCCAGCACTCCGTGGTAGATCTACCATCCTGTCTGAACTGTAAGACAGAATGTCCCAGTACTCCATGGTAGGTCTACCATCCTGTCTGAACTGTAAGACAGAATGTCCCAGTACTCCATGGTAGGTCTACCATCCTGTCTGAACTGTAAGATACAGGACATCCCAGCACTCCATGGTAGGTCTATACCATCCTGTCTGAACAGTAAGATCTGGATGTCACTGCCTGGCACTCCATGGTAGGTCTACCATCCTGTCTGAACTGTAAGATACTGGATGTCACTGCCTGGCACTCCATGGTAGGTTACCATCCTGTGTGAACTGTAAACACAGGACATCCCAGCACTCCATGGTAGGTCTACCATCCTGTCTGAACTGTAAGACAGAATGTCCCAGTACCCCCATGGTAGGTCTACCATCCTGTCTGAACTGTAAGACACAGGACATCCCAGCACTCCATGGTAGGTCTACCATCCTGTCTGAACTGTAAGACACAGGACGTCACTGCCTGGCACTCCATGGTAGGTCTACCATCCTGTCTGAACTGTAAGACACAGGACGTCACTGCACTCCATGGTAGGTCTACCATCCTGTCTGAACTGTAAGATCACAGGACGTCCCAGCACTCCATGGTAGGTCTACCATCCTGTCTGAACAGTAAGCCCACAGGACGTCACTGCACTCCATGGTAGGTCTACCATCCTGTCTGAACTGTTAAAACACAGGACGTCACAGCACTCCATGGTAGGTCTACCATCCTGTCTAAAACTGTAAGACACAGGACGTCACTGCACTCCATGGTAGGTCTACCATCCTGTCTAAACTGTAGGACACGGGAAACGTCACTGCCTGGCACTCCATGGTAGGTCTACCATCCTGTCTGAACTGTAAAACACAGGATGTCACAGCACTCCATGGTAGGTCTACCATCCTGTCTGAAGTGTAAAACGCAGGATGTCACAGCACTCCATGGTAGGTCTACCATCATGTCTGAACTGTAAGACAGGGGACGTCACTGCCTGGCACTCCATGGAAAAAATCTCTTTGAACTTTCATTTTTGCAGTCCAAAACCAACCATTGAACTATCAGTGAAGTTGTCTTCTCTGAATTATGAGAAACAGGACTTTACTACTGGCCAAAAACTCCATGGCAGACACTGTGAGGAACAGGATTTGTTGTTCATTGCTTTGTAACAGGTACGTTTTCATATACTTTAGTTATTTTTCTGTGCTTGTTCATGTATCCTTTCTCTCTATTCATTTAAATGATATCCAATTGAAGTATATTCTGTTTGTACATACTGCGATGTCAGTTGATTCTGTTTGTGCATGATATGACGTCAGTGGACAAATTAGTAACAATATGTTTTTCATGTTGGCAGGTGTCTCGTCAGAAACAAGCCTTGTGGGATGAACTGCTGGTAGCACGCCGCGACCTGGAGAAGGCCCAGCAGGCCTATGACCGTGTCTTCAAGGAGAAGGAGAATCTGAACCTGGAGAAGGGAGAACTCGTGGTGCAGGCAAGTTCCCTGTCCCAGCATGGATTAATGCTTGTTAAGCTCTGTAAATGTTCACAGATGTAGCCACATACCACTCGCCCTTACGTATGGTCTGTTTGTTTTGTTTTTTTAAGATGCATCACACAGTGATGTAAATATTCTTGAAAAAGCACAATAAATATATCCACTTTTCTTCTAAAGGAATACATTTTTTTTAACTGTTAAGTTCAACTTTGTGTTTGCATCATTCCAGTACCTTAGATATTAAATTGTATTCATAATGAAATACCTATTTTAACTGACTATTTCAGGTTTGTGCCTTATAAGTCATCTAACTGACATTTTTAAAAACTTGTGTAGAGAGCAGACAGTTCTTTTTATCAGCTGCTTGTCAGGTCTTTGTGTCGTGTATTCGGAAATTTTTGTAAGGAGTATTTGCATTGTCTTTAGTCTCCCCATTGTCTGACAGTAAGGGATCCATGCCCATTGACTATTGAAAACCCACAACCTTCAAGCCAGTATTTGATGGAGACATGCTGACCGTTGTCAGGTGACGGCGACGGAGCGAGGAGAACCGCCAGCAGAGTGAGCAGCTGGCAGCCCTGCAGAGCGACAAAGACCAGCTGGAGGGGGGCGCTGTACGAAGCCCAGCAGGCTGTCGTTCCAGCTGGAGGTGCGCAAGGCTCAGCTGGAGGGAGAGAACAGGAGCTCATCGTCCGCAAGGAAATCTGCAAGGTGAGAGACTCTTCCTGTGGTCCTGGTGTACCTGTCTGTCGGCTTCTGGTCTGTCAGTTTCAGCTTTTATAGGGCAAGGATTTCTTCTGAAAGACAGTCAGAGCAGATCCCCACATTTTTTGCATGGTTATGTTGTAATTGTCAGATTGACCTTAGAGCTCACAGGGTTGTATAAGTGCACAGATGGTTGTTGAAGTTCTGGAAACTAGACATTTTGAAGGATTGAGGGCATTTCGGGTGCTAATTGCTTTTGTGGAAAAATATGATTTCGGTCCATAAAGTTTTAAGAGGTTTCAGGTTGAATTATAGTTTTGTTTGTTTTATCCAATTCTGAATCTTCTCCTACATGGTTCTTCTCTCTTTTCTGTCTCTGCTCAGTGTATTGTGACCCTGTGTTACTGATCCTATTGACAGTTAGATAAACGTTCAGACATTTTTAAGCATGCATGGCTTTCTTAGTGATTTTCAAAGCAAATTATTAATGATGGATCATTATAATCACGGTAACCATCCCTGGGTGGTGTTTGACCTCATTATGATTGACATATTGATGTTAGTGTGTGTGTGAAAGCGTTGTCCTATGATGTTAGCGTGTTGGCGCATTGTCATATGGATGTTTGTGTGTGACAGCATTGTCATATTGATTTTAGTGTGCGTGTGGACAACATTGTCATATTGATGATAGTGTGTGTGTGACAGCATTGTCATTATTGATTTGTGTATGACAGCATTGTCATATTGATGTTTGTGTGTGACAGCATTGTCATATTGATGTTAGTGTGTGTATGGCAGCATTGTCATATTCATGTTTGTGTGTGTGACAACATTGTCATATTCATGTTTGTGCATGACAGCATTGTCATATCATGTTTGTGTGTGACAGCATTGTCATATTAATGTTAGTGTGTATATGACGGTATGATCATATTGATGTTTGTGTGTGACAGCATTGTCATGATGATGTTAATGTGTGTGTGACAGCATTGTCATGATGATGTTAATGTGTGTGTGACAGCATTGTCATGATGATGTTAATGTGTGTGTGACAGCATTGTCATGATGATGTTAATGTGTGTGTGACAGCGGAGATCAGCCGGCTGGAGAAGGAGAAGGCGGCGGACGTGGAGAAGTTTGAGCACCACAAGGACCAGCGAACAACCGTCTGATGCAGCTGGAGCGGGACTCCCAGCTGGCTCTGGCCCAGGAAAAACAAGCCCATGAGGAGGACTGTGAGCGACTCACCCAGGAGAGGGTACGGTCCTCACTGCACACGTTTTCCTCTAAAGTATCCAGCTGAATAATGGTGCAGAATCGGCCTGAAAGGTCGTATGTAATGCTTTCTTCATGAAGGCTGTGATGAGTGAAGTTGTCATGTGAAAGTATTGATTTCATTGCTGTGTGTGTATACGTGGGTATATGCGTGTGTGCGTTGCGTGTGTGTGTTTGGTGCGGGTTTTTTTTACTGCCAGACAGAGTGGCAAATATTGATTGTGAAGGAAATAATAATCATGACCATAAGAAAGGTAATTATGACTTGAAAGCATTGAAAACAATGTTCTGAGCACAAGGATTGCTTAAATGGCTAATTGTTGAAGTAATTTTACATGCTTTTTTGGATCACAAGGTTGATAACATTGTTAAAAATGTATTTCCTAATGCCATAATCTTGTAATAAACTATGAAAGTTATTGTTTTAATGCAGAATTACTGTCTTCATGATGACAAATAATGTTTATGAAACAGTAATTATTTTTAAATGGGAAGACATTTCAATTCCTTTATTCAAACAAAGTCAAAAGGCTTCAAGATCAGATAATAACTGGGAAAAAAAAAAAAATTCTCTGAAGCGTCGGTACTGTGTGGTGTGGGCAGGAGAGCCAGCGCATCGAATTTGAGTCCAACCGTGATCAGATGCTGCACTCCTACAGCATGGAGAAGGAGGACATGAGTCAGCGGTGGGAGCGACAGCTGGAAGACCTGCAGGAGGAGCTGGCCAAGGTGCAGAGAGACCGCGACGAGGCCCTGCTCCTGGCTGAAAACGACCGCCAACAGGTACACCTCTCACTGTTGGTCTGTCCGAACAGACACGGAAAACACACACAGACAACAATAAGCTGTAGACAGGATCTTACTGAATGCTAGTAAGTGGGGCATTGTGTTCAAAAACCTGTGCAGATGACAGAAAAAGGAGGTTATTCTCCATGGCTAGACAAGGTTTTATGCAGTGTGAGCATTGTTTCTTACTTATGGTAGAAGACAAAAACAAAAAAAAACAACACTAACAGGCTCGCATGTGTATCAACTATGCAATATTATGTACCGGTCTATGCATTGATGGTAACGCCCATGTCTGGTGATGATTTATATCACGGTCCCTTCAGTGATTATCATGTTGTGGTCCATTCAGCGATGATTGTGTTGCAGTCCATGTATTAATGATCTTGCTCTTGGCCATGTAGTAATGATCATGTCCAGGTCCATTCATACCGATTCATGTCCTGGTCCATTCATACTGATTCATGTCCTGGTCCATTCATACTGATTCATGTCCTGGTCCATTCATACTGATTCATGTCCTGGTCCATTCAGTGCTGATTCATGTCCTGGTCCATTCAGTGCTGATTCATGTCCTGGTCCATTCAGTGATGGTTCATGTCCTGGTCTATTCATAATGATTCATGTCCTGGTCCATTCATACTGATTTATGTCCTGGTCCATTCAGTGATGATTCATGTCCTGGTCCATCCAATGATGATTCATGTCCTGGTCCATTCAGTGATGATTCATGTCCCGATCCATTCATACTGATTCATGTCCTGGTCCATTCAGTGATGATTCATGTCCTGATCCATTCAGTGATGATTCATGCCCTGGTCCATCCAATGATGATTCATGTCCTGGTCCATTCAGTGCTGATTCATGTCCTTGTCCATCCAATGATGATTCATGTCCTGGTCCATTCATACTGATTCATGCCCTGGTCCATTCAATGCTGATCATGTCCTGGTCCATCCAATGATGATTCATGTCCTGATCCATTCAGCGATGATTCATTTTCCTGGTCCATTCAGTGATGATTCATGTCCTGGTCCATTCAGTGATGATTCATGCCCTGGTCCATCCAATTTCTGATTCATGTCCTGGTCCATTCATACTGATTCATGTCATGGTCCATTCAATGCTGATTCATGCCCTGGTCCATTCAATGCTGATTCATGTCCTGGTCCATTCAATGCTGATTCATGTCCTGGTCCATTCAATGCCGATTCATGTCATGGTCCATTCAATGATGATTCATGCCCTGGTCCATTCAATGCTGATTCATGTCCTGGTCCATTCAATGCTGATTCATGTCCTGGTCCATTCTGTGACAGGCAATCTCCCTACTGGAGCAGGAGAAGGGCACTCTGACTGAGAAGCTGGCCAATGCACAGCAGGAGTTGGCCGACGCCAGTGTCAACTATGATCGGCTGAAACGGGAGGCCCAGACGAGGGCTGAAACTGACCGCAGCAACATCCTGGGTCTGCAGGGAGAACTGAAGGACTTCCGCCAGCAGTTCGAGGAGGCCACGTAGGTTCACACAGTACACAGCGGTTCACTAGAGAAATTTGCTTAGTGTGTGATAGATCATGCATAAGTGCATTTAAACTGCTCTTGATCCAAGACTTTCGTTCACAGTTTCATACACTTTCATGTGGATCATTTGTAGTGAAATTTTTTTTATAAGTGGAAGAGGGAGACTGAATATGGAAAGTTTAAGGTCACATTATCTGTCTGATCCGATGTCTGCCAGTGCATCTGCTTGTGTGCGCAATATGCATTTATACATAATGCATATATGTATTTACACATGCATATGTATATTTAAAGTAGATATTTCTCCTGAAATTAAACTGTGGAAGCATCCAAACACAGAGGTAGATTACTGTAGTCACTCCATATTCAAAACGAGAGCCCAAAGGGTTAGGTACACAAAAGCTGTCAGGGGTGTCATTCATATTAGCACACTGT
Organism: Conus ventricosus; assembly: GCA_018398815.1. Classification (NCBI taxonomy): domain Eukaryota; kingdom Metazoa; phylum Mollusca; class Gastropoda; order Neogastropoda; family Conidae; genus Conus; species Conus ventricosus. Next base: position 45,428,935 of record CM031611.1, on the reverse strand, counting down.
TCTTGTCGTATTTGAATCGTGTGAATACATGGATGTTAAACGCACATATGTGGGCACAAGTACTTCTGCACAGACAGACAGAACTACAGTCAATGGCTTGAGAGACACCTGACCAGCATCTGAACTTTATTTGAACAGAGAAGCTCATGAGCGTGAGGTGAAGAGCATGAATGAAGAACTTCGGGAGGTTGCTAAGCAGCGTGAGCTGGCTCTGGCAGAGGTCATCGAACTCAAGACCCAACCTCAAACTGGTTGAAGAGACTCGCGATGCCATCCGCCGAGACCTCATCGACTCCAACCGCGCCGTCCGTGAAGGTAACTTCCGGTGCTGTTCTCTTTTTTTTTTTCTTTTGGAATTCTAATTTTAATGAACGTTTATGTACATGTTACAGAGTTGTGTTAAAGCAAATTGATCATGGTTAAAATGATATTTTTGTCAGGGTGTTTCAGCACATCATAATACTGAGTGGTCAGCTGGGTTTTTATTGAACTAGAACATAAAATGAGCCACACTATGACCAAATGCAGCCTTGTGTTTCAGCTTTTAAAAAACGGTTTCCTGTTACTTCAGCTTAGAATGAATGAATCTTCTGTTTAACGAATTTTCACCACAGTTAGTGATATAACATGGAACTTCTGGGATTGCTTCCGCTGAGATAGTTTGATCATCTCATAGAGGAAAAAAATTTGCAAAATGTAACGAAAACCACTTCCATCAGTGCCTGTTAAAATTGTTGTAACTTAAAATCCACATGAAATGCAGGTGAGGAAACTCGTGACCTGATGCGCAAGGAAATCACGGATCTGAAGAGGATGATCAATGAGGAGATCCGGGAAAAGGACGCCATCAATAACACTGCTTCGGATCTGAGGGCAAAGGTCAAGGCTTGTGAACAGGATAAGACTGACCTTGCACGTGCCCTTCAGGATGCCAGGCAACGCATCGGAGGTGTGTAGTCAGCGTGCGTTTGTGTAGATGTGCATAGGAGCATTTGTATGTGTGTGTGTACATGTCTGTGTTTGTGTCGTATTTATGTTCATGTTACTTGTTTGATGTGTATATTTGTGTGTGTGTGTGTGTGTGTGTGCATATGTGTAGGTACATTTGTGTAATTTTGATTGTGTTTTTGTGTGTGTGCTTGTGGTTGTGCATTTGTTTCTTGGCATTGTAAAGTTGCAAGATGGGTGTGTGCGCATTTGAGTGAAATATGTACGTGTGTGCTCATGTGTGTAAGAGTGAGTGCACGTGCATGTGTGCACGTGTAATGTTTTGACTCAGTGTATGAAAAGTACAGGAGTAGGAGGGGAACATACTAAAAAACAGATGTTAGCTGTCAAAGCCACAAGGTCAAAGATGCCAAGCCTACTGGAACAGATTGCAGATGTACTGGTTCACTGGCTACTGGTTTTATGGTGCTCTCTCTGCTATTCACTGAGCGTTGAAGGCACCTGAAATCGACACAGTGAACTGTGACTTGAAAGAACGCATCAGCAAAAGGACCACTTATCATGAAAGGTTTCGTGTAAGTTACCTCAAGCTTACTGTAGTATGCATTCTGGAATGGAGGTGAGGGGTGGGTGGGGGATTTACTTGGGGAGGGTTTCTTTGTGACCTTTATTCACTGTGTTCTACCTTTTATCCCCCTGTGTCAGCCAGAATCATTTGTCAGCAGAGTGCAGTGAAGCATGAAGTGTATTGAGGCGAAGAGAAGTGGTTGTCACTGGCAGGTCTTGACACCTATAGCTTAGAAAGCTGTATTGATGTCAGTGTAGGAAGGGAAGCACTACCAGTGCACAGTGGAGGGGTGTGTGTTCAGGTTGTTTGGCTTCAATTCTCCCCCCATCTGTGTGCCCCACAAAGAAAAGAGCAGCAATAAAAGACCCAGAAAGCAAGCCATTTCATTTCAATGAATCTCAAGGGGACAGGTGGCTCACCATTTTGAATGGGAGCTTACATTACGCACCAGCAGTATTGTTGTCGGTAGACAACGAAAAGGGGAGCTTAGCATAGCACCATGCAGTATTTGATGTGGGGTAGACAAACGAAAGAAGCAGTTATTCCATGTCAAAAGGTGTGAGGAGGACTCGCGTAATCACCGTGCCTAGAGCCCAGGTCGACTGTGAAGGAAAATTAGA
>CM031611.1:45413683-45421183 GCA_018398815.1 Conus ventricosus | reverse complement strand
TTGTGTGTGTGGTGTGTGTGGTGTGTGTGTGTGACTGTGAGTGTGTGTGAGTGTGTATGTGAGTGTGTGTGAGTGTGTATGTGTGTGTGCGTGCGTGTGTATGCGTGCGTGTGTGCGTGCGTGCGTGCGTGTGTGTGTGTGCGTGTGTGTGTGCGTGTGTGCTCGCGAGTTGCGCGTTGAGGCACCTAAACATACTGTGACCACTCTACCCTCTTTCCCCACCTCCGCCCCCTCCCCTCCCCCCACCATAATCCCCCTCCCTTCCCCATCTCATCATGTCGGAGACATGGCTCCACGCCTTGCAAAACACGCCTAGCAGGAATCTGCAACGCGCTTATTCCCGCTGAATGACCTGAAGTTGACCGGACTGGCGCTGTCCCGCTGAATGCCCTAATTTGACATGGACTGGCGCTGTGCCGCGAATACCTGAAGTTGACCGGGACTGGACGCTGTCCGCTGAATGACCTGAATTGACAGGATGGCGCGTGCCGCTGAATGACCTGAAGTTGACCTGCACTGATGCTGTCCGCTGAATGACCTGAATTGACCTGGACTGGATTTTTGTCCTAATGCCCTAAGCTGACCTGGCGGATGCTGTTCCCGCGAATGCCTAAGTTCCCCGGACGGGATCGTTCGCTAATGACCTTAAGTTGACCTGGATCCCGGAATAAAAAAAAACATGTCCCTAAAAGTTTTCGCTATGAGGACTAAAATAACTTTTTTCGGAGGGGGGGGGGGGCGGACAAGAGAGATAGAGAGGAGACAGACAACATAAGACGAGGGGGGGAAGGGGAAAGGGAGGAGAGAGAGAGAGAAGAGAGAAGAGAGAGAGACGAGAAGAACAAGAGAGACAGAGAGAGACAAGAAGAGAGAACGATGTATTTGAATGGACAATGCCTGCAAGCTACTCTATCGCTATCACCCCCATAAACCCTTTAGGGAAACCTTCCGACAGTTCAAAACAAATGAAGAAAGAAATCGGAAAAAAAAACTGTTTGTCTCTTCTTCTCCTATTTGTGTTGTGTGTGTGTGTGTGTGGTGTGGTGGTGTGTGGTGGGGTTGTGTGCGTGCGTCGTGCGTGGTGCGTGTGGGTTTTGTGTTGGGGTGTTGTTTTGTTTGGGGGAGAATGTTGGGGTGGTGGGGGGGGGGGGGGGTCCTTTTGTCTTGTCACACACACACACACATTAAAAATATTATATATATATAAATTTTTAAAATAACACATACATACACTCTCTCTCTCTCCTCTCACACACAGAGTGGAAAGTGGTGTGTGTGTGTTTTGTGTGGTGGTGTGGTGTGTGTGTGTGTGGTGTTTGGGGGTGCGTGCGGGTGCGGCGTGCTGGGGGGGGGTGTGTGTGTGGGTGTGTGTGTTGTGTGTGTGTGGGGGCTCTCTGCTCTTACACCACACACACACACACACACAACCACAAAAAAAACCACACACCCCTTTTCCTTCGCATCCAAATTTTCCCTTTAAATTCTCATACAAATTTCCTTTTTCCCAAATTTCGTTTTTTTCGTTTGTTTTCCTACGTTTTTTTTTTTGGTTTTGTTTGTTTTTTTTTTTGTTTTTTGGTGTTTTTTGTTTTTTTTTGTTTTTTGTGGTTTTTTTCCCCATACCAGTAGTGCCTTTTAGAGTCGAAACGCCTCTCTTTTCGCCGCCCCTTCGCTCCCTTTGCTGGGCACCCCTTTTCAAGAACCCCTTTGTACAGTCAACTATGCCTCTTAAAAACCTTTAAATCACTCCTCACAACACCGCATAGCACTAACACCACTAAATTTCTCCCTCCCGGGGGGCCAAATCACACCCCAGGTATTACCTGGGTTACGTAGGGGGGTAGGGAGGTAGGGAAGGGGCAGGCATATACCGCGCGCGCGCGCACCACACACACACGCACGGATGCACGCATACACGCAAAGCCACACCTACATTACAGCCACCCACCCTACCCCACACATACAAGATTTCAGCCCACACCCACACAATACAAAAACCCATACCCCCCCCCCCCCCCCCCCCCCCCCCCCCCCCCCCCCCCCCACAAAACCCCCTTTCACACAACATCACACAAAAATAACCCCCCCCCCCCCCCAACACAAAAAACCACGCTAGCCCCCGATTTCCCGCTAAACTGACCCCCCAATATCTGCCGCAATGGTGTTAGGCTGTCAACAGTACAACCTACACACAGGAGTCATCCCCCTTGTGGGGGGTTTGGGTGGGGGGGGGGGGGGGGGGGGGGTTCATTACTAAGCGCCCGGGCGTTTGCTCCCGTTTGTCGGGGACGGATAATGGGCCCCTTCATTTGCTGTTTTAAAAGCGGAACGTAGCATGAGGATGGGGGGGGGGGGGGGGGGGGGGGGGGGGGGGGGGGGGGGGGGGGGGGGGGGGGGGGGGGGGGGGGGGGGGGGGGGGGTCGGGAAGGGGGTGATAAGGGTGGGAATGGAGGTGGGAGGGGGGAGGGGACGATGCAGCCTTGTTCTTGTGTTGTGTTGCACTGTATTGTGTCGTGCTGTTTTGTGTCATGTTTTTGTTTTGTTTTGTTTTGTGTTGTGTTGTGCCGTTTTATTTTTGTGTTGTCGTGCCGTGTTGTGTTCCCTTATATCTAATGTATCTTTTAAATGAAAAGTTTCAAGGGTGTGAATGATTTGTGACTTGCGTTTTTTGTTTTTGGTTTTTGTTTTTGCATTAATGACCTTAATTTTGAAAAGGCACATTCCCTTCATCCTTCAAGAAAAATTTGGGAAAGAAAACAAGAGAATCATTTATGTTTCTTAACACACACACACACACACACACACACACACACACACACACACACACACACACACATAAACCCACGAAGCGACGCCCACAGAGACCGACCCTCAGGGAATGAGAATCAAAATGTTCTTACCATTCGGAAGTCGCACCGATTACTTTTCATAGAATAATACTCCCAACCCCCACCCCCTCCTTCGTCCTAGGTCTTCGGTTCCAGCCCAGCTGATCACACGTGGCCTTTTCAGGGCTGGCACCAAAGTGAAAGACAAGCCCGTCCTGAAAACAAGCAAGCAAACAAACAAAGGGCGAGACTGACACCCGCCGCCGTGGCGAAGTGGTTAGCGTCGCGGACTCCGGCTGGGAGGTCGTGCGTAGATCTACGTGGGATTTTTCTGAACCGACCATCTCCTACCCAGAGTTGAGTTTACTAAGGTCAGCTGGGAAGACTGGGACCACACAGTCGAGTTTAGTCCACTGAATGGATGCGTCTCTGAGAGTGTTGCTCAAATTTCCTGACCAACACTGCAGGTGTCTGTTTCTCTCGGGCCTGGTTGACGCCAGGATATATTATGAAAGTTAGCGTAGAGTACAGCCCTGTCATGCAGTCTCAGACCGGAATAGCAATCCTTAGCACCATCGTCATCGTTCTTATTCTCACTGATCAGCATTAAAAAAAATACTCCCAATTTCTGTGGCCCTTCATGCCCTGTTCTCATGGTGACCTCAGATTCCATGTCCTCTCCACGTCTATGGCCTTGGGGGGCTGTCGTTGGACGGATGTGGTGGTGCCCTCCGGAGGGAGACCCCACCCACGCCGGCTCCGCGACTAAGCGTCGTCAGCAGAGGGCATAGAAGGTGGTGTCCTGCGTAGTTGGATCAGAACAGGCGTCACTGAACACCACCGAAGTGCACTCGGCAGCAGCGCAGTGTCTCCTCCGATGGGTTGCCTCTTGGCGACTTCACGTTGACAGCCCCCTGTGGATTGCAGCGGGCCGGGCCTTGTTGTAGCTGAGGACGGGGTGGGGTGGGGGTGGGGGTGGGGTGGGGGGGCTCGGAAGGAGCAATGTGGGTGCAATGCCGCTGAGGTGGCACAGATGGGACAGTAAACAAAACAAATAAACAAACAAACAAAAAACCCTAAGATTGACAAATTTTTATGCCTGGAATAAGATGGCAACGGAACTCCTGACGTTCTGCTGGCCAATACAGCTATAGCTGTGCCGGGTGTGCCAAACATCCCGCGTACTTTGCCTCCTCTCCCACCCACCCCCACCCCTACCCCTTCCTACCATATCCCCTTCCCCCCTCCTCAACCCCAAACTACTAAGGACGGTCAAAACAAAGCAGGGAAATAGAACCCCAAAAAATGTATTTCAAAAAGCAACATGGACTGGGCAGCTCAGTACACATGTTGGACATAAAAATACAGTCATCAACTACATCATCGCCAGTCTGAACATGAGAAATTTAAAAAAGAAACAAAAGAAAAAACGCTGGCACCACAAATCGAACCATTTTAACAAAGCCCTGGCCGCCTCAAAAGACAATAAAGTGGACGTTCAGTTTAGTTCAGTTCAGTTCAGTGGTTGTTTTAATGTCTGTTCATCATCGATGATGGTATGACGCTATTAAAAGGCAACGGAGATGACTGAGAATGTCAGACCTACTGTCTCTGGTCATTTTCTCTCACCTCTGTCCTTCACATATATCAGAATCTAGATACTCCACTAAGAATACTTCTGAACATACTTAGAAAAAAAAATCACAACAGCTTGCCCAAGTCTGACTGGGCAAGAACGTGTGCGATGGCCGTATATATGTGTCATATGAAATAATCTATGGTCAATGCTTTCAAAACATGCAGTAACTGGACGGAATGTTTCCATGATGCGTCTCTTCCTGTCTCTGTCTCTCCTCCTCCTCTTCTTCTCTCTTTCTCTGTGTGCGTGTGTGTGTATGTGTGCGTGCGTGCGTGCGTGCGTGCGTGCGTGCGTGCGTGTGTGTGTGTGTGTGTGTGTGTGTGTGTGTGTGTGTGTGTGTGTGTGTGTGTGTGTGTGTGTGTGTGTGTGTGTGTGAGAGAGAGAGAGAGAGAGAGAGAGAGAGAGAGACCGTCTGTCTGTCTGTCTGTCTCTCTCTCCTCTCTCTCTCTTCCCTCCCTCTCTCTCACCCCTTCTCTCTCTCAAAACCTACCAACAGATCATCCTATGGTGTTTCCAGACGGATTAGGCGGCAAACACAGTACCGACAAGAGCTGACTGACTGACTGACTGGAAGTGCGACCCCCTAAGAGGCACGGCTAAGCAGCGGGCAGAAACGTGCGAGTGTGTGTGTGTGTGTGTGTGTGTGTGTGTGTGTGTGTGTGTGTGTGTGTGTGTGGTGTGGTGTGTGTGTGTGTGTGTTTGGAGCTTTGCACCAGGAGCCAGCCCCATTAGGCGACATCCATAGCTGTGAAGTGCCGCTCTGTTGTTGTTGTTCACAGACACTGTCAAACCTGCTTCTGTGGACAGCAGATAAAAGCCCACATCGTCTGTCCCATGCTTCGTGACACGCTCTGACCTCCCTGCCATCTCCTTTACCTACCTCTACCTCTCGCCCCCCCCCCCCCCCGCCCCTCCCTCCCCTCCCCCCACCCGTCTATCCTTCTCCCTCTCTCTCTCCGTACCATCTCCTTTACCAACCTCTCGCCGCCCCCCCCCCCCCCCCCCCCCCCCCCCACCTGTCTATCCCTCTGTCTGTCTACCTCTCTCCGTACCATCTCCCTTACCAACCGCCACCATCTCTCCTCTCTCTCTGTCTCTCCCTCCCAAAATTTAACGTCATTTGTGTATGTGTGTGTGTTGTGTGTGTGTATGTGTGTGTGTGTGTGTGTGTGTGTGTGTGTGTGTGTGTGTGTGTGTGTGTGTGAGTGTGAGTGTGCATGTGTGTGTGTGTGTGTGTGTGTGTGTGTGTGTGTGTGTGTGTGTGTGTCATTCATTGTGTGTGTGTGTGTGTGTGTGTGTGTGTGTGTGTGTGTGTGTGTGTGTTTGGGTTCGAGTGTGTGTGTGTGTGTGTGTGTGTGTGTGTGTGTGTGTGTGTGTGTGTGTGTGTGTGTGTGTTTGAGTTCGTGTGTGTGTGTGTGTGTGTGTGTGTGTGTGTGTGTGTGTGTGTGTGCGTGCGTGCGTGCGTGCGTGTGTGCGTGCGTGCGTGCGTGGCGTGCGTGCGTGTGTGTGTGTGTGTGAGTGCGAGTATGCGTGAGTGTGAGTGTGTGTGAGAGTGTGTGTGTGTACGCGCGCGCGTGTATGCGTGTGTGTATGAGAGAGAGAGAGAGAGAGAGAGAGAGAGAGGAGGGGGAGAGAGAGGAGAGAGAGAGAGAGAGAGAGAGAGAGAGAGGGTTGGTCTTTCCATGTACTTCTAAACGGGTGTCTCTCCATCTCTCTCTGTGTCTGTCTGTCTGTCTGTCTCTCTACCTCTCTCTCTCCTTACCCCCCCCCCCCCCCCCCCCCCCCACTCTCTTATACCCGATCTAGTTCCACAAGACGTAAAACAAATCGAACCGGCAATCTGCCGTGTCATTTGCACCACACAAAAGCAGCCACACAGAAAAGAAATCAATGGTTGAGCAGCCAGACACCGTATGTCATAAGTGTTACACGTAACCACTGGTCTTCGGGCCTGATCAGAGAGAGAGAGAGAGAGAGAGAGAGAGAGAGAGAGGGGGGGAGCAGGGCAACGTCCCTAATCGCATGCTCGGACATCAGGTAAATGAGTCGCTGGGTTTTTTTTTGGTTTTTTAATGATTTTCCAATATTAATAACAAAAGGCAGAATCAACATACCATCATACACATGAGTATACTAAATCAGGAAGCGGGGAAGTAGAGAGGAAACAAAGATATAAACACACACACACACAAAAAATCAGATAGTTCCATTCAGTAATCAACGAAGAATGGAGGAAAGGGAAAAGGTCACAATTAAACGTATAACCCTGACTCGTTCTCGTTCATGAGGCACTCGAGGAATTGAGACATCCAGTCTGCCTGGCCAAACAGGGTGAAGTGGTTAGGAAGAATTTGTTTTACATGCATAGACATGTTTTCTTAAATTTCGTTAGCTACTTATTGCCCCCGACCACTTAGTTTATTGCTCGTTCTGTTTCTTTTTCCCCTCCTCGTCTAACTCGTTCCATTTAGACATATCAACTAGTTTTTCATAGGGATACCATTTTCTGTTCAATTCTATGTATTTCATGTCTGAATAATGCATTACATTTTTCAGCCCTACATATGTTATTAAGTTTCGCTGTTCTTACCTGACATCGTGAGGAAGTTTACTGAATTCAGTGAATGGTCCCTCCCCACCCTCCTCCCACCCCAAACCGTCACATCAGAGACAGAAATGAAAAACACAAGGTTTTTTTTTTGTTTTTTTGTTTTAAATACAATTCTGTCTCTGATTCGTCTTCTTTCTGTTTAACGTCCTCCTGATCTTCCACACAATCAAGATTGTTAGAATTTTGAAGGGGTCAAAGATCAAAATGACCCCCCCCCCCCCTCCCTTAAACATGTAACACCATGTCTTTTATTTTCCTCGTCTCCCCAGGCGGCATAATCATGTCTCCTGACAGGCTCCGTGACTGCTGCGCTTTCCCGTACCCTCTCCATTTGCGCGTGTAGTGGCCACATGCCATAATTAGATTTGGCACCAAATCGCTATACAATCCGTGTAAGCGAGGCCTAGCATGAAGATCAGCCA
>CM031611.1:45386183-45396183 GCA_018398815.1 Conus ventricosus | reverse complement strand
GTATCAAATCCAAGGTTAACAAAAACAAATAAATTCGTAACATTTCGTTATGTCCTCACGCACAGGAGTAATGCAGTAAGGTTAAAAAAATAAAAATAAAAAATAAGAGAGAGAGAGACAGACAGACAGACAGAGTGACAGAGACAGAGATTAAGGAACACAGAGACAGAGACAAAAGGGAAACGAAATGTCTTATCTGCAATCGGGTGAAAATTAATTTCACGGCAATACCCTCAACTCTGCCCCCGCATCCCTCCCTAACCCCCCCCCCCCCCTTCCCCCCCCCCCCCCCCATCCCGAACCTTTTCCATTCTCAAACAAGGACATGAACCCCCACCCCACCCCACGACATATTATACCCACCAGATAAAGCACGCTCTTGTCACACGGTCAGAGCTTGCCAGCTTGCCTGCCGGACTGTTTTAAAGTCATCGACCAACCCGACGCCAAGGCCAGACTGATCGCCCAGCCGATCAAACCGTTCGATGGGACGGTCGTGTTATCGACAGGCATGCAAACGAGGATTGACAGCCACCCCTCAACCCCCCCCCCCCCCCCCCCCCCCCCCCCCCCCCCCCCCGGCCCCCACCCCTTCGCCTTCTCTATCCCTCTCCCTCTAAGTCACCTTCCCAGCTCACCCTCGCACGTGCGATGCGTGGCGCTTCTCTTCAGACCAGCCTTGCTTTGGTTTGAAACCTAAGGCAAGGTAATGTTGCTTGTAGCCCAGCCGACCGCAAAAGGCCATGTCCAGGGCTGTCACCGCCACTGAAGTCAGCTCATCCGAAATTTCGTTAAAAAAAATCTTTCACTGTAAAATCTTAATTCAGAAGAAAAATGTTAATCTCTTTCAAAAAAAAAATTCAAAGGTCACATCAGGTGGAACATCTCTGAACAAGCTTTTTCATGGAGTCTGCTGTAAAATGTTTATGTCGCACATCATGCAAGTCCTAACACTCTAAAAAGAATAATGTTTTCACTGTGAGGGGTACATGACATGGAATGCACCACGGAGCTTCTTCACGAATGAGTCAAATACGAACGGCCCACTAGTGTGCATTCCGTGTCATGTACCGCCCACAATGAAACCTGCTGCTTTTCTTTTTGCTTGTTTGGTTCTGAAGCCAGTGTTCTGATTCAGCTCTCCACCCCATCCCATCCCTCACCCTCTCCCACGTCTCCTGCCGGCCTCCTCCACCTCCCTCCTATCCCCATACCCTCCCCAACTCTCTCCCTGATCCCCCCCCCCCCCCCCCCCCCCCCCCATTCACCCATTCACACACAAACGCACGTGTGTACAACAACATCCTGGGTGTGCACTTTCCGCGAACTGTCACTGCACAAACACACACACATACAAACACACACGCACACAAACACACACGCACACACACACACACACACACACATTCAGAGAGAGAGAGAGAGAGAGAGAGAGAGGAGAGAGAGAGAGAGAGAGTGTGTGTGTGTGTGTGTGTGTGTGTGTGCAAGTGAGAGAGTGCGTCTATATGTGTGCGCATGCGTACGTGTGCGCATGCGTGTGCGTACGTGCGTGTTGTGCATGCGTGATGTCTTTTTCTTTCTTTCTTTCTTTACTAGAGGAAAGTGGGAGGTAGTAAGAGGGGAGAGGTGTGAAAGAACCACCCATTTTTCTACCTCACCTTTAATTTAAATTCTACTTTACTATCTTATATATTTAATAAGGCCGTCACCCCTATATCTCTTAGTTTCATTTTCTTTCTTTTTCCATTTTTCTTTTTCCTCATTTTATATCTCCTGTTTCACGTGCGAACTGCGGCACATGTGCATATTGTTACACTCAGGTCTAAAGCCTGTCAGTATTGTATTCTGAACACATAATACGCAATGGAGCCTATTGTTACTTTTACATCATCCAGTGCGCAACCTACTTCCCTGCCTTCTTTCACACTGTCCCATTCCCTGCCTTCTTTCACACTGTCCATTCCCTGCCTTCTTTCGCACTGTCCCATTCCCTGCCTTCTTTCGCACTGTCCCATTCCCTGCTTTCTTTCACACTGTCCCATTCCCTGCCTTCTTTCGCACTGTCCCATTCCCTGCCTTCTTTCACACTGTCCCATTCCATGCCTTCTTTCACACTGTCCCATTCCATGCCTTCTTTCACACTGTCCCATTCCATGCCTTCTTTTACACTGTCCCATTCCCTGCCTTCTTTCACACTGTCCCACTCCCTGCCTTCTTTCCCACTGTCCCATTCCCTGCCTTCTTTCACACTGTCCCATTTCCTGCCTTCTTTCACATTGTCCCATTCCCTGCCTTCTTTCACACTGTCCCATTCCCTGCCTTCTTTCACACTGTCCCACTCCCTGCCTTCATTCACACTGTATCATTCCCTGCCTTCTTTCACATTGTCCATTCTCTGCCTTCTTTCACACTGTCGCACTCCCTGCCTTCTTTCACATTGTATCATTCCCTGCCTTCTTTCACACTGTCCCATTCCCTGCCTTCTTTCACACTGTCCCACTCCCTGCCTTCTTTCACACTGTCCCATTCCCTGCCTTCTTTCACACTGTCCCACTCCTGCCTTCTTTCACACTGTCCCATTCCCAGCCTTCTTTCACACTGTCCCATTCCCTGCCTTCTTTCATACTGTCCACTCCCTGCCTTCTTTCACACTGTATCATTCCCTGCCTTCTTTCACACTGTCCCACTCCATGCCTTCTTTCACACTGTCCCACTCCCTGCCTTCTTTCACATCGTCCAATTCCCTGCCTTCTTTCACACTGTCCCCTTCCCTGCCTTCGTTCACACTGTATCATTCCCTGCCTTCTTTCACACTGCATCATTCTCTGCCTTCTTTCACACTGTCCGATTCCCTGCCTTCTTTCACACTGTCCCGTTCCCTGCCTTCTTTCACACTGTCCCATTCCCTGCCTTCTTTCGCACTGTCCCACTCCCTGCCTTCTTTCGCACTGTCCCATTCCCTGCCTTCTTTCACACTGTATCATTCCCTGCCTTCTTTCACACTGTCCCACTCCCTGCCTTCTTTCACCCTGTCCCGTTCCCTGCCTTCTTTCACACTATCCCATTCCCTGCCTTCTTTCCAGTGTCCCCTTCCCTGCCTTCTTTCCCACTGTCCCACTCCCTGCCTTCTTTCACACTGTCCCACCTTCTTTCACACTGTCCCACTCCCTGCCTTCTTTCACACTGTCCCATTCCCTGCCTTCTTTCACACTGTCCCACCTTCTTTCACACTGTCCCACTCCCTGTCTTCTTTCACACTGTCCATTCCCTGCCTTCTTTCACACTGTACCATTCCCTGCCTTCTTTCACACTGTCCCATTCCCTGCCTTCTTTCGCACTGTCACACTCCCTGCCTTCTTTCACACTGTCCCATTCCCTGCCCTCTTTCACACTGTCACACTCCTGCTTTCTTTCGCACTGTCCCATTCCCTGCCTTCTTTCACACTGTCCCATTCCCTGCCTTCTTTCACACTGTCCCACTCCCTGCCTTCTTTCCCACTGTCCCATTCCCTGCCTTCTTTCACACTGTCCCATTCCCGGCTTCGTTCACACTGTCCCACTCCCTGCCTTCTTTCCCACTGTCCCATTCCCTGCCTTCTTTCACACTGTCCCATTCCCTGCCTTCTTTCACACTGTCCCATTCCCTGCCTTCTTTCACACTGTCCCATTCCCTGCCTTCTTTCACACTGTCCCTGCCTTCTTTCACACTGTCCCATTCCCTGCCTTTTTTCACACTGTCCCACTCCCTGCCTTCTTTCACACGGTCTCAGTCCAGGTTTCGTTCACACGGTCTCATCTCAGGCTTCTTTCTCACTGTCGAGGACAAGTGTAGGCCTACCGTGCTTTCCCCCAAGCCCTGGGACACACTGTTGCGTTCTTGAACATGAAACGACGATTAATTTTCTGCGTGAGAGACTTTTTCTTCCCGTCTGGTTTACACACACGCCCTGCATGAGATCCGGGAGGGGGCAGGGCAGACAGGTCATTCATCACCCACAGATCGATTTCGCCCGTTCAAAGGCCGGATATCACTGATAGGTTCAACCCCCCCCCCCCCTCCCCTCCCCTTTACACTTGCTGAAGTGGTTACAACCGGTGCTGTTGAACTACCTCTCAAACACCACAACCCCTTGCCCCCCCCCCCCCCCCCCCCCCCCCACCCATCCCTCGACCCTCTCCACCTCCCTTTCTCCCCCCCCCCCCCCCCCCTTCCTCTCTCTCTCTCTGCTCGTGCACACAAAGACAGACAAGCACACCACACACACACACACACAAGTGCATGTGTATGCGTGCACGTACGTATACACACACACACAGAGGGGTAAATCACTTCCTCTGTGAAAACGTGAAGAGAGAGAGAGAGAGAGAGAGAGAGAGAGAGAGAGAGAGAGAGAGAGGTGTGTGTGTGTGTGTGTGTGTGTGTGTGTGTGTGTGTGTGTGTGTGTGTCTGTCTGTGTGTGTGTGCGTGTGCGCACACGCGCACATGTGTGCGTGCACGCATGCACGTGTGTGTGTGCGTTCGTTGTGGTGCAGTATAGTGTAATATGTGTATGTGTGTGTGTGTGTGTGTATGTGTGTGTGTGTGTGTGTGTGTGTGTGTGTGTGTGTGTGTGTGTGTGTGTGTGTGTTTGTCAACTGTGCTTCTGGGATACCCTCAGGGCTGATATACTTTGTTACTTCTGACTGTAAGTGTGACAGCCTCAAAACTGAATTCCAATAGTTACCAATCTAGACCACACAATGATATGGGACGTATTCAGCACATTCACGAATCATGCAAATCTGATGTCTAAAAAAACAACAACCTTCTTTATCTAAAATAAATACAACGTTTACTTCTTAAACCCAATTATATTTACAAAATATGAAAAGAAAACTGGAATCTAATGGACGTTAAGTTTTCAAAACTAGAGTGGACAGACTTGGCATCATGAGCTGTAGAAATGACTGATATTTTCATATTTATGTGTGCTGTGTGTGATGTAATCCACTCGGTCATCTTCAAGTTTACCTCTATTTTTTTCTTCAGAAGTCAATTAACAAACTCATTTGCACACACATGCATGATGCATTATATGCAAAAGAAAGACGCTACAAAGAAAAAGGAGGAAGAGGTGTGGAGGGAAGTGGAACTGAGGAGGTGAGGAAAGAGGGGGTGGGGGTGGGGGTGGGGGTGAGCACACCAGCAAAACAAACAAACTCATGAATATTCAAACACAACTTTCCCTCCGCCAATTGTTCCCCAAGAAAGCGTGGCAGTCCACAAGTTGACAAAACACAGCAAGCACTTTAAGAGTTGAACACTATCCCTCATTAACCATACAAACACCCACGCGCTCCATCAATACCTGTTCACATCGCATTTACAAGAAACAGCAAAGCAACATGAAAGATTAATCACTCCACTCAACTAGAAGTGTGATAAGAAAAAAAAAAGTCACTCCTTCAAAGGACCAAGACATAAACATTGCGCCAGCCACCACACCACCAAAGCATAAAAAGCATGGCAGGTGTGGGCCGCTTGGTTCCACATCTGCTCACGAAAAAACTCAGTACTGCTCATAGAAAGGCCCAGTTCTGCTGGCAGCAAAGGCACAAGCACAAACAGCCACTCCCCCTGTCAGTTAACATATGAAAGCACTTTTCACTTTTCTTGGCAGGAAAATGACATATTATGTCAGTGACAAAATTAAGCTTGAATTGATGACTTGGCACAGAGTGACACGGGGGAGTAAGACGAGAGAGAAGTAGGAAAGCAAGGAAAGAGGCGGGGGGGGGGGGGGGGGCTGCTGAGAGAGTGAGTGGCTGGATATAGAAAATGGTTTGTGTGGAAAAAATGAAATCTCGACAATAAACCCATGGACATCACCTCCAATCATAATGACTGTTTTAAAGCAAACTGGATATTACCAGTGTCACTTCTATCTAATTTGTTGATGGACTAACCACTTAAGTGATACTTAACATACGTTTGTGAGAAAATAATATCGATACATGTTAGGCATATATTCTACAAGACCTTCACTTAGTACTTTGCAGATTACGTTATAACCACCATGCATTCAATCTTTCATCCATACATTCTTCAAATGTGGAGTGGGAATAAAAATAATACATGAAAAAGACTTCACCTTGCCTATGCGAACTCAATCGACACATAATCAGGCAAGTATTGAGTGTATCATGGAAGATATATGGTTTTTAAAACTGTCTTCACTTGGTTGCAAGAGAATCCAAGAGCCTGACAACAGGGGCAATTTGTGCCATACAGCTGGGGCAAGGAAAGAAAAAGACCTTTCACTGTTGGTCTTTGCTTTCATATGGAAAGTAATGAAAAGGGTTGGAGTATATATGAGATCATGCCTCAGAAGTTTCATCAGACGCTGATAGCTGGATGTGAAGACATGTACTTCGAATTAAAATCTCACCATCAATAAGATTCACAAGACCTGAATTATTGTTCACCACAAACAGCAAAAGCTGTCAGTCAATAAGACATTAACGCATGCAAACATCTGCTTTAGGAAACAAGTTTGGCTTCCACTTTTTTCTACCAAATGTCTGTAACCGGCACCATGAGAGTTTGCTCCCTTGAAACCTAATTCCAACTTGTTGCTAAGTCGCCTTCATCCGAATGCATAAGTGTCCATGACGCAGAAGCAAGCAACACTTTCAGCATTCAGGAACACCCCCACTCATTTCAGTTTAATCCCTATCCTTGAAAATTCTTGCTGTAGGTATCATTACCCCGCTGCTTTCCTGGGAAAGGGTATGAAACGCCTTAACTTTAGTGATAGATCAGACATACTATGAGGTGGAGAGAAATCAGACAAAAGACTGGCAATCAATCCGACAGCATACCAGCAGTTACAAACTTCTAATAGGTTTTATTTTAAAGACCACCTACAACAATAATTTATCCAAAACAAACCAAAAAAAATTGCCCAAAACTGGGCGATGTGTGAAGATGTCAGAGATCCATTTGGCACGGCACAAAAAAAAAGTTGAGATGCAGGGTTGAACATGACACAATATTCTCTTCCTGAGGAGACAAGATCACACAGGTGGATGTCTGTCCTGTATAAAATGGTCTGACAGAGACACCACAGCAGCTGAATTACAGAAAGCAAATCTGGTGTCTTCACGTATGACAAGAGATCAGAATGTCACAGTGTGGTGCCTGAAAACCTACAGTGTAACAAGTACCTAGCTGTAACATCTAAGGATGCTTATAAGTGTAGGAAGGAAGCTGAAGAACAATGCCAAAATGCATCACACACACAACATTCTTGCTCACACAAAAGGCAAAATGCACAGATGAACTGCATTTTTCAGACCGATACAGCCAAAAGTCTGCACACAATGTAAAAAAAAAAAGAAATAAAAAAAGAAAAGAAAAGAAATGTAAAGCACCTCAATAAACTAGCCCAAGCATACTTTTATTTAAAACATGAGAAATATAGTTCCCCAACCTTGCCAGGGCAAACCCACAGCAAACAGGGAAAAAAAAAAAAAAAAATCACACCATTCCTAGAAAGGGACACAAAGTCTGCAAGCATAAGCCATTCTCTGCACAAATGAAAATTGTCTCCCCTTTCTGAGACATTTGTTACTCATTAAGCAAAGGGATTTTCACTCAGTGTTCCAGTGTAGCACTTTAAGTCCTCACAGTTTAATCCCATGTAGGCACTAATCCTATAAAAAAAAAACCAACCCAACCATGTCACTGGATGGAGATCTGCCAAACTGTTTTCAAAACACACACGCACGCAAGCATGCACGGACACACACACACACACACACACACACACACACACACACACACACATACACATGCACACACACACACATTACAAAGATGAAAAACCAAGGCCCTATGTATTTAGCACATGTTTAAAAAACAAAACAAAACAAACAAAAAAAAAACACCACCAGCACTGCAACATGGGTGGTAGAGTTATATTCTGTTGGAAAATCCTTTTTGACAGGCTTATAAAAACATGTAGACAGGTGAAAATAATTGACAGACTTTCAGGAGAGAGCCAGTCTCTGCCAAGATCTCTTGGTTTTTTTTTCCCATTCAGATCCTAACTCCAGTTCCACATTATGGCATCCAAAACATTACTGGATTCTCCATCCGATGCAGATCAGCATAAAACTTTCATCAAAAGAATGGGTTCTTCCTTGGAGCCACATTCCATCACTTGAACAAGTTATGGGAAAATCAGTTCCGTCCTTTTTAAAAAAATATTTTATAGTAATCTTCCTGACAAACAGACAAACGAACAAACTAACCAACTGATGTGGGTGGACACATAAGCCTCCCTAGGGGAGGTAACAAAATGGGCGTGGTGCTGTGCTGCAATGATGTGATGTGCATAGGGAGAGCTGATTGCATTGAACAGAGATAAATCCACTGTCACAATGATGTTACACTATACAATACAGAAAAACAAAACAAAATCATGGACTTGTGAGATGAGTGACCCAAACCATGTGATGCTCCAGTTAGCAGAAAACCTGCCCATGTTAACATCACATTAGAATCAACAGAGGCATCAACAATATGAGCCACTTCAACAAAGTCCCTTTCTTTCTCTCCTCTTCTTCACCCTTTCTTCTGTCATCTATACAGCAAACATGCAGAAAAACACTGTATGGTGTGTACACTGGTGTCTTCTCATCTTTTCATACATACCTGAAAATACTTTCTCCTATCATTTACATAACAAACATGCAGAAAAACACAGTATGGTGTGTACACTGGTGTCTACTTATATTGTCATACATACCTGAAAATACTTAAACAGGTTGGCAAAGTGTGACTTGGTCAGGTTCAGCACCTCTTGGTCCAGTTCATGGGCATCAAGCTGGAAGACAGGAATGAATCTGATATGCAACTAATCTGGATTAACAACAACAAAAAAGAAGTACAAAGATTCTGTGAATTGTCCTTTCCAATACTCACTCATTCATACCCTCCTTTTCTCCCCTCCCTTCAGGCCACCCTGCTCCCCCTCCCTCCACCTCTTATCCCCACCCATGCTTCTACCATCTTCCTTTCACCCTTTTCGCCACAATATCACACATTATTTCATTTAGATGGCAATATTCTTATTATCGATATCAACTATTTTTGTTATCGATGTAACTATTATCAAATTTGCATGAAGTTCATACAATTAAACCAACAGAAATATGAGCATATAAACTCTGACAATAATGGAGATATAAGCAAGAAAAGTCTCAAGTAAATGAGTTGATTATAAATTATACACAAAAAGCCCCAAAACATGCTTCACACTCACAGTCATCATTGAGAACAAAAGTAGTTATTGTGCAGTTGACAAAAACCTACGATACACCATTCTCTATATTTGCATAATAAAAAGTTATATCATGTCGTGAATGTTCATTTTGCTGTTCATTTGTATGCAAGTATGAATTGGATATTGAAGCTCAGCTTTTTCTCATTTTACTGATGAGGCTAAATTTCAGACGATGATGATGATGATGATGATGAGGTGAAGGAGATGATTTCTCCTGATTTTGCTGTCTCGTCACTGGATGTCAATTTCCCTGTGCATGTTTGTTCTCTTCAACCAAGCTACATTTTCTCTTGATCTTCAGCAAAACCAAAATTTTCCATCTGGGGAAACTTATCTTACGTGTGGATATCAATGTTATCTGCTTTGCATTAGCGAGGCATTCACTTTGATAATGTAAAAATACCCTTTAGCTTTCTGAGACGGTTTGCATAATGAAGACTCATGGATATTGTAATCCCTATGTCATATTCAATTTTGCAGCATACATGACTCAAACATTATGCTCCATTGGAACCTCTGAAATGCCCAGCATTCTTCTGTTTCAATTCAAGTAAGATCACACCTTTGAATACAGTTCAGTCCATACATATATGCTACACTGCTTCTACTATGTTTGTAAGCCATGAGGTGACAGTATCTGATGGTTAAACTTAAAGATAAATGCATTTATG
>CM031611.1:45368683-45378683 GCA_018398815.1 Conus ventricosus | reverse complement strand
TTACTTCCAAGGTTCCATAAATGGCCTACTACCAGTATTCCACATTCTTAGTGGAACAAACTCAATGTCATCAAATTGGGTGTGTTTGGGGAGACATGTGAAACTTACATTAAAACCCGCACTACAAATGTAGCTATGATAGGTAATATGTGTGTGTTGTGTGTGTGTATGTGGGGGGGGGGGGGGGGTGGGGGGGGAATGTATATGAATTGATATTCAGATAAAATCTAAAACAGATAAAAAGAAATAATCGTATGTGTCAATAAAAATCATCTAAACCAAAAAGGATTGTTGTGCTCAGTAACCTTTTAGCGTTACTCTCAAAGGCAGATCAACACTCATGTACAAAATAACATAGGCTTCAAAACACTTAATGGCGTGCTGTTATCATTAATACAGGCTGTGTGCATACAACAACATACAACCTCCTGCACTGTGCCATACAATAATACACTGGTCTCAACACCCCTCCCTCATCCACTCATCCCCCCACTCCATCCTCGTCCACCCACTCCATGGTCATCTAACCGACCCCCCCCCCCCCCCCTCCATCCCCCTCTCCATTCCTGTCCACACTCTCAGCGTCACTGACAGACAACCCCCCCCCCCCCCTGCCACCCTCCCTTCTTTTACTTTTTTCTTGTTCCCATTGGAGATTTGTTGTGATGTTGTTGTCGTTGACGAAAACATACGGGGAAAAGTGGTATTCAGGGAGAACATTGCACGTCTTGTTCACGATGGTCTCAGTTGTGACAACAACCTATACTATTGTGACACGCGGTATTGACAGGGTACTGAACGGATCCTCGATAACCTTTTAATTCCCTCTCTCTGACGCGGGAAGCGCGTTGTTAGGAAACACGTCAATATTGTTCTTGTCGACGTAAAATATACGACCACATGTTTGCCTTGAACGAAAAGATAAGCCAATTGTTTTGGCTTTACCCTTTTGAAGAACCAGACAAATGGAAAAAAAAAAAAAAGGCGCGTTTTTACAGTGCGAAAATGAGGTAAAAACTGTTTGCAAAAATGTGGCCGATGTTTGGCGTGTCTCCGTTTGATGTGCGGCACAGTACGCTATACAAAATTAGATTGTATGACATGTTGGTTTGTAAACTACGAACTGCAGTATATTGAGGTGAAGTTTAGTATACCATTACGCGCGCGACGCTTACACATACACCCACACCCACCAAGATAAATACACCGCACACGCGCGCGAATACACACACATGTGCGCGCGCAAGCGCACGCACACGGCAGACACACACGCGCACACTCAAACACAACACCAAACACACAAAACTGTAGTCGTGCAGATTCTGTTTCTCTTCTCTCTTCTTCTCTCTCTTTCAAACCGATTTTTTTAAACCTTTCGTTTTTTTTTCCTTTTAAGAATACGTGGCAAGGTTTATCCATTGCACATTTTTTTTTCTTCCTTCGTTTTGTTCTTTTTTCCCGATTCTTTCTTTTTTTTTTTTTTGTCCAAAGCGGGATTGATAAATTGATTACGACCAGAACTATTTTTTAATGGCTATGTGCAAAACGCCTACTGCATAGCGTAGTTAACCAAAACCACCGGATATTTTGACAATACTTTGTCGCTCGCTTAACTCGGACACATGCTGAAATAATGTAGAAAGAAGAGCGAAAAAAAAAAAAAGAAATAAAAAAAGGCCAGTTCTTTTTACAGTGTCTTTCCTTTATTTATTACCACCGTGGAATAAGCAGGACCGATTTGGGTCGTTGAGGAGTAGTGTTCAGAAAGAATTAGTTTTCTCTATGTTTGCTCTTTGACTTCCGCACTTGGGCTCTGACTTGTTCGCAGTCTGTGTGTCCAGTATTGGTGTCCAGCTGCTGATCTCTGCAGTCTCAGTGGGAGCTCATTGGAGGCGAAACGCGTTGCTTTGGTCACCATAGGGCATGCCGAGGAGTCTTTCAGTGCAAATAGCTCCGCCCGCTCTGGAAACTTGTGTATAAATTCTTTTTTATTCTTTTTCCCTTTCTCATTCTCTTTAACTCGACTCATTTATATTTGTTTTTATATTTCTTTACTGTCGTTTACCGCTTCCTCTGTGTGGCCCTTTCTCCTGTCAAGGCACGTGTCCCACGCTGTCTTCCTCTCTTGTCATGATGACAAGCAGGGTTGTGCTTGTGGTAATCTGGCGACAGGATAGCGGGAATGGTCTCACTGACCACAATGGGCAGAAAGGAAGCGCCGTTCCGCAGGTTTTCTGAAAATGTGCAAGGTTATGTTCATTATGGGTCACAGATGATGCCCGAGGTTTTTTATTTTACCAGAAATAGCCGTACTAACGGCTAGGCCTTTTTTTACAAACGGCCCCAAACGTTTTTTCTTCTTTATGGAATATCTCTGAAAGTCACTTTGCGATTCTTATCTCAGTGACGAAATTCATACACACACCACACACAACCACACAGGCACACATGTATGTATGGTATATAATATACATATATATATATATATATATATATATATATATTTGTCAGATTAAAACAAGCTAAACAAGCTTAAACATCTACAGAATCTTTTGTTTAAGCTTGGTTTTTAGATTGTTTTTAATCTGACAATGTCGCTCAGTAGTGGCGCACTTTTTTTTTTTTAAATTGCGTTGATTTGATCGTATTCTCTCTGCTTCTCTCTTCTCTAAATATATATGTGTGTGTGTGTGTGTGTGCAATCTTTATTAAGCGTGTTTCTTGTTCTGCATGGTTTTGATCCAGTGCGTGAACTACCGCCTTTTTGTATGTACTGTAGGTGGTTTGATCGTTTTGCAGTCTAGTCAAAACAACTTTGCATTCCCTTTCTTCAGTCTCCTGATTCATGTGTATATATAACTGTTCTCGCAGTCTGTCTGCAACAATGCATTTTACGACACCGTCGCTGAGGACCCTTTCAAGTGTTTTGTTCGAATAAGGTGGAGGATGAATGGGTAAAGAAGTGTGAAGGGAGGGGGGTGGTGGGGAGGTCCGGAGGGGGGGGGGGGGGGGGGAGGGCGGAGATAGGGGTGAGGAAGGGGTGGGGGGTGGGGTTAGTACATTTTACGCATGTTTCATTTTATCACAGACACCCGAGGAGAGAAAAGATACGAAGTGACCGTATCCCAGGATTCGGCTATAAGCCATCATCCTCTTAGTTCTCCGCTTCACTGGCTAGACTGAGTCGTTTGGCGGTGTGGGGCAACGAAACGACGGACTTGTCGGTTAGCGGGGGCAGCTCTGTGATCACGCACCGCGTATAATGGACACCGCGGGGGAGAGATCAGTGTCTAACCTTAGCCCTTAGCATTGACTATGCGTTGTGAAATTTCGGTCGAAACATTTTTTTTTAATAAAGTTTTCCGCTTGTGTTTGTTTTTGTTTTTTTTTGTTTTCGTTTTGTTTTTCTGATTCCGTCTGACTGTCGATGTTTGGTGTCAAACAAGAAGAACAGCGTTCGCTTGGTTTAAAAAGATTGTTCGGGGAAATAAGCGAGCACACTCCCACACTTCCTCGTTAACACAAAGAAAGAAAGACTAAACAAACAAACAAACAAAACTCGAGCAACATCCAACCGACCAAACCACAAGCTTGCAGGCTAACGCCCCTCCGTCCTCAATCCCACCCTCCTCACCCCCCATATTTACCATTCATTCAACATCACCGCTCGTATGCTGCATCTTCATGTCATTTCAGAAGGTCCAGTTGTCAATTCATTAATTGGTTATTCTTTCCAATTTATCTAGTCATTCAGTTTAACAGCTAAAACAAAAGCGCAAATCATCGTCTGTCGTCATCAACTTTGAGGAGGACTACTCCTGGATCAGACATTGTAACAACGAGTTATTCCTCCAGTAACAACGAAGGCGCTGCTTAAAGAGTGGGTGTTCGTAATTGAACAAAGTGTAGCCACCCCAACACTCTCTTCTTCTCTCTCTCTCTCTCTCTCTCTCTCTCTTGTCACTGTATATGACAGTAGAAGGGATATTTGTATTAATATATCCCCGTTACAACCTCCCTTTCCCCCTTTTACTGGGTATGAAACGCCCACCACAACAAAACACACACACAAAAGAAAATACAGTGCACAAACAGAAGGCTTTTTATTTGCATTCACACGCACTTCACCACAGACCCACAAACAAACCATAAAGAATCCAACAATATATCAATACCGGACCATCAGCGCTATAGGCCCTTATGCATACCCGTGGCACGCATGTGCTGCTCGTTTACCATATAAAAACCCTCTCAGGAGGCAACAAATACTCACCTTCAGCCCCTTAAGGCTAATACCAGAAGAACAAGGGTGATCATCAATCCCCTGTACCCCAGGGAAATACCAAAACAAGGTTGATACCTTCATAAAATAATACAAAAAACAAAAAAAAAATTTTGGGGGGGGAGTTGCCCAGCCCGATGTTTTTTAAAATGTATTCTTTATGCTATAATTTTTATATGCGGTGTCAAACCCACCCGGACACCAAAGTTAACCCCAAAGTTCAACCCAATTGTTCAAGTAACCGCACCCAATGTTGTACTTTCATTACTTCATCCGAAGTCCCTGGCGGGTATTGACAACGCAGGAAAAAAAAATAAACCTTCCAAAAAAAAACAAAAAAAAAAAACAATAAACAAAAAATACGGCAACACGGCTTTTCCAATTACGATTTAAGGAAACGGTCTGTTGCGGCGTCACACTAATGCAGCCAAAAAAACACAACTTCACTGAACGCTTGACGCGAAATAGAGAGGAACGTTGTTCACGTTCCCTCCCTACTGGCACCAACCAACACCCGCGAGTCACACGCTGATGGAATACTGCGGTGGGCCTCAAGGACGCTTGCCACCCAAGACGAGAAGTTGAAGTCAGAGGAACTGCCCCACCCTATGACTGTGAAGAGAGAGTGACGTACCCGACCGGGAAACGCATCCTGCCGGCTCCGGGTGCGTCTCACTCCGGCAGAGAAAGTGGCAGGGATGACAGTGGGATGGCGGTGCCAACTCCCACACCTGAGAGGCCGACCTCACGGATTTTCCGTTGTAGGGGAGGTACACAAAAACTCGCCGGAACCTGTGCAAAAGGAATGTCTTACTACCACAGAAGAATACAGTTGTAACTTATTTGTTTGCTTCACTAAAGTAAACGGTTCTCAGTTGTTTACATGTCACAACCCAAAGTGCGACAGCTGATTGGAATTTTAAATCATGACTTATACAAACCGCCCTTGACATCAAAATTCTCACACCGAAATGTTCCATTACAAGTTAACCAATTTCATTGACTTTCCATTCCATCAACAGCACGGAACATAATTATAACCGTTCTTCATAAAAGTGATTATACTGTCCGAGTTACATACCCAAGACTTCATTTCATTCTGGGTCTCAAGACGATTTATAGGATTATAAATCAATTCCTTCAAAACGAACAAACAAATAATCGACGTTAGTGACCCCCCAATATGGTCACAAGCAGGATGACTACTTAGAACATGCTTAATAGAATCAAAAACATTGCAAGCAAAACCAAAATATAGAATTGAACCGGTTATCAAATCTAGCAGGCCCAATCAAAACTACAATGTCATCGGAAATTATCAAGCGTGGGGCAATCACCAATTACATTAATCTCGACAAGGGATTTCGAGCGCTGCTATACTTGCTATTGACACAATGTGCGGACAACATCTTGGATTACTGGTGCACACAGTCGACTTAAAACAATCACATACATACATATAATACATGGGGGGGGGGGGGGGGAAAAATGTAGGCTTTGAGGCACAATTCCCAAATATCTTAGACACCTTTTATTATTATCATCTGTATTTTTTCTATTTTCAATCGTAACTATTACAAGTAAACACAATCATGAATTCACTGCTAATCTTTAACAATAATTGAACAAAAGAACAACTCTTAATTTATGATCCCGAATTTTCCTTTCCGCCCTGCACCCTGGTTTAGTTCCAAACGCAAACACCAAAAGTGAAATTCTACAAGACCTGTCTATCCGAGGTTACCACCACCCGTCACCTATCAATAAACCACACCACGCCAGACACATCACAAGCAGTTGCCATCCGTACCTGGCAGCCACGCCGTGACTGTTATCTCTTTTTAATATTTAAAGTTCCCGTCTCCGTACCACGTACACTCTCGAAAATAACCATTCTTTAGCAAACTTAAAACCGCTATTCTTGCTACCCCAGCGACCATACCAAAGTAACAACATATTATGTCTTATGCGCATCAATTCCGCTGTAACATTCACCTATCTGTATCGGTGTAGTTGTTAGAACCGAAACGCACATTATTTAATCCATATTTACGTTTTTTTTTCCTCGACTTAAGTTCAAATTATTATTTCTTTCTTTCAAATTTCCGCAATTTAAAATATCTCCTATTAGCCAAATTCCAACATAAAAAGAATCTTTGCGAATTAAAAGAAATCCTCCGCATTCGGGGATGAACAAAATTTGATGAAACCTTGATATCTACAAAAACCAACTACAAGCCTCCAGAATTTCGCTACTTTACCCGCTCAACTTAGACAACAACAGGGAAACGGACACACAATGGACGACACCCTTCAGTCGCAGGGACACTGCAGACAGCAACGCCCTGGTACGATGCAGAAACCCGTCGCTGAACACCAAACACCTGACAGTCAAGACGCGGGGGCGACACACTGGACGACACCTCAGTCGCGGGGACACTGCAGACAGCCAACCCCTGGTACGTGCAGAACCGTCGCTGAACACCGAAACATCGACAGTCAAGTCGGGGACGGAAAAAAAACACAATGGACGGACACCTCAGTCGCCGGGACATGCCCAGACAACACCACGCCCTGGTACGTGCAGAAACCCGTCGCTGAACACGAAACATCGACAGTCTTCCAACCTGGTAGCCAAACCTTATAAGTCGTCGAGGGCTACCGTGAACCCTGCCCAACGGCAGAAACAAACATGAGCACGAGCAACCCACTTCGCGGATTAACGCTCAGTTCGTTACTATACTTGCAGGCACACCACGTCACTCCGTGTTCACCTCGGAACAAAGACAGCATCTCATTCACGAATTCCCCGTAAACATCGAAGAACTCAGTTTTCAGAGCGTTAGTTTACACGTAAACTCATATTCCGACGAGCTTGACAATCCTCTCCACTCCACCCTCCAAGAGTTAACAGGAGCAAATTCCGCAGGATTCGACGCACTTTCACGGTCACTGCCACCTGGCAATGGACGGGCCAATCACAATTGTCACTGAGGCGACTGTGTCAGTCGTGCGTGACTCTTCTCTCTCTTCTCCTTCTCTCTTCTCTCTCTCTCCTAGCGCGCGCGCGCGCGCGCGCGTGTGTTGTGGTGTGTGTGTGTTCTGCCTTGATGAGTTTTGTCTTTCTCCTCTGATAATGTGAGTATTATTTCAGGATTCGACAATTGGAGATTTAATTCTGCGTGATGAATCAGATTTCGAAATCAAATGATAATATCTGTCTGTCCTTCGCACCGAAAGCGCGCGTGTGTATGCGGCTGGCCTCTGTGTTGTGTGTGTGGGTTTTTTGGGGCCCGTGCATGCGTACGTGCGTGGAGTGTGTGTGTGTGTGTGGTGTGTGTGTGTGTGTGTGTGTGTGTGTGTGTGTGTGTGTGTGTGTCGTGCTGCATGCGGTGCACAACACGGACCTCAAATTGATGCATGCGCGTATACACCACCGACTCAAATGTATCGCTTCACACGCAAATGATCAGCGCGTTTAGTCCGATGACTTGCGAAGTTGAATCTACCTACTTGTGGACCCACCACTCGCACTGTGTCTCTCTTGCTCTTCAATCGGCGGATTTCTGTAAGCATTATCGGAGCATGCACAGCAGAAAAATGAATGCAAACCTTTTTATGTTACAGAATATGAATGGTGTGTGTATGTGCGTGTGGGGCAGAGAGAGAGAGAGTGATGAAGATGAGAGAGAAGGAGAGAGAGAGAGAGAGAGAGAGAGAGAGAGAGAGGAGTGAGTTGGGGGGATAGGGGGTAGTAAGAGAGAGGATTTGGGTGGTAAAGTTGGGGAAGGGAGATAAAAGAGAAGACAGACAGAAGACAGACAGGCAGGGAAACAGATGTAGTCTAAAGAGAGTTGTCTTGCAGAACTTGTGACAATATATATATATATATATATATATATATATTATTTTATATATATATATATTAATATAGTATAATATATATATCAGTATATTTAAAAAATGCCTAAAACAATTTTTTAAGTGCTCAACTTGGGGAGCAAACATTAGTTAGGCAAACAGATCGGCGGTGGGCCAAATCAAACCCATCCTGATGACAGCGCAACACGCTCGAAACAAAATTAGTAGATAGTTTAAGATTCTCTCTTTTTAACTGGTTTTATTATATATATATATATTTAATATATATATAATATATATATTTATTATATATATATATATATATATATGATGCTGAACAAATTAAGTAGTGGGGAAAACAAATATATATTATATATATATATTATATATATATATATATATATTATCTAGATATATATATATATATAATGGATATGGATGGAGAGAGAGAGAGAGAGAGAGAGAAGAGAGAGAGAGTGAGGAGGAGGCAGGCAGGCAGGCAAAAGGCGGACAGAAGAGACGGGACGGATGGACGACGGGATAGACAGATCTGAGTGAGAGTTGTAGCATCAAGACTATCAGTTTGAAAAGGAGCGGTGTCTTATTTGGTGAGTATCAGTTTGAAAGAAGCGAGAGACAGAGCTCGATCTCCACAGGTGCGTTGTTCTTTCTTGGGGGACCTATCAGCCTATTCTATGTTATATCAAAACTGCAATGAAACTGTAATAACTCGGATTCTCGCAAGGTCTTCAGTCTTGGCTGTTTTATGTCTTTTCGCCTAGAAATGGGAATGTATTCTTGTCGCGTATAGCACCGAAGCGAAAGTAGTTTGAAAATAAGGAAAAGTCATTCTGCTACCACGATCGCCTACAGTCATCATCCCCCCCCCCCCCCCCCCCCCCCCCCCCACCCCCCCCCCCACACACAACCTCCTTTTTAGAACTGGTTTCAGTTACCCGTCCCACCTCTCCCCCCCTCTCTCTCTCTCTCTCTCTCTCCAACCCACTCCGTTTCTCTCTCGTCCGTCATAAAGCAGTGTTATTGAACCAGGGCGCTTTATAACACACGTTGAAGTACCGATAATCCGGCTCACGTTTGTGCCGGGTTCACGTGTCATGGGGACCTACCCATAGGCAGTGTCTGAAGAGGCACAGACTTTGTAATAACCAGTTCACTACTCTGAAAGCAGGTGGGGAATTATTATAACGTCGGTCTATATTTTCACACGGCTATCGCCTTATAATTCGCAGGACGTGGGCTCTGTATTTTAATTTTTAGATTATATGTCAGTGAAGGTACAATATCTATCGGCCTGCTTTGTTTGGGGTTGGGGGGTGGGGCGTGGGAAGACTGTGTGTGTGTGTGTGTGTGTGTGTGTTGTGTGTGTGTGTGTGTGTGGGTGTGTGTGTGTGTTGCGCATCTGTGTGTATGTCTGCAGTGTTATCTGCATGTGTGTGTGTGTGTGTGTGTGTGTGCGGGCGCGTGCGCGTGGGTGAGCGCGCGCGCAGTGTGGTGTGCGCGAGAGTGAGAGGGGGGTAGGGGGAGAGAGAGAGAGTGGGAGGGGGGGGCGGGGGAGAAGAACGATGGGGTAAAGAGAGGGCCTTAAGAGTAAAATATAAAACCGTTTGATTGACTTCTTACACAAGTTGAGTCTGTTATGCTATCTACAGTCAAACTTCTTTGTTCTGGCTGAGACCGTCATTAAATCCAGTTGAGTAGTAGTTTATGTACGGATGGACATACAGCTCCTTCTTATTATTCATTTCAATTTTTTTTAAACTATTGGTTGCCAATTCTGTCCGCCCGCAGGAGATAAATCACAATTCAAAGGCTTTTGTAACAAAATTGGTTGCTTCG
>CM031611.1:45361183-45363683 GCA_018398815.1 Conus ventricosus | reverse complement strand
TCTCTGTCATGCTGCCCACGGATTTTGAATTAAAGAATGTCAAACGCAGGCTGCCAGGGTTTAAAACTCTACCACCATACACCGACCAGCGCTCTCTCAGCCTCTGCAGTAAAGCTGGCGTAACAACGAAGGAGGGGAAAAAGGAAGGGCTGGGTACGACTGTCTGCTGCCTGTATTAGTCGCCATTAGTCACCGGCCTTAGCTGTCATGAGGGCGTCCTGCGCTTCTGGTCCCTTGCCAACCCGCTGCCATCAAGGTCTGTCCCTGGTTGTCTCCTCGGTCTTGGCACATGGTTCTGGCGAATGTCGCTTTCTCGCTTTAACACTCCTGCGAGGATAGGTATGGGACCTCACTAGCTTCAAAAGTCATTGCCGTTGACTTCGTGAAAAATTGTGATTTCCGAAAGACAGCTACTTTTTCTCAGCCATTGACAATGTGGGATTTTTCATGTTTTCTTGCTTTCGGCCTTACACAGCGGTCAAACGTGGTCACCACGAAAATTGTAATTATGCCTCATGAAAACTGATGAGAATGATTGGTGAAAACTGGTAGCTGCGATTCATTTGTATGGGCGCTGGTATTATTGCACAAACGAGATGTCTTTAAAAGTCTGCTTTGCAAAGGCACAACATGTTAGAAGCCGGGAATCACCACCGTAGCTGTTTTCACTGATAATGGTTTACAAGGTTAACATTTGTTTTACTGGCTATCTAATATCGTAACAGCGTCAAAACCAGTAAAAAAATAATGTGAACATCGCTGTCTTTTCGACACAATCGCTGCGCAGTGACTGTATCCGAATCATCACAAGTTTTCTTGATGTCGTTTACTGTGTGTCAACTTGACAATACATTTTGAATAAAGGCCCGTAAACTGGCCCGGGTCTTTCCTTGGCTGTTTTAAAGTCACTATAACGTTGCTGGCGAGCCCAGTGCCAATGACCTGCTGATGATAAACGTCTAGGAGCTGCGTTTTGAGGTCCATTGGGGTCGTCAGGGGACCGCGGTGTTTACCTGGCCAAATGAAGCATTAAATACGTTTCCTGAAAGCGGTTCGGGTGTGTGGCATCAATAATCCCACAGCAAACATCTCTTTCATCTCAGCCCAGGCCCAGTCAAGCGGTTGTGTTTCTCTCTCTCTCTCTCTCTCTCTCTCTCTCTCTCTCTCTCTCTTCTCTCTCTCTCTCTCCATAGTGATGTCCTCCCCCCCCCTCACTTATTTCAAGCGGATGATTTTGGAGTTCACATAATTTCATAAAGAAGGCGGTTCGCCAACCTTCTCACAAATGCAGGAGACACATCCTTGCAGAATATACATAGATACACTTAACTTACTGTCAACAGAAGGGAAAAACAATGCACATCCGTGGATGTTATCGCACACCAGCATTTCACAGAGCATAACACATTAGAAAAGACTTTTGCGATTGTGTGTGTGTGTGTGTGTGTGTGTGTGTGTGTGTGTGTGTGTGTGTGTGTGTGTGTGTAACCTTGCGACATCTTAACTGTTTTTCAAAATATCGCGGACAAAGGTGATTATGGTTCAGTCTTTTTAAATGTAGCAATACCTATTCATGCATTCAGAATTATATGGATTTTCTTCGGAGTTACAGCATAAATGTTACTGCCATTATGATTTCCAAACAAAACATTAACAAGAGACAAGCATACATTTATATCATGCTCCACAAATACAAACTGTACGATTTATTTCCACAACGCTTTAACGACTGGGCTGTCAAACAAGAGATGCTCGATGAAATGGACTTCGTCAGAGTAGTAGGTACATTTTTTTCATCAGCTTGTATGTTTATCTTGCACAGTATGATATTAGTAGGGTAAATATTATGTAGAATGTACCACTTTAGCATTGTAGCATTCAGAGTTTTGTTTCTTTCGTGCACAAACGCAGGATCTCCCAAATACTCTTGTTTAACCCTGTACGAAGCTTGTTTTTTCAACAAAAACTGAAAGCATATGGCTCCGAGTTCTGCAATAAGCATAGCGTTTTGCGAAAATCAATAAGAGTGTTACGTTTTCCTACGACAAAACCGAGGAGGATCTGAAAAACCAGTATTGAGCCTCTCTTGTTCACTGACCCTGGAAATATCATCTGAAAAACCAGTATTGAGCCTATTTTGTTCACTGACCCTGGAAATATCATCTGAAAAACCAGTATTGAACCTCTCTTGTTCACTGACCCTGGAAATATCATCTGAAAAACCAGTATTGAGCCTCTCTCGTTCACTGACCCTGGAAATATCATCTGAAAAACCAGTATTGAGCCTCTCTCGTTCACTGACCCTGGAAATATCATCTGAAAAACCAGTATTGAACCTCTCTTGTTCACTGACCAGTATTGAGCCTCTCTTTTTCACTGACCCTGGAAATATCATCTGAGAAACCAGTATTGAACCTCTCTTGTTCACTGACCAGTATTGAGCCTCTCTTGTTCACTGACCCTGGAAATATCATCTGAAAAACCAGTATTGAACCTCTCT
>CM031611.1:45348683-45353683 GCA_018398815.1 Conus ventricosus | reverse complement strand
CATTGAAGACCAATACTTTCACCCACGCACTGCTACACCCTAAAACCTGGAGCCCTCTGAACACGTAAGCCGTAGTGTTGCCAAGGTTTGGTTTTATGAACGCGAAACACTCATGCGCATTTGTACTTGTCATCCCCTGTGACAAATTGACGGAGGAAAGTGCCCATCAATCGCGCGACTTCACTGCTCGGACTCATTTGGACCGTCTCTCGGCCTAACCCTCGAAGCTCTTGCCTTTTTTCATTTTTCTTCCCCCACTTCCCCCCTCCCCCCAGTTTTTACTTTTGAATAATCAGCACAAACTCGTAAATCCTCCCTCGGATAAACCTGAAGATAAGGCAGACACATACTTACACAGAGCTGAATTTCACCAACAGGACTTTTGTCATGTGCTCAGCACAAAACTACAGAAGGGTGTATATATATATATATATATATATATATGTGTGTGTGTGTGTGTGTGTGTGTGTGTGTGTGTGTACTGATGTGATAGATTGAGAACGTCACGCACAAACGTGATTGTATTTTTGGGGTAGGTGGGTAAGAGACAGGACTGGGAGGGTGGTGGTGGGGGATAACCCGTGTGAGTGTGACACATTCTTTCATGACTTTTTTTTGTGTGTGTGTGTTCTGGCCAAAAGAGACTGGCGTAGAGTGGTATTGAGCAGTATGTAATAAGATGACAAAACAGCTTATGGAAGGGCAGGGAGGTGGGGTGAGTGGGTGGGAAGACGAGCTGACAAAAAAAAATCTTCTAATGGTATCAAGCTACCTCTCTTTCATGACCCTCCTC
Organism: Conus ventricosus; assembly: GCA_018398815.1. Taxonomy (NCBI): domain Eukaryota; kingdom Metazoa; phylum Mollusca; class Gastropoda; order Neogastropoda; family Conidae; genus Conus; species Conus ventricosus. The sequence goes on along the minus strand of CM031611.1, from coordinate 45,352,890 downwards.
CCCTTCCCCTCTTCCCGTCCCATGCTGCTACTCCCATCTCTCCAGACCTTTCTAGAATAAAAAAAACAACAAACAAAACAAAAAAACTAAACTGTGTGTGTGTGTGTGTGTGTGTGTGTGTGTGTGTGTGTGTGTGTGTGTGTGTGTGTGGTGTGTGAGTTTATCAGTGCAACACTATGTTAATCTGACAGTAAATGGTTTCAGTCAGTGTGTGTGTGTCTGTGTGTGTCTGTGTGTGTGTCTGTTTGCCTGTCTGTCTGTCTGTGCATGCGTATGTGTGTATATGTGCGCGTGTGTATGTGTGTGTGAAAGAAAGAGAGCGCGAGCGAGCAAGCCACAGAGAGAGACAGACAGACAGAAAGAGAGACAGAGAGAGAGAGAGTGAGAGAGAGAGAGAGAGAGAGAGAGAGAGAGAGAGAGAGAGAGAGAGAGAGAGAGAGAGAGAGAATCGGTTGTGACACGGAAAACAAAACGGTCAGGAGTTATCAATCAAAGCCTTACAGATATGCGGTCGTCCCATTACGTCCCAGTGGTATATCACTGAATAAGTTGCAGCTTGTAGTCGGATAGATACAGTGCCCCGATATGGTACTGGGACCTGATGACATCGTCGCATACAAACCCACCTCCCGCTGAAAGTGGACATCCTGCGTGTCTATCTTGGCCACACCTGTTTTTCTCCACCACGTTTTGTTTTTTGCTTTTTCATTCGTCGACAAAAACGTGCACAACCATTAAAAAAATGGCACACGCTATGATAAAGTGAATAATAATTATCATCAGTCTGATGTGCATCGATGTAACTGAACATTACAAGATCCTTAATCACTCTATGGCTGTTGCCTATGGTTGTGGCTGAAAAACAAACATACCTGTTCGCCCCGCGGTCGGTTCGTCTACCAGCTCTCTTTGTCCTGCAGTCAGTTGAACCATGCCTCTTTGTCCTGCTGTCAACTGAACCATGCCTGATTGTCCTGTCAACTGAACCATGCCTCTTTGTCCTGCTGTCAACTAAACCATGCCTCATTGTCCTGCTGTCAACTGAACCATGCCTCTTTGTCCTGCTGTCAACTGAACCATGCCTCATTGTCCTGCTGTCAATTCATGCCTCTTTGTCCTGCTGTCAATTGAACCATGCCTCTTTGTCTTGCTGTCAATTGAACCATGCCTCTTTGTCTAGCTGTCAATTGAACAATGCATCTTTGTTCTGCTGTCAATTGAACAATGCATCTTTGTTGTGCTGTCAATCGAACCATGCCTCTTTGCACCACTGTTCATGCAACCAGTCCCTTTTGCCTCACCATTTACAAAATCACCTCTATTTTCCCCGACATTCACTCAATCAGTCCTCTTTGTCCCGTCTTTTAGGTAACCATCCTCTTTGCCCTGTCCTTTAGATAACCGTCCTCTTTGCCCTGTCCTTTAGATAACCGTCCTCTTTGCCCTGTCCTTTAGATAACCATCCTCTTTGTCCTGTCCTTTAGATAACCGTCCTCTTTGTCCTGTCCTTTAGATAACCATCCTCTTTGCCCTGTCCTTTAGATAACCATCCTCTTTGCCCTGTCCTTTAGGTAACCATCCTCTTTGCCCTGTCCTTTAGATAACCGTCCTCTTTGCCCCGTCCTTTAGATAACCGTCCTCTTTGCCCTGTCCTTTAGATAACCGTCCTCTTTGCCCTGTCCTTTAGATAACCGTCCTCTTTGTCCCTGTCCTTTAGATAACCATCCTCTTTGCCCCGTCCTTTAGGTAACCGTCCTCTTTGCCCTGTCCTTTAGATAACCGTCCTCTTTGCCCTGTCCTTTAGGTAACCGTCCTCTTTGCCCCTGTCCTTTAGATAACCGTCCTCTTTGCCCTGTCCTTTAGATAACCATCCTCTTTGCCCTGTCCTTTAGATAACCATCCTCTTTGCCCTGTCCTTTAGATAACCATCCTCTTTGCCCTGTCCTTTAGATAACCGTCTCTTTGTCCCTGTCCTTTAGATAACCATCCTCTTTGCCCTGTCCTTTAGATAACCATCCTCTTTGCCCTGTCCTTTAGATAACCATCCTCTTTGCCCCGTCCTTTAGGTAACCATCCTCTTTGCCCTGTCCTTTAGATAACCGTCCTCTTTGCCCTGTCCTTTAGGTAACCGTCCTCTTTGCCCCTGTCCTTTAGATAACCGTCCTCTTTGCCCTGTCCTTTAGATAACCATCCTCTTTGCCCTGTCCTTTAGATAACCGTCCTCTTTCCCTGTCCTTTAGGTAACCGTCCTCTTTGCCCTTGTCCTTTAGATAACCGTCCACTTTGCCCGTCCTTTAGATAACCATCCTCTTTGCCCCGTCCTTTAGGAAGCCATCCTCTTTGCCCTGTCCTTTAGATAACCATCCTCTTTGCCCTGTCCTTTAGATAACCGTCCTCTTTGCCCTGTCCTTTAGATAACCGTCCTCTTTGCCCTGTCCTTTAGATAACCGTCCTCTTTGCCTGTCCTTTAGATAACCATCCTCTTTGCCCTGTCCTTTAGATAACCGTCCTCTTTGCCCTGTCCTTTAGATAACCGTCCTCTTTGCCCTGTCCTTTAGGTAACCGTCCTCTTTGCCCCTGTCCTTTAGATAACCATCCTCTTTGCCCTGTCCTTTAGATAACCATCCTCTTTGCCCTGTCCTTTAGATAACCATCCTCTTTGCCCTGTCCTTTAGGTAACCGTCCTCTTTGCCCTGTCCTTTAGATAACCGTCCTCTTTGTCCTGTCCTTTAGATAACCATCCTCTTTGCCCTGTCCTTTAGATAACCGTCCTCCTTTGTCCTGTCCTTTAGATAACCATCCTCTTTGCCCTGTCCTTTAGGTAACCGTCCTCTTTGTCCTGTCCTTTAGATAACCGTCCTCTTTGCCCCGTCCTTTAGGTAACTATCCTCATTGTCCCGTTCTTTAGATAACCATCCTCTTTGCCCCCTCCTTTAGGTAACTATCCTCATTGTCCCGTTCTTTAGGTAACTATCCTCATTGTCCCGTTCTTTAGGTAACCGTCCCTTTGTCCCGTCCTTTAGATAACCATCCTCTTTGTCCCGTCCTTTAGGTAACCGTCCTCTTTGCCCTGTCCTTTAGGTAACCGTCCTCTTTGCCTGTCCTTTAGGTAACCGTCCCCTTTGTCCCGTCCTTTAGGTAACCATCCTCTTTGCCCCGTCCTTTAGGTAACCGTCCTCTTTGCCCCGTCCTCTTTGTCCTGTCCTTTAGGTAACCATCCTCTTTGCCCCGTCCTTTAGATAACCGTCCTCTTTGTCCCGTCCTTTAGATAACCGTCCTCTTTGCCCCGTCCTTTAGGTAACCATCCTCTTTGTCCTGTCCTTTAGGTAACCGTCCTCTTTGCCCTGTCCTTTAGGTAACCATCCTCTTTGTCCCGTCCTTTAGATAACCGTCCTCTTTTTCCTGTCCTTTAGGTAACCATCCTCTTTGTCCTGTCCTTTAGGTAACCGTCCTCTTTGCCCTGTCCTTTAAATAACTGTTCTCTTTGCCCCGTCCTTTAGGTAACCGTCCTCTTTGTCCTGTCCTTTAGGTAACTATCCTCTTTGTCCCGTCCTTTAGGTAACCGTCCTCTTTGTCCTGTCCTTTAGGTAACCATCCTCTTTGCCCTGTCCTTTAGGAAGCCATCCTCTTTGTCCTGTCCTTTAGGTAACCATCCTCTTTGTCCTGTCCTTTAGGTAACCGTCCTCTTTGCCCTGTCCTTTAGGTAACCGTCCTCTTTGTCCTGTCCTTTAGGTAACCATCCTCTTTGTCCTGTCCTTTAGGTAACCGTCCTCTTTGCCCTGTCCTTTAGGTAACCGTCCTCTTTGCCCTGTCCTTTAGGTAACCGTCCTCTTTGCCCTGTCCTTTAGGTAACCGTCCTCTTTGCCCTGTCTTTAGGTAACCGTCCTCTGCGCTGTCCTTTGTGTAACCGTCCTCTTTGCCCTGTCCTTTAGGTAACCATCCTCTTTGTCCTGTCCTTTAGGTAACCGTCCTCTTTGCCCTGTCCTTTAGGTAACGTCCTCTTTGTCCCGTCCTTCAGATAACTATCCTCTTTGCCCTGTCCTTTAGGTAACCGTCCTCTTTGCAATGTCCTTTATGGTAACCATCCTCTTTGTCCTGTCCTTTGGGTAATCGTCCTCTTTGCCCTGTCCTTTAGGTAAACCATCCTCTTTGTCCTGTCCTTTAGGTAGCCGTCCTCTTTGTCCTGTCCTTTTGGTAGTTATCCTCA
>CM031611.1:45341183-45343683 GCA_018398815.1 Conus ventricosus | reverse complement strand
TTTTTTTGTCGTCAGAGGTAGCTTTTTGTCTTCATATATCTCACTGTCTTCGTTCAGTTTGATGAAAGCTGTTGTCTTCATAAATGTCACTGTCTAATATCAATCTGATGGAAGTGGTTTTTGTGTTTATGTTTGCAATGTTCTGTTTCTAATCTGATGAAAGTAACCTTTGTCTTCAATCATACTTGTATCTAATACCAGTCTTATGAAAACAGCTTTTGACTTCATACGTGTCAGGCTTCTAAAAGCAGCTTTTGTCTTCATATGTCATTGTCTAATACCTATCTGATGAAAGCAGATTTCATCTACATACATCTGAATGCCTAATACCAATTTCATGGAGACGGCTTTTTGTCCTCGTATATTTAACTGCCTGATACTAATTTGACTAGAAGACTTCATATATCTCGCTGTCTGATACCAATCTGATTAAAGAAGCTTTCGTTTTCATCATTGTCAGATACCAACAAGATGGCCTCGTCTGTCCCCTTAGATGTCACTGATACTGATTTGATGCAAACAGCTTCTGTCTTCGTATTTCTCATTGCCTGAGACATATATATGCTAGTAGATGCAGCTTTTGTCCTCGTACATCTTACCGCCGGAGACAAATCTGATAGAAGCTGCTTTTGTCTTCGTGTTTTACTTCTTGAGACTCGTCTGATAGAAATAGCTTTTGTCTTCATATATCTGACTGTCTGAGACAAATATAGTAGAAGCAGTTCTTCTTTTTTCTTTTTTCTCTACTACATACGTCATTGAAGGCTGGCTATGTTACGACAGAAATTCTTTACCCCTCCTGTCCCTCCCCCAGCCCCTTTGTGCACCCCACACTTCCACCTCTTTATCCCCTTTCTTCCTTTTTTTGCCATTTGTTTCTACCCAACCATTCCCGTGTAAATAATCTTGCCAACAAAAACAAAAAAAAAAAAAAAGAAAGAAAGAAAAGAAAAAAGGACGACACTTTAGTCTGATTTTCATTACCATAATTATTACATCATATATGATCAGTCACTGGTGCAGTTACATGCACGAAGTTAACTCGACGGAATCGGTTTTATTTGGATAGTAGAGTGGGTGGGGGTGGGGCTGTGTGGGCGGGTGGAACCTTGTGCATTTCAGTCCACCAATATTTACCCATTCTTGTTGCGCCACCATGCTGACAGCAGTCTAATGCCCCCTCGACACGCACTTGTCTCTCGCACCGACTGGACCAAGGACGCAACCAGAGAACCGTCTCGTCTTCCACGTGGCGTCGGAAATAGCACCAAGGTAGCGAAGAAACCAAAGCAGTCGTTAAAACCGGGGCCAGTTTACATTCGCTTTCCCACATTACACGCTGACTGAAGTCATATGAAGCGCTGGAAATGAGGTGAGATTGGTGCACTTTTCTGTCATTATTTTGATCAAGGACGGAGAGAGAGAGAGAGAGAGAGAGAGAGAGAGAGAGAGAGAGAGAGAAGTGTTTTTGGCTGCTTCGCGGTGTCCCACATAGCACCAAAGGCAGCCATGGAATCACAGCAGGCGTCAAAGTCGGGAGCAAATTGACATTTGTTGACACAAATCACACGCCGGCTTACTGAATATGAAACACTCGACACGAGATGAGATGGGTCAAGAAAGGTAGGAGGATGGAGGTGAGGGGTTGGGGACGGAGGGGGGGGGGGGGGGGGGGGGGGGGGGGGGGGGGGGGGGGGGGGGGGGGGGGTGTCACTGACGACCACCCCGATCAAGGCCGGCAAAGTATGTGGGAAACAGTTTCTAGAAGTTCATAACCCGTCCGCACGTTGTCCGCCCCCACCCACCCACCAACTGCTGCTGGTAATTAAGTCTGGCCTTACCTGGGGAGCTTTCCGGCAAAAATCGACCCTTTTGCTGCGTGGTGTATATCGCCTTAACTAAGGGGGGGGGGGGGGGGGGGGGGGGGCTCAAGGTTTTTAGTCACGGTTGGCGACGCCCGATCAGCCGCCACTTTGCCCACACCCGTTGTCACGCAACCATGTAAGCTTTTTTCTGCTGTAATAATAAACTAACAGTCGCCTCGGAGCCGGCTGCACGAGCCAATCTGCAGCCCTGCGCAGCTTTTTGTCACTGTTCAATCTGCCACCGTCCGGCGTGGATCGGGACACTGCAGCCGATAGACTCCGGGCTGATAGCACCTGCTGTGCCACCGACTCCGGACTGATCGAACCTGCTGTGCCGCAGACTCTCAGGACAGATCGCACCTGCTGTTCCGCAGACTCTCTGGACTGATCGCACCTGCTGTGCCACCGACTGTCTGGGCTGATCACTCCAGTTTTTCCACTCTATCGGTGTCATCGATCTGGGCGACTGGGTGTGGCAGGTCTCACTTTTCTTGTTTTCCATCTTGGTTTTGTGTGTGAGTATGAGTATTGGTATGAATATATATATATATATAAATATATATATATATATATATATATATATAATATATATATATATATATATAATATATATATATATATATATATATGTATGA
>CM031611.1:45313683-45333683 GCA_018398815.1 Conus ventricosus | reverse complement strand
CACACACACACCACACGTATTTTCAGTGACACATAGGACACATTATGTAAGTATGCACGCGCTGCATTCACACACACACACACACACACACACACACACACACACACACACACACACACACACACACACACACACAGAGGCACACACGCACATACGCACGCATGCTCTCTCTCTCTCTCTCTCTCTCTCTCTCTCTCTCTCTCTCTCTCTCTCTCTCTCTCTCTCTCTCGTTAATGCACACACACTGATACAATTATATGCATTCATATGCATATGAACGTCTGACCAGTAATAAATATTGATCACTGACAACCATCACTGCGGAGAGTTGTTTGTAACAATGAAGATCTGTCCGCATGCCGGGCATAGAAGGAGGGATTTGGCTGCCAAAGTCGGAGGTGCTTGGTGCATGATCAATACCCTTTGGCCTTTCTTGTATCGATTGTATTGTCAGACTTGTCCCCGAAATCACGTGCCAGTCCGGAATGATGAGCCGTTAGGCCAACTGTCGATCTTTGGTGCATGTCAACAGAATAGAAATACTGATTGTTAACACGAACAATGGTTGTTTTGGACATTATCATATATTACAGATCCGCGCCGTCAGTTGAAGCTGCGAGTTTTTCTGAAGAAGCATTTTAAGTGCACGCTTACTCAACGATCACAGAAGATAAAAAGTTAAATGCGGAGTTCGGAAGCAGTTTCAAACGGCGTTTTCCATGTACATTTATCATTTGCACTGATCGTGACCCAGTTTCAGATCTCATTGTTTCCAGTACACACAAAAATCCGCATGAAATTCTGTAGTTGATACTTCCTCTTTTTGGTTGTAGTTTCCTTGGAAACGGACTCCGGCCTCACTTTCAAATGCGCACCTCGTCAACGAGGTCGCCGGAAGCAGACGACCGAGAGAATTTGAAAGCGGAAATGCTTCCAAACAAAGCTCAGGCTCTTCTGAAGTTCAAAACTTCGTGAAAGTTAAAGACGGATGAGCACTCCAAGATGAGTAATTGTGAACATAGGACGGGGTCACCGCCTGTGAGAGACCGAGTGGAAGCAAAACAACATGGGCGAGTCCGTGTGAGACTGGAGGATCGATTTAATCCGGTAAACTTTCAGACTTAAGAGGAAAAGTTTGTTGATCTGGACAGAGATGTCCGAACGGCTTGCACGCTGGCCGCAAAGAGAGGATGGTGGGCAGAGGTTCCGCTAGACTATAGACTTTGCCGGTACTTGGTACCGACAACAACAAAATTTCCGTACAAGTCTTAAATCAGCCGGTACCGCGCTTGGCTGCCTGCCATGCACTACACACTCAACCGCGATTCTGGGTCACGCGAACGGGCGATAGCGAGCGGCCTACCGGCACGGATAGCACGTAACAGGCTTGTCAGTGACAGCCTTCAGTCAACTGAACTCAACAGAAAAGTCGACGGAGAGAGTAACATGCAAAAAAAATCATAAATGAAAACAAAAAGCAAAACAAAACAAAACAAAACAAAACAAAACCAACCAACCAAAACGTAACTTGAAAGAAAAACAAACAAACAAACAAACAAACAAAACAAACTTAACAAACTTCTCACTTACCTATCCACACGTGCGAAAGAATTCCGTCAGTGTTCGTCATCGAACCATGCAGTTACTCAAAGTGATGTTGAAAACAGCGACAGTCAATTGATCAGCGCTGTCCATTGAAAAAAAAAAGGGGGGCAAAGGTCCTGGGACTGAAAGGAAGGGGGAAGAGGAGTGATGTCAGATGTATTGTTGTCGGCATGGCATGGCTTATTTCCTGCCTGCCATCCCCGCTCACCCGCTGACAGGCGGAGAGACAGACAGTGCAGGGATAGAGGAGAGTCAAAGCGCTCAGATGTTCTGCCGGTACACGGTACCGGCGGCTTTTATTTTTTTCGGTACAAGGCAAATATTTACCGGTAAAAACCGGCATATGCCGGTCTAACGGAACCTCTGTGGTGGGCGCTTGGTTTCGAAGACATTTCACTTCATTTTAATTGTCAGTTGTAGAGTGGTGCTAATCAAAATGAAATGCGAAATCAACGACCAACTTTAGAGTGACAGCTTACGACCGCACTATCATTTTCTGCATGGCCGATTCCTGATATAGCCCCGCCCACTTAAACCCCCTTCACCCAGCTCGTTCACTGTGGTGTAATGATCAAAACCCACTCTGTCACTTTGTTCCTTTTATCCCACTGGATTTACACTTGTTTGATAGTAAAGAAGATGGCTTCACCCTGCATCAGCTTTGAAGGTCTCATTTGCTTTTAAAATCCCAGAGTGATTTTTTCAGGTCCAATAATAGAAGTGATAACAATGTCAGTCTCTCGACAGAGCACCATCCCTTTGGTTTTGAGTTTGAAAGGTTCACTCCTGTCCATGTGTGTGCATTGCAACGGAGAAATGAACCATTTGAGAAAAAACTGAAGAGTAATAGTATATGATGGAGGAACAGCCTGATGGAGGTAAAGCTTGATGGAGATATAGCCCATACAGTAGATATGCAGTGAAAGAAAACAAAGGTGTCAGACATAAACTAATGGCATGAAATAAGCTGCTGGTAAAGGTACTGTTTTACTCTTGCCAGTCATTCACACCATGAAATAGTACTCTAAGCCTGTTGTATTCAACTTTCAATATGTGCAGGTGATTGTTCAGTAAATAAACATTTTGATGGAAAACAGTGAAATAGATATGATAATGACTTTCATATGAAAAGAAAAAGTAACAATGGCATTCAAAGATCCAGGAAAATGAGCTGGCTTGATTTACAGTGGATTTCTGTTAATTAAGAAAAACACATGATGTTAGACATTTAATCAAGAGAGACAAAACTGGAAAAAAAAATCCAGCAGTTACAGTTTGCTTTGAATATAATTGAATTTCCCTTCTTATGTTTGTTCACCATTTACTATCCATGTATTCAGAATTCCATTGATTTTTCCCACATTTTTCTGTCAAGCTTATGTGATTGATGTTTATTAATTTTTTGTTGTCGCAGAAAATATTTAACTTCCTTTTTGAGCATTGACATTTACCATTAGTAACAGTGAGTTGCAAAGAAAGGTGACTGGGGGCAGAAATCTAACATTTTAAAAATTATTTATAATGACTGCGCCGAAGAACATGGACAAACGAATGACAAGATTGTGATTCGTTTGTCAATGTTGTTCAGCTGAGTCATTATGAATGCTCTTAAAAATTTGATTGGTAACAGTTGTTTTCAGAAATGAGTGTGCTCCCAGACTCCATCTTTGATATTTAAAAGGTGCTTTTCACACTTCTGTTATGAAGCTAGGGTGTTTTCAGTGTGGACAGTCCTGGGAGTTGGAATTCTTGACATGATTTGATCAGCCAGTGATAAAAAACAACTGTATGCACTTACTGGAATTTTGAGAGAATGAACCCACTTCCAGGTTGTAATTTTAGAGAGTGAAGCCCTCAGATAAAACAGGAGGAGTGACATGAAATGAATGATGCACATTTGCATACCTGAGGGAATCTTGTCCCCACTGTCCCCCTGGCCTGCCCACCCTTATTCAGCTTGATCATGATCATTTAAGCAGCAGCTGTTTTATTCCCTGAGCCAGCCATCACTGGGACTTCATACAGTGTTCATTGTATGTAATCCACACTATAGCAATTTATGTATTGCATCTCCATGTGCAGGTCAGTTTTATTTGTTGGGAAAATTCACCCACTTCATCAGAAAAGTGTATTATGCCACTTTATAAGCAGAAGTAGAAAATCTGTGGGTCTGTGCATGCCATTATAGTGTTTAGCTGTTGAGGTCAATTTGTAGTTAATTTGGTAATAAAATATCACATTTAAATACTATGCCTTTTTCCCATCCCTCCCCATGCCCACTTCCAACACAACCATGCCTCCTATCCATTAATGAACTTGGTAGGTTATCAATCTCATCTGAATAATAAGAATCACTCGAACCATGTTGATCAACAATGGCATCATCAAGGTTCCTATCACATTTTTTTCTTCACTGTTGCCACCGTCTTGCAACAAATCTGACAAACTTCATGCCACTTGTTCTGCATGGCAAGCCATGCTGATACACTCAATAACTTTTTGCCTTACAAAAAGAGGAGGAGAATGTGTATTAAAACTGAGCTAAACTTGCTGAGAAATTGCTTCAAACAAGCAGCAAGGCATATGCCAATTACAGTGAAGTGAAAGTAACCACATGACCAGCTAGACTAATTATGTGATGATCCCTGAACCATGGTTTATCAGCTGCTGGGAGTGAGAAAGAAACTGAGTTAGAAACTGAGAAGTATGCAGACATGTACAGTACACTTTGCACATGAGCATGGGTACAAGTTTACACACACACACACACACACGGACACACACATAGACACACACACACACACACACACACACACACACACACACACACACACACACATGCCACATGCACACCACACCATACACACACACACACACACACACACACACCACACACACACACACACACACACACACACACACACACACACACAGTGGCACACACTCATGCTTACATTTTGTACAAATAGTAATTCATGAATGTTAATGATTGATGTATGCTGTCCTCACAGATTCTTAGGTCCTGTTCCCACACACTTCTGCAGACCATAACATGTCTGTTCTGGTGACGTTGGCATACACATACATGCCCAGTGCGAGCGTGCCACACACACACACACACACACATACACACACACACCACACACACACACACACAGACAAAACAAAGCATACATGAATATTGTACACATGTAATGCATGCACACATTACTAGCCCAACTGACTGTACATAAAACTTCAGTAGACGTCATTGGTATCAGATTGAACACAAGCTAATAGTTTTTACAATTTTCACATCATAAGACATTTGTCTATGGCTTGTGCTCTTAGCTCAGGGAATATTAATTCTTGTTCCATCATTCAGAGCTGTCCCATCTCTGTCTTATCAGTAATGACAAACAATGTTAAACAGTAGTATCTAATACAGTGAACAAAAAAAACATTTGACAGATTTCTTTTTTCTTTTTTTCTTGTTAAGAAGTCATCACTTGTTCAAAACCAGACAAACATCATATATCACAGTGAAGTGGTATACAAGCCTTGGTTAAATAAAAAAATGAGTGATGCTCATTTGACATTTTGAACGAATCATTTATTCATTTTTTTCTTTCCTCAGAGACTAGAGGAATCTGTGCTGCGTTCTGGGGAAGAGTACACAGTACGAGGCACAGACGGCAACCCAGCCAAAATACCCGCCCGTGTGCGTGAGATCATCACCAAGAACCTTTCCGGAGCCGAGCTGAGTTACTCCTCCTCCGTCATGGAGGCTCCCTCGACCACTGATGTCCAAGAGGAGAACCGGATGCTGGCAGCTGAGCTGAACCGTGTGGAGGAAATGCTGTCGGCATCCAGAGCCGAACGTGATGAACTGGGCATCAAGTACAATGCCCTCAGCGAACGGGTAAGTTCTGCGTCTCTTCCAGGCTGAGTTTTCTTGTTGTGAAAAGAGGTGACTGGCTGTACGTTTTTCATTATAAGTGAGGCCTGCATGTGACTTTGTCTGAATACGGTCTCAAGATGGATCACATTGCTGCTTGTTGCCTTTTCTCACTCAGACTGTACAGGTTCGCAAGAAGTGCACAATCAAGGCAGTGGGGATGGAGATTTCCATGCAGCTGGTGACATCGAACTTTGAGAGAGGTGGATGCAAATCAAACACACACACACCCTCCCAAAGTGGCAGATCTGTACGATTCAGATGAAGAGAAAGGACCATCGTTTGCAAGCTAGCAAAGATTTAATGGTTGTAGATATTATTTATCTTTGATGCTGTTTATTTCAATGGGTCTAGCTGAAATGGATTTATGATTTGAGCAAAAGAAAATTGCAACTGTGAATCTTTGGATCAGGTTAAAAAATTTTTGTGGGCATATTGATGGAAGTTCTGTCAGCATATTATGAGTAACCTCCTCTCGCAGATCAAAACTACTTTCTGTTTTTGAGTGTGCTTTTGGATGTTTTTGGTTGTCAGAGTGGGGCCAAAGGAGGGCACAGGGGGCAAAGGGCTGGGGAGAGGGTGGGGAAGGAGCTAGAACTTTGTGAATACAAGTGTTATTTCCCTCTCTTTCCCCCCTCCCTGACTCCCCGTTGTCCCACACACTAATCACCCCTGCAGTGGTAGGTAGTAGTACAGTTGTCACAGACAGAGTGGACAATGTTTGCTCTCAGGTGGGACCTGGCAACAGACCGTGACTGATTGAGTTGGCTTGGAGTGGGGCGAAGATGGCATTGTGTGGGTCACACTGCCAGCTCTGGAAGCACCCGTACAAGCTTTTGAACATGTTTGTAATCAATACATTGACAGTGACACAGTCAGTCAGGGCTGGAAGAAGCCTGTCATTCAGCGTGACAGAAAGGTTGGCTGTCAGGCCATTGACAACAAAACATGGCAATGGTACCAGGCACTGAGCTCGGCTCTGCTGGAGTAGAGCAGGATGTGTGTACACATGTAGTGTGACAACTCTGCACTGCACTGCGGTTGTTTTGTTTGTAGTTTGACCCTAGCATAGAGCAGTTAAAAATGATAGTCCATTCTCTCTTTTGAGTTTGACATACATTAACATCACTTCTAGCATTGAACAATGAAAAAAAATGATTGTCCGATCTCGCTTTTGAGCTTGATGTATATGGCCATCGCTGAATGAAAACATGCTCAGAATTTGATGGATTGTTATGGTAGAAGGAATAAATTCTCTGTTTCTTTACTTTCTGTTTTAATGTAAAATTTGGTTGTTTGGACCTGGGAAAGTATGGGTATTTTAGAATAGTTATCAATTTTGTATTTAATTCTCATGCTTCAGGCTTCTGCTGGGGTGAAAATCTTTCCGGTCCCAGGGACCCCTTCATCAGATTTTTAAGGGGTCCCAGGTTAACATTAAGGGGTCCCTACACCACAATAAAAACAACAAAATATACGTTAAAAAATTGCATCCCTGCACGCACACTGCAATTGTCACAGACACATCGTCACAATAAAAACAACAAAATAAACATCAAAAATTGTATCCCTTCTCGATCTTGCTCCTCTGCTACGCTTTTTCGCTTTTGCGACGATAATTTCGTTAACCACGCTTCGAGAGACATGTTGGAAACAAAGACTTCGCGGAAATGCCTCTCTCCTGCCGGGAAAATGAAAAGCGTCATCGCGACATCACATGGCTCAAAGTAGGAAAATTCGGTCAACTGAAAGCGATGCTGTGGCCTAGCTTAGTCAGTCAGCCTCAGCAGACGACAAAAGTGACCGACGCATGTTGTTAGGAGGCTGCCCTACTCGCTTCATTACTGTTCAAACTTGAAAAGGGATGGGTTTGGTCCGAAGTGTAGCAGACAGACCTACGATGTTACGGCACCCAACTTACGATGTTGAAGGCAGTCTTTTCTCACTTTATGTCTGACTTCACCAAAATTTGAAGGGGTCCCTGGGGACCCCTTACACGGTCACCCAGTGCGTCCCGTAGGGTTTTAATGCGTACTGTACGCAATTTTTTGCGTTTTCAGAAGCCCTGTGCTTGTTTATTCTCGAGACTGGTTAACTTTCCCAGGAATTTGAAAATTGTCATTAAAACGTTCAAGGAATTAAAAAAAAAAAGTTATCTCACAAAGCCACTGATCCCATTTTCGTGTGCATCCATTCACATTCATTTGCACATGCATGCTTAGCCATGCCAGTATCTACATATGAGATTGTCACTTCAGAATGCAGATCAGTCTCCCTTTCATATTTAAAGTAACCCAATTCCCGTGCATGCATGCACTTGCATCACACACACACACACACACACACACACAACCACACACACACACACACACACACACACACACACACACACACACACACACACACACACACACACACACTCATTTACACCCATGGATTCGTACCCATGGATATACACTCAAAGACATCTATGCATGCACCCACACGTCGTCATTGAAAGTGTCATTCAAAACAGTAAATGAGAGACCTGTCCTAAAAACAGTTGATCTGTGATAAGGCTCAATTAATTACATAGTCCACTTGCTGCTTCTGTTCCTTGACAAATTTAATTAACAGCCATTGTGTCTGTGCAGTGTTTGCTGTGAATTGTAAGGTAATTTGATCATGCACACTGGATCAGCCTTCCTGTTGAGTTGTTCAGTCATGGGTACAGTCTTAATGATCTTTGGTCTTCGATTTGTGTTCACAGGCCCTGGTTGAACATCTGCCAAACTGAAGAGGTGTATGATGAGTGTGTGTGTGTGTGTGTGTGTGTGAGTGTGAGTGTGTGTGTGCTTGCTTGTGTGTGTCTGTGTGTGTGTGTAGGCACATGTACGTGCGTACATGTATACACATGCATATGTATGTCCCAGTCTGTGGGACAGTAATTACCAGAACAGCATGCCATCTTTAGTGCATGTCTTGTCAGTATATTGCTACACCCAGGTTTTTGTGGAAAGTGAATTTGTTGAGAAATTGTAAGGATATTCATGAGATTGTTTTGATTTTCTTTGCATTGAATAATTGTGGGATTGTTTGATCTTTTTCTTATTCAGGGAATGTTTATGGTTAGTTCACAGGGTGCTGCTCTTTAGGTTCAGATCAAAGATTAAGTCATTTTCATCAAACTGTTCTCAGACTAACGAGTGTCCACAGTGTGAGTAAATGAGTTAAGTCTTCACTAAAGATTTAAAACAGAGCCTGTTTGTTGATAAGACTTGCATGTGTGTGCGCAAACTCTCTGTCTCTCTCTCTGTCTCTCTCTCTGTCTCACTGTCTCTCTGTCTCTTTCTCTGTCTGTCTGTCTGTCTCTCCTCTCTCTCTCTCTCTCTCTCTCTCTCTCTCTCTCTCTCTCTCTCTCTCTCTGTCTCTGTCATTCTCTCTGTCTCTTACCCCCCCCCCCTCCCCCCCCCCCCCCCCCCCCCCCACACACTTACACACTCCCCAAACTTAGCTTATCAAAACGTTCAAATGCTTTTTACGATTGTCATAATTTTCAGAAAGAAAGCGCATTTAAGACATTGTAACTCTAAAACCTTTCATATAAGGGAAATCAAAATGTATAATGACTTTTTGACTTTTTCCAGCATTTTAAATCAATTTTTTGCAAATCTAAGTGTGAAATGTTGATTTTGTTTCTTTAAATTGGCTATATAGAAGGTCTACATAAGTTGTAGAATATTAACAATGATAAAAATTTGCCAGGATGTAGGCAACATCTAAGCGGATTGAAAAAGAAAAAAAAAAATTAAAGAAAAGTGGATTTATGAAAAGATCCAATTTTCCAGGTTTTTGACCTGCTGGTTGTTGTTCTTCAGTTTAACGTCCTTCCACTAAAAGTGATTCAGACAATATTATAGTGTAGAGTGAGCTTGATGGAAAGAATGAGAGAGATGTATTTTTTTTTAGGGAGTGTAAGGGAGTGTAAGTTTTAAAGTAGTACGTAAGGAATGTAATCATGTACTGGTATAACCTATAGTTTACCTGCTGGTAAACTATAGGTTATGCCAGTACATGCCATTACTCTTTATTTGTGATAGTAATCATTCTTTCTGTAACATTTTATTTTGTGTTGATTCTAAGGCAGTGTTAGATAGTTTGGAAGTTTGGGATGTTAAAACAAGGAACGATGTAATCTTTGAAATAAAGCATCTAATTAATTACATTATTTCCACAGGAATAAATATAGTCTTCTGCTGGGTCCCTTCACACTGTGGTATTTATTGGAATGAAATAGCAGATAAACTAGCCAGATGCGGGGTAATGGGCAATGCTGCAAAAAGTAATTTGAAGTTAGATATATATGAAATACATTCGTTATTGGAAAGCTGTTTCCGAATTGAGAAGTCTCAAGATAAATATGTAATGGAAACATATCCTAGACATATTTCTAGTTTAATATACAAGATACGTTTGAACTCTTGGAAGACCAAATATTCCCAAGATATAGCGTGTGCATGTTCTAAGCCATTATCTGGTGAACATATACTTTTCCATTGCCCCATTTTAAATGCTCTTTATTCAAAAGCAAACATTGAAATTTCGAAATCTAAACCGGTTCACGCTATTTCTTTCAGTTCAGAAATGGTTGAGGTTGCAAAAATTATCTCTCAATCTCAAATTAGTATATTTTTATAATTATGATAGTGTAGTTTATATTTAGATTTGTACTGTTCTTGGCATTATTTCTTACCTTTTCCTCCACCCTGTCCTCCTCTTTCACCCTCCTCCACCCCCCCCCCCCCCACACACACACACACACACACACGCACACACACACACAATCAGTATGCACACAACCCATATTGAAATAGAGCAAGAGGGACAAAGAAGGGATGAGACATGGAGAGTGAGAGAGAACGGTTAAGAGAAGAAGGAAACGGGGGGAGGGGGGGGGGGGGGGGAGGTAGAGAATGAAAGAGAGGGAGGAATGGTAGGGGGTGAGGAAGCAGTAGTCGTAGTAAGCAGTAGAAGTCATGAACTGTCAATAAATTTCTAGGTTGTAGATCTGTTTAAGTGTTTGATGAACACTTCAGGTTGGTCCTAAATCTTTATGGCAAATCATAGTGGACTGTATTGTGGTGGTGGGGTGGAGGGGAGGAAAAGAGCAGAGGAGGAGTAGGAAGGGGGTGTTGGGGTGGAGAGGGGGGTATTAGAAAAGGCACTGTTCTTTTCCTATGCAGTTGAACCCTTTTCTCTGTAGTTGTTATGTACGAACACTTACTGAACTTGATAATGTGCTGAACATTTCCTTGACAATGTGCAAAGTTCCATAACAGCATGAGTAGGTGTAAAAGAGGTGTGTGTGTGTGTGTGTGTGTGTGTGTGTGTGAGTAAGTGTATGTGTGTGTGTGTTGTGTCTTGGCCTGTTTCTTTTTCCCTTCTTATTTTTGCTGACCCAAACATTACAGTCAACAACATTTCAGTATATTTAGAATGTAGCCTCTAACTAGTCTAAGGTATTTAGTGTAACATTTACATGTATGTTTGTACTGTCTGCTTTCACCCCTTTAGTATTTTGCCACCATGGCATAATTGTTATATAAACTTAAGTACTGTTGGCAGCTTTAAGGTGCATTTGATGCTTGTAAGACATCAGATTAAAACTGCTGACTGTTGTCATATTTTTGGTCAAACTGAGCTGTAATATTGAAAACATCAGGTGTGAATTTTGTACTCTGAAAGTCTTTTGAACGCAGTCAGATCATTGAAAGGTTGGAAACATTGCTGCTATATATTGCGTCTGGTAGAAAGTCAGGGTAGAGAATTTCATCATTGTTTCTTGTTATTTTCAGTTTATTATGTGGTATCTTTCTGTACAATTTTAAAGTTCTATTAGAATATTCTGTGGCATAAGAGGGATGTGCATTTATTGTAACACACTCATGTCAGTGCTTAAAACCTGGAGTAAAACTATATAATTAGCTATTCTTTTTATGAACTATGAATCTCTGAAGTGACAGTAGTTCTAATGTCTGTAGACCATACTGTTAAAAGACAAATGGATAGGAAGTGTGCGTGTGGGAGAGAGAGAGAGAGAGAGAGAGAGGGAAAGAGAGAGAGATACATAGAAAGAGAGCGGGAGACAACAAGCAGACAAGTAATTAAGACTTGCTTGTGAAGTTTCATGCTTTCAGAGGAAAGTAAACTTTTTCACTAGGCATTTTATCCTTTCCCAGTATGTGCATGTCTTCATGTCAAAGAACATAAGCTGTTGACAGAAAGAAGTACTTCTTGCTATCAGCAGAATGTCCTCTGTACCTGGAATAATCTGAACTAGGGTATTTTTCATGTTAAGGGTGTTTTCTCTTATTTAGGACAGCTCTGATAGAGCTTTTTGCATAAGAAACTAACCATCATGAACTCCAGCGTAATTTAGCAGTGTTGATTTTGTGGAAAAAGATTATTTTTATCTTAATTCAGTTTTGATTGCAACAATTTGTCCATTGAAGATTAATTTTTTTTTCATAAACTTCACCAGAATGTTGCACCATTTTCAATCACTGTAAAAGAGAGGTACAGGTATCTCAGTGTTTCTCGTGCCCTTGAGTAACAGGTCATAGCTAATAGACTTTCGGAATGGACTGTGTATGAGTTCTTGAAATCGAGGTTCTGTCATATACATGTGCCCCCACTGGTGGCTGTAAATTGGCCACAATTGGTGCTTCACAGGGTTCCCATAAGCAGGGCTGTAACACTGAAGTGAGGGTAGTTTGATGAAGAACCTATTCATTTTGGGGACAGATAGGGGGACACTTTTGTGCACAGATTGGGACTTAGAAGACAGGGTACATATCATGGTTGTCATTCTTCCAAAACAGGACATCCTGATAGAAACGGTTGCCTCTGAAATTATTATAAATTGTTGCGTCATAGAAATGACTGCATGTGAAAATAACTCAGAGTGTTGCATCATAAGGTCCTGATAGAAATGTATCAGTGAATAGTTCAGACTGTTGCATCACAGCGTCCCTAGGACAGTGATTGTATTTCACTTTGTTCCATCTTAATATCATTATGGAAATTATTATGTTTTGAAATAAATCAGATTATGAGAGTAATTCAGATTGTAACAAACATTGCAGTTTTTTTTCTCTCTTTATAATGCATGTGAATTATGGTGTATGTTCATAGAAGTTAGAGGATTTGGGAAAGGGAGGGACAGATATATTTCGGTCCATCTTTTTCACCTTTCATGCAGGACCTATTAAGTTTTGCTTTTGCACATAAATGATGCAGCTAAATCAATAGAAACATGATCAGATCTTCAAAAGGGATAGGCCAGTGCAGTGAAAGTTATATAAAGAGAAAATAGAGTTTTAATTGAAATTGATGACATGGAGATAATTCTGGTGCGGAGTAGTCATCAGACTTAAATGCAAGTTGCTGCATGGCAGGCACACATACCTGCTTGGTGGTTTCTGGTGAAACAAAGGAAAGAAAAAAACAAGATTAGACACAGAAATGTCATACAGTTGCGACAAAACAAGAAACACCATCATGGCATTTCAGAAGTTCTGACGCCTCAAGGGAGAAAGGGAACCAGCACCAGCATTTTGTGGCCTCAGACCCATTGCTGTGAAGCTGGCCTTAACTGTTAAATTTGGGAACCTGAGGTTAAGGGAGAGAAGAAAAAAAAAGTTTAGGAGTCCTGTTCATTTTCCTTGGCTGCAGCTTTTACATTCACTCATTTCAACTGGTGGGGTTTTTAGGTGTGACCATTTTTAGCCAGCGATTATTTTGAGGGTCTGTATGTGTTTGATTGCCTGTGGGGTCTACGTATCATTTAACTTCAGGATAAGAAATGAGGCTGAAGGAAAGGTACAAAATTCACAAGTCTGTGGCTTGTCTTTGAATTCATTTTTCTTTTTCTTTTTTGTCTTCTCTTTCTTTCCCCCCTCTCCTCCCCTTCAGCCTCCCACCCCCCACTCAACCTCTCCCTCCCTTCCCCCAAATTCGTTTTTTACATCTGCCTCAATATCTAATATCTTTCCCACACTGCAGTGTAACTGCGTGGAGCTGTGAAGAATTTGGAAGCAACACGGCTATGTCCTCGCCATTTCTGTCTTTTGCCTTTATCCCCATGTTCTCACCCCTCCCCACCGTGACAAAGATAATTATGGTGGTCAGATGCTTTGTATATCGCAAGATTAACGTTCTGCTTTATTCAAAGTGAACAAAAAAAAAAAAAAGACAAACAAACAAGGATCAAGGAAATTGCCAAGGCAGTGACCTGCCCGTGGTATCAAGCGGTATACTGGCACTAAGTTGTGGCCAACACCCACTGGTTAATTATTCCAGTGTGACTCACATTTCCCCTTGGTACCTCAAAGAAAACAAAAAGACCAGTGCGTCACGTATCTGTGAGCCATTAAGTCAGGGGAGGATTATTCCAAGCAGGTAAATTGGTTTCCAGGTAAGGTGGTATTTCTTTTGGCAAGCCCTTTTGAGCTCACGGGACGGGGGTAGGAGACATGGCAGGCTAAGTATTGAATTGTCCCTTTGGGTGGCATGTTGTTTCTGCAAGCACATCCAACCGTAAAAGCCGCTTCCTGCGTCTGGAAGGGTCGGGGTAATACAAATTTGTTTCAACATCAGTTCCTATGAGTGTAATCTCATAATCTGTTCCATGCTGCCCCCCCTTGAACGCAGTGTGTAGTCATTCTGAAGTGGTGGACATAGTATGGACAGTTTGTGTAGTCATTTTGAAGTAGATGGTATAGTATGGACAGTTTGTGTAGTCATTCTGAAGTTTTGGACATAGTGCGGATAGCCTGTGTTGTCATTCTGAAGTAGTGGACTTAGTGCAGATAGCCTGGGTTGTCATTTTCAAATAACAGGCATAGTAGGGACAGTTCGTGTTGTCTGTCTGAAGTTTGTGAAGTTTGGTAACTGACCGCTGTGTAGACATTCTGTAGAGATGGATATATAATTCTCACAGTTTATACAACTAGAAGGGCACAAGTAATAAAGAAGGCTTTCAGATAATTAACCTACTATGTGCAATGTTCCATGATGAAGAATGGTTATTTTGGTAAATAACACTTAAAAAATCTTATGAAAAGAGAAAAGTACCAGTGACACATCCTATGCTGTGCAAGTATGATTGGCATGGCAATTCTCTGGCTTTGTGACAAATGTATATTGATCGGAAGTCTTGTTGGGTTCAGCAAAAAACAAACAAAACCCCCCTCCCTGCATCTTTGTTAAGTTGTTACACTCTCTAGAGGTTGAGATCTCTAGATCTATTTTGTTGAAAAGCGATAACTTTTTTCCCCTTTGTCTATTGACTTTTATCATGCCTCTTTTTTCCTTGTGGTATTTTTGCTTCAGTGCTGTGTTATCTCTTCAGATAGTTGTTAAATCTGCATGGTCAGAACAAAGTTGAGAAAATTATGTTTTGCGTGAATTTGTATCCTGTTCTGGTGTGTGTGCGTGCTGTGTGTGTGTGTGTTTGTGTGTGTGTGTGTGCGCGCGTGTGTGTGTGGGCAGAAGCGTGCATGAAAAAGAGAGAGAAGGGCAACAACATCACAAATCAGTTGTGTTAGAAGCAAGGCCGCAGTTTGTGAGATCTGCAGGTAGATGGTATATCTCTTATCCTCTCAACAGAGATGAACAGAGTACAAAACACTAATGTAAAAAAGGGTGCCAGGGACAAAGGGGTATACAGTAAAGCCTGTCCTTTTACAGCCATGTCTTTCTTTCCCTCCAGAGGTAATCTACATGTGTGTAGAGAGTGACTGAGCAGGTGCCTCCCCCACCATGTGTGGAAAGAGGTGGTATTGCTCGACTTTCCCCTACCTCCCCCCTCCCACCCCTCCTGCCCCCCACTACCCCCAGCCTCGTTCCCTGGCCATTTGCTAATCCTCCCCCAACACAGCTGTACCAACAGCAATAGAAAGGACAATCATTAGGTAGTACCAGTTCCTTTGAAAGACTGCATTGTGGTTTGTCTGTGCTGTCTGTGTTGCTTTGTTCTGGCCACGTTTCTGTTTGGGTCTCTTGGAAGTTGATCAAGATTTATTCTTCTTCTGGTGGATCTTTTTCATTTCTTCGAACTGGAGTGACTGTGGGTTCAGAACTCCTTCCTTCTTGGGAGATTTACCTGTTTCTTTCTTTTCTTTTGTATTTAACTTGGTTTCAATTTTTGGTGTCTTTTATTTTTGTGGAATGGATTTTAGTTGATTTGAGGTTTACTCAAGGAAGGTGTTTTCTCTTTCTCTTTTCATGCTTGAGGTTGTCACATAGATTGATGTAGAAAGGTGGATTGATATGAACATGTTTGACGTTGTGGTCTGTGAAACATCTTTCATTTCCAAAAAGTTTTGAATGTAGATTTGTCATCATGACTGCTACTGCTTGTGGGGTTTTGTGTCAGCTTTTAGATTTACGCATTATTTAAATTTTGCTTTTTTGTATTTCTTAATTGTTGTGGTTTGTTTATTCTTCATTGCCAGGCATCATGGCTTGATTCAATTTACCTTTGTTGTAATAGTTTTTCTGGAACAGTTTTTGTGATTCAAGCCATTTTTCGGATGACCTGTCAGTCTTCTGGTTAACTTGGCACTAGTGGGGAGGAAACAAAAGAATCAAAGATGGCTGATTTTGCTGAAAATGATACTGGAGATGGTTCAGCTGATTTTGAGAATTATCCACCTGAAATGTTGGATCCAAATGATATGGACACTTTCGAGAAACATCCTGTGCCAAGTCAGTCAGGATTTGTTCAACACATGGTGAAAGAAGCAAGTATTTTTCCTTTTTTTTTGTTTTTTTTTTCTCTTTTTTTTTTTTTTTCAATCATTATCAGGAATGTTTTGCATAAGTAGCATGGCAGTGACTATGATATTAATACCATCATTTCAGTTCTTTACGGCCCAGTTTCACCTGCCTATACACAGCATGTGTGTTCATCTTCAACAGATTTAACAGGTGTGGACCCCTTTATGTACGCTTTTCATTCTTAACTGCACAGCTCCGAATCCTCCATTGATGGTGCAGATTACAGGTGGAAAACAGATGTGAATGAAGTGATCCGTCTCAGTCACCTGGCTTCATCACACAGACTTACTTGACTTGCTTCAAGCATGAGAAGCGGGCAACGGATTCCGTTCATTACATTGGCAACAACGCCTTTGGTATTTGAATATCAAACGTGTTTTTCTGTTGAAATGCCCCACCGTCTGCAGCGCTATTACTGTTCTTAGAGTTGTATTACAGTGTTTGCTGCACACAGTGTGTGACAAAAACCAAAAGCACAGAAAAGCCTGTTTTCTTTTTCATTTTCATGAGCTGTTTTATTACTTATCTCTTTCTTCAGGAAATAAGTAATGAAACAGCTCATGAACATGAAAAAAAGACAATGTATGTACCTATGTGGACATGTATTCAGGTATCTTGATAAAAAATATAATCGCTGTGCATCAGATAGAACTTGGTGCTACTGTATAAATCTTTTGGAAGATGTCTGAGTTCAGTCAGCTTGCACACAGTGTGATTATCATTCTTCTTCTGCAGGAGGCAAAACACAGTGGGTGTTTGATCATTGTCAGTCAGATGACAAGGCACAGCATGATAGTATTTTCCGTCACATGAAAACATGACAGAGAATCTTGTTGGTCAGTCGACAACACAAGACAGCAAGTGTGTTATTGTCAAGTCACATGACAAGGCAAAATGGTGAACTTGTTAACATTGTAGTTCACTTGACACCGTAAGACCATGAATATTGTCGGTCAGTTGACGACACAAGACAGCAAGCATGTTATTGTCACTCACATGACAACACAAGACGGTGAACGCGTTAACATTGTCATTCACGTGACAACATAAGACAGTGAATATTGTCAGTCAGTTGACAAGACAGCAAGCATGTTATTGTCAGTTACACAACAATGCATGACATGTTTACATTGATGTTCACATGACAACATAAGACCGTGAATATTGTCAGTTGACAACACAAGATAGCAAACATTGTCAGTCACACGACAACCCAACACAGTGATAACGTTAACATCGCCAGTCTATGTTCCAGCTGGAGCAGTCTCTGAAGGGAGGCAGTGTCATGGGGGAGGATTCGACCTCCAAGTCCCTGGTGCAGCAGAACCTGGAGCTGCGGCGCAAGCTGGAGGAGGAGCACGCCAACTACAAGCGCAAGCTGCAGGCCTACCAGGACGGCCAGCAGCGGCAGGCCCAGCTCGTCCAGAAACTGCAGGCCAAGGTGAGTGCCGCCGCTGGAAGGCCGCAGATGTGAAAACACTCTGAGGGGTAGTGGAGTTGGGAAGTCATAGGAGGAGTGGGGGACTGGAGGGGGGAGGAGTGTGGAAGGGTAGTAAGGGGAGGGATGGACAGGTTCTGAGATCAAGTTGGCCATTGGGTTTCCAGCGTAATGAAAATGATGCTGTACATTTTAAGTTTTACATTTAGTTCATGACCGACACAGGTTGCTCCTTGTGTAGGACTGAAGCTGGGGCTGAGACAGGAGTCGTCTGGATGTGGCTTTGTATTGGGGAGGGGTGGGGGTGGGGTGGGGGCTGGAACGAGCAGTGTAGGAGTTAAATGCCACTGAGATGGCACAGAAGGTGAAACTGGTAACAAATGAAAAGTATGCATTATGCTGATTCAGTGCTATATAACATTAATGGGCACTGTTTAAATATATTGTTAAGGGGTACCCTTCTGTGCCGATTCTGTGCTTTGCAGAAATCTAACACTTGTGCATGATGTTGAAGTATCTTAAACTAGCTGTATATATTGGTGAGGGTAAACTAATTGAGTTAGTGTCAAAGTTTTGGACCGAATGTGTGTTATGGTTGCGAGCTTGTGTTGGTTTGCGTGTAGGTGAAAATACATGTTTGTGCAGTGTCATAGTTTTTATCAAGCATGGAGCATTGTGAATTGGGTTTTTGTGTGCCATTATGGCACCAGTTATAGAGCCACAGCTGGTTCATAATGTTACTCATTTGATAACTATTATTATTGTTGTGAAAACAGTGTCTGTTTGAATGTGTTCACTAACAGCTCTTGCAGTACAAGAAAAAGTGTCAGGACCTGGAATATGCCACAAAGGAAAAGGATTCGCAGCTGTTCCGAAACTCACTGAAGGTACTTTATTCCTTCACAGTGGTTTACCTCTGGCTTTATACTTCCGTACTTGATAGAGTTTGTATTTGGTATGTCAGGTGATGCAGTACAAGAAGAAATGTGAAGATCTTGAAGGCGATTACACGGATCTTAAATGCCGCTACGATGAGGTATGTTTGGTGAGACAGCCGCGTGGCAAACCCTGATCCAGTCTGCTGTGTCACTAGGTTTTGTTTTGGTCTGCAGTGTACATTATACAGGTTTCTTTCTTTGTCTTGTGGCTGTCTGTCCATTAGTCTTGTTCATCAGTCTGTCTGTCTCTACTCCTTTCTCTGTGTTTCGGTGGATATCTGCCTGTTTCTCTCACCAGGGTTAGTTTTAGTCCTGGCCCTTTCTGTTTCTCTGTGGTAGGTCTTTGGTTGGAAAAAAAAAAGGTTTGAGTTTGTTTTGTTGTGGTTTGGGATACATGTGTGTGGAGAGGGGTAGCAGATGCTTGAAGTGCTGTGTAACTAGTTGATGCTTTGTTTGATGTTGAAATAGGAGATTTTTTTTTGTGGTGATGTGTATTATCAGAATGTTTACACTATGCACAGACAGTGACACCATAGAAATAAATACAACTTTTCCCCTTGTCAAATGAGATGGTGACTATCATAATGATCATGTAATTAACAGTATGTCTTGTCCTCATTTTAACAGACATAAATGTAATAATGCCTGCATAGTGTTTGGAAAGGTCCTGCTTCGAAAGACATGATTAAGTTGATTTGTAGACAAGATAGCTTATGCGCTTCATTGCAAGCTTGTACTAAGATAACCCTGTTCAACTGAAATAAATAACATTATTTCAGTTATGTGCAAAATTTCTGTGGTGGTTTTATACATTTCAAACATTGCAGCTTGGTTGTTTACAATACATTTTAAGAAGTGAGGGAATATCAGTGAAGTAATCATTTTGTTGTTGTTTTATTGGAGTCCGAACAAAAATGCTGTGTTTAGAGATAAGAAAATGACGGTAGACTTATTTTTCCTGCTGCCGCTTAAGCCAAAGAAAATGACAGTAGACTTTTTTCTCCTGCTGCCGCTTAAGCCAAAGAAAATGACAGTAGACTTTTTTCTCCTGCTGCCGCTTAAGCCACTATAGTGCTTATGGTTCAGAACTGTTGTGCTTTTGTAGTTTGTTGCTGTCTGTAGTTCCAGTCTGTCTCCACTTAGTTATCTGTTTACGCACCCTCGATGGAACCTCTCAGTAATGATGATCGCACATCTTGACAGCTGGGATGTTTAGAGGCAGTCTTCTAGGGGAGGTGAAGAGAAAACTGTTCCAGAAACA
>CM031611.1:45211183-45308683 GCA_018398815.1 Conus ventricosus | reverse complement strand
CAGACTGGTAAGAATTTCTAAAAACTAGCATGGGTAGAAAGAGTGTTAGTATTTCAGCCATTTATTTGATTCTTCCAAACACACATTGGCTAGTAAGTATGAGCAGACATGTACAATGTTAAACAGAATGACTGTGATAATAATGATAAAGGACAATTTTATGTGGCCCACAACATACCAAAAAAAAAGTATTGTCTGTCATTAGGAACAAAAAGCGAGAAAAGAATGAGAACAAACTGATACAAGGCAACAGTTCAGACTGCTTGAATTGAAATGTATGGGACTGAAAGTGAAACTTCTTTTCAGGTCAGCCAAATTTTGGATTAACCACAGTCCCAGCAAGCCCAGTAATGCAGTTATGATCCATCTGTGGACTAGAGTTTATTGTAAATGCCCGGGCATTCAAATGATTGGGCATATAAATGTTCTTAGAAATATTAGTAATAATAGTTTTAACTGAAATGTTGACTTGGTAAAGTGTGCTTGACTATAATTTTCTTTATAAAGACAACTCTTTTGTCACCAGCAGTGATTTAATGGATTATCCCAAAAAAAGATTTTTAGTGATTTAATAGATTTTCCAGAAAATGAAACTTTTTTATCACTAGCCCTAACTTGATGGGTTTCCATCAGAAAGAACTGTGTATCACAGGCTGTGATTGGATGGGTTTTCCCATCAGAAAGAACTGTGTATCACCGGTTGTGATTGGATGGGTTTTCCCATCAGAAAGAAATGTGTATCACCGGCTGTGATTGGATGGGTTTTCCCATTAGAAAGAACTGTGTATCACTGGCTGTGATTGGATGGTTTTCCAGAAGCGCCAGCCTGGCTCATGTGAACGGCATGCTGAGGGAGCAGCTGGACCACGCCAACGAGGTCAACCAGCAGCTGACCTGACATCCACAAGCTGACCCAGGACTGGCAGCGTGCCAGAGAGGAACTGGAGGCCAAGGAGGCTGAATGGCGTGAGGAGGAGAAGGTGAAACTGTGTGTGTGTGTGAGTGTGTGTGTGTATGTGTGTGTATTGGGAGATTTTTACTATTTATTAGTCATGTGGGTTCACTGGCATTTCTTGTTTGGTATTGTAATGCTCAGTCCATTCAACAGTGTCATAAGAAACTGTAGGCCGTAAGTATTTGCTGTCGTAAATATACCAGATTTTATCACTTACTTGCCTCTGTTTGCAAAAGTCATATATTAACAATGTTAAGAGCTTCCTGAGTGAAAAGAAAAGATGCACACAACATGTAATGGATGTTACAGGCAGTGTATTGTATCAATAGTTGCAAGTTGTTGGAGTTCTGATATTTGTTTTCAAAGGAATTAAGTGAATATAATGGAAACAAATTACAGAAGTAGTGTGCTGAAGTCTGAGTTGTCAATAAACTTTCAAGCAAGGACGTGTTTTTATTAGGTAACACAAAAGAGACATGTACATACCGAACATTCTGTTCGCTCATAGATGATACACATTTTGTTTATTAGTCGACAGGATCAAGACTGAGAGAAGAGAAGCAGTTAGTTACTGGCAGAGATCGTTTATAGATAATGTAAAAACACTTTTTTCACAAATCATTGTGCTCTGTAAAGCAGATGTCATTCACTTCTGTTCCATGTACATCAGACCTTCAACGAATACTTCAGCGCTGAACACGGCCGTCTTCTGAGCCTGTGGCGCGCAGTGGTGGCTTTCCGCCGCCAGTTTTCGGAAATGAAGACGGCCACTGAGCGTGACCTTTCGCATGTTCGCGCCGATGTGACCAAGGCCGCTCGAAGCAATGCACTCCACCTGTCTCAACCTGGGGGCCAACATGAGGTCCACCGACACCCAGGGACAGGTAATTTTCCTCTTTATTGTTCCATGCCATCTGTATGCCTGACAGACCTTCCCCCCCAAAAAAGTCACCTGTGGCTGTTGTCACGCTTGGTTGGCTGATATGATACAAATGGGGTCGGAATAGCTCAGTGATTGAGCTCCAGACTTGTGATCCTGGGGTTGTGGGTTTGAACCTCTGCCAGGCTGTTCATTTACAGGGGGATTTTTTTTCCTCAGAGTTGACATTGGTTCTGACTCCATTTCCCAAATTGTCCTTCACATGAGACTGTAAACAGAGGTTCCTTGTGAGAACAAGCTGTGTTTGAAAATAATGTTTTTGCGTAGTTCACTGTTAAGATTCATGCTGATTATTTGTCAACATTTTGTTTTTGTACAAAATCAAACTTATTATGTTACCACATTATCAACATAAATATTTTTTTAAGAATCCCCCTTTAGTTCTGCAGTGCCGTGTATTTCTGTGTTAAATATTGTTCATGACATAATTTGTATGTTGATAGACATAACATGGTTGGCAAGCTTCTGATCAGATTTGATCATATTTTGCAGAGTTTACAGAAATGATTTTTCCTTTTTAGGTGTCGCTGGATCGCGAGCGCAGTGAGCGAATGTCTGTGGAAAGCCAGCTACAGAGTCGCTCACGTGAGCTTACCGAGTTGCAGACGAGGTATGATGCTCTGACCTCGGAATGGGGCAACAGGTAAACATTTGGAAGTCACACCTTGAAAAGCAGCTGTCATCATCTCATGTGCCATTTGATAGAGTTGTTTGAGTCAGGAAAGTCGTCACAGAATTTCTACCATGAATGTAATATTGAGATAGGGTTGTAGTTACTCATGTATTAACAATACTTTGACCATGTTACAAAATCCAAATGTCCTTGCATAGTGAGTACTGATTTAATTTCAAACAGTTACTGGCATCAGTGAATTTTTTTTTTTGGGGGGGGTTGTTTGTTTGTTTACACAGTATGAAGGCTTTTGGTGTTGTGCAGTTGTTCTGACATTGTTATGAATCTTAATAAATGTTAGGGAACCGTCAAGAGAAA
Source organism: Conus ventricosus (assembly GCA_018398815.1). NCBI lineage: Eukaryota > Metazoa > Mollusca > Gastropoda > Neogastropoda > Conidae > Conus > Conus ventricosus. Next base: position 45,305,797 of record CM031611.1, on the reverse strand, counting down.
TGTGGACAAATGAATCACCAGACAAAACATGATGCGTTTCGACCTCTTAGGTCTTCTTCAGGCAAGACCCAAACAAATAATACAATGAAAATGAATGAATTTGGTACTCAGCTTTGATCTCTTCACTCTTCAGCGCAAGGTAGGCAGGCGTTGAATAACAGTTGTTATGAACCACCGATACAGTCTTTGTGGTCAGTTGTAAAGTGCACAGCATAGCTGGATTTGAACAACTGATACAACAGTTTGTGCCATGTAGCTTCATTGTTTTTTTTTTTAATTGGTGCTCCATTGAGGATGAAGGTCTGAGGATTACCTTGTGGTTCTGCCATTATCCATGGCCAGCAGGTTGACCATCTGGTTATGAGTCATGATGGTCATCTGGGTTGTGAACTGCATCAGGGAGTGGCTGACAGGAGAGCAGAGTTTGGTTTGGAACTAACAGACAACATTGAATGTTCTTGTCCAGTTGGAGCGAACAGACAACAGTGAATGTTCTTGAAGAGTTGGAGTTTACAGACAACAATGAATGTCCTTGTACAGTTGGTTTTGACAAATACAGGATCTGGAAGCAGCCTTTTAATTTATTCTTTTGAAGTATATTCCTTTTTGTCAGAATATTGACTTGCCTTTAATAATGTTTGGACTGGTGTGAGTCAGTTATGCTCTATTACTAGATGTGCAGTACATTGATTCTGCTGCATGTGTTGGGCCCTGAATCCCATGTCACTGGATAAACCGTCCTATGTCACAGAAGTTTTGTTTCCAGTCTTTGTGTTAAAGTCTGTTTCTTTTTCTTCTGTTGTGTCTTATGATGAGGATAGTAAGAAGAAATTCTGTGGAGAGCTTGACAGCAGAAGGTTTTCAAAGAAGAAATCCCCTTTAGGCCTGTGTTCCGGCCCTGAAATCCTTGCACTCAGAGGGAGCCAGGCTGCATCCAGGTCATAATGCCTAGATGCATGTCTACTCTTAGATTTTTTTCCTGGTGCTTCCATTGTTTGGACCAGCAACTTCTGGGTGGGGTGGACATCTCAAGGTGTTGCCTTTTTTTTTCTTTTTTAAGACAGATATCTTACCATCTTTCTTCTTATAATTATTATTGTACACATCTTTAACTAACAGACAAGTTATTGACAGTGACATGACTAGGCAGGACACGCCTCTGCGGTTTATGAAACATGACCATCAAATACAAGATTGGATTCCAGAAGCTTTCATGATAAGTGAACATGCACACCAGAATTTGTCTACAAATCGCCTCTCTTCCAACCATCTCTGGTCACGAAGATACAAGTAATTTTGATACTCCCATGTTTCACGGGATCATGATATTGGAAAAGAAAATTGAGTGAGAAACTGGTGGAATTTAGAGAATTCATCAAGAAATGTGTTGAATTTCATCATTTGTTTGAAAATTTTTCTTAATTTCATTTGTTGCCGTTTAAGTTTCAGAGTTTGTTTCTGGTATGACTTCCAGTTGTTTATAGAGTTGCCAAAGTGTTGATTTAACCTTGCTTGTTTCCACTTATTTCGCTTGCTTGTTCCTAGTTTTTCCCTCACACTGTTTAATTCTGTGCCATTTTTTCCACATTCAAGTGTACGGTGTGAAAGATGCTGACTGGTTTATTTGCACTTCAGAAAGAGCTGCCCTTAGGTGCACGTATAAGAAGGAAAATGTAGATTTACTTCATTTTTGTTGCTACTGATTTTTGATCTGCTGACCAGATTTTAGATTCAAAATTGGGTACAGTTAACCTTTTGAGTTTGTGGATAGGTAGTGTTTTCTGCTGTTAAATGTGCACTCTTTAAGATGAACAAGAAAGCCTTAACATAGTTTATCAAACATGTTTGCATAGAGCTTTAGGATGTACATGATGTCCGACATAAAACACTCCGCTACAGATTCCAGGAAAATCCTGTTCAGAAATGTTCCACCAGTGTGATTTTTCATTCCTGAAAGAGATGAATATTTGTCATGTGATCTAAGATTTTATGGAAATTTTCAAAGAAATTTTGCGCGTTTTGAAAAAAAAAAAATTGTAACGACTACACAAGGAATTGACTCGGATGAGGTAACAGTCCTGATATGACACACAGGGGTTGGCTGGCCTATTAACAGCATGAATTGAACTTCTCTTGCATTAACTTGTCAAATTATGATAAATGTCAGTAAAAGAAATAAACAAGTGTAGTGTATTTTTTTGTGAAAAATTACAGCTTATATGAGCGTATTTTGCGTTGCCAGTAGTTTATTTTTTCACCAGAGATTATGGAACTTGCATGTGTACAAAAATCTCTTTGCATGCTGCACTGCTATGGTTCACAAGCTTTTCACTTGCCGTCCTTATATCTTGAATAATGGGTGGTCCTCATATATATTTTTGTTCTATCTGCACCACACCACCTCTCATTGTTTTCCACTGTGTGAAGTCATCTCTATTCTGAAAAAAAAGTGAAGGCACAAGGAGTTTGAAGAAAAAAACAACAACTGAAATTGAAAAAGTTTAGGCATAGCAAACATCGTGGATGAAGAAAACAACAACAAAAAAAGTAAAGCAAAGAAGTAATGCTAGACTAAATATAGCCTTTAAAGCAAAGAATTTCCTACTGTCTGTCTATGTTTTTCTGTCCCTCTCTGTCTGTCTCTCTCCCTCTGTCTGTGTCTGTCTGTCTCTCTCTCCATCTCTCAGTATTTCTCTCTACGTCTCTCTCATCCTCACATACCTCACTATCTGTCTCTCACATTATTAACCATATTGTTCATGCATAATCAACAAAATCAAGTTTGCAGTGTTACACATCACAGGTAGTAATTTGCAAAAACATTGCTCTCTTCCATGTGTTTTACCAGCAGCACCCTATTCCACCCCTGACTCCCCAGACCTTCCCTCAGACTGACCACTTGTTATTCTTTCCTCCTCTTACCTGTTATTCTTTCCTCCCCTTACCTGTTATTCTTTGCTCCCCTTACCTGTTATTCTTTCCTCCTCTTTCCTGTTATTCTTTCCTCCTCTTACCTGTTATTATTTCCTCCTCTTACCTGTTATTCTTTCCTCCTCTTTCCTGTTATTCTTTCCTCGTCTTACCTGTTATTCTTTCCTCCCCTTACCTGTTATTATTTCCTCCTATTACCTGTTATTATTTCCTCCTCTTACCTGTTATTCTTTCCTCCTCTTACCTGTTATTCTTTCCTCCCCTTGCCATTCAGTCTCTTGTCAGCTTTGAACTGTGTGAAGATGAAAACTGCAGTGAGCAAGGTGCAGGCATATGCAAAAAGAGAAAAATGTGTTCACTTCATTCAGATTGGGTCGTTCAGACCAAAGTGATCTAAATATGATACTTTGTCAATGTTTTGCTGCCTGTACATATCTATATTGGTGCCATGATCATGATTTGAATTCGTTTATTTTGGTCTTTAGTAGGTGGTTATAAATCATTCTGTTCCATGACATCATTGTCTCCATTTTTGGAAGTGTCTGCTGTTCAACATAGTCTTTCTGTCGTCCCCACGTCTCTCTCTCTTCTCGTCCTTCTGCTCTGTGTCTCCCTTTATCCATTTACACGACCTTTATTGTTGCCTTTTGTAGAAGTGGTTTTTAGTGTTAGCTGCTGTAGTGTTGATCCATGCTTGTAGGGTGGTCTGTTTTGTTCAGCCTTGTTTGGGAAGTACGTACACACCGTTGTGATTTGTATAGACGCCTAGTATTTCATTCTTTAGTTGGTCGTATTGTTGTCAGTCCTTCACTTTTAGTCTGTCTCGGTCTTCTCTTTTGTTGGCAATGCTGGCAGCTGTCCAGATCAAGCCTTGTTCTTCTTTTTAGCATGTTTCTTACATCGGTAGATCTGCTATCCATGTGCTACACAAGATATATTCTGGGCGTCACTGACTTTCAATTGATGTTATCAAGATTTCGGTTTGTGCCTGTTATTTTTTATGTGGATTCATTGAAACATTCTTCTTGCAGGCCTTTCACAGTACCCTGTTACTGGTCTTCAAAGAAATAATGTTGTTACAGTGATCTTCAGATCATACGAATTCTTTTATGAAACTCTGCTTCAGCACTCTGTGCACCAGTTGCCCATCAATAATTGATTATAAACGTTGTTGTCATCTCTGGTTCTGCCCCACTGTTATCTGTAGAAAATACTTCACATCTAAACACCAGCCTGCCAGCTCTGATCTTCCACTGATCTTCTTCGATTGGTTCCATTAAAAAAGAGAGAGAGAGAGAAAGGGCCCTTCTTTATTCAAGCCCCAGCTGCATGGAACAAATGATCTCTGTTTCACTGACTACAACATGCTGTCAGATTCTCAATTTCAAGTTTGTCTTTCTCAAGCTCAGTATTTCACCAAAGTTCTGAATAGTAGACTCTGAAATTCCCGTATTACATTCAGAACAGGTGTGAAAACGACTTCTGTTTGATAAAGAGTGTAAACATAATGCTGGCATGATTACATGTTGTCTGAGTATATGTACTGTAGGTTGATTTTGGATTGCTTGTGTCTTGTATGCATTTCCATGTTACATGTAAAGTTCGGCTAATGAATGACTGAATGCTAATTAGTCATAATGCAGTTTCGTGAAATGCTGTCTGTAGGTCTGTAGAATGTGTGCTACTGAAATATCAAATGTTGTTAAAATCAGTACTTTGATCATTTTCAAAATATTATTTGTTAGTGTTCATTTCTTAATTTTCTGCTCATATACTTTTCCAGTAGATGATGCGTTTGCCATGAAATGATAGTAAAACATTATTTTAGTGACTGCTGTTCAAGTTTAAATTAGCAGCAAGTTTTTGTTTTCCTTCTGAAATGATAAGATGGGTCAGAGTAACATTGCCTGAATTGGAATTAGTCTGTAACATGTGTCAAACATTCCAAATCTTTCTGATTTCGCTGTTCAGTTGATTGGTTTTGTTTCGATTCTGAATTTGCTTGATTTGATTGGTTTTGTTTTGATCCGGAATTTTAAACGTGACTTTAAATGTCCATCCAGATTTGTTTCACTAACCTTGTACTACTTTAAGAGAGTGCTAAGCTTAATTACAAACATGACTTCAAATGTCCGTCTGGATTTCTTTCACTAACACTGCATTACTTTGAGAGATATTGCTAAGCTTACTGGCAGTCCTATATTATCATCCTTGCAGAGTGAGTGAGCTGACCATGCTGAACGAGAAGCTGAAGATCCAGCTGGAAGAGCGTGACAAGAGCATCTCCACCCTGCAGAAGAACCTGGCCAATGTCGAGACTCGTGTGGGAGCCTATGAGACCACGGAGACGGACATAGCGCGCGAGGCTCGCGAGGAGACGGAGGCCATCCACCTTGCCCTTCGTAACATCGCGGAGGCGGTCATCAATGACGCTGATCAGACACGCCTGGATGAAGATGGTGTTGAGGAGTCTGTAACTGCTCCACGCTCTGTGTCGCCCTACCGCCCTCGCTCAATCTCTCCCACGGCCCGCACACGCTCACCTATGGTGAGGAACAGGTCACCTTCACCTCGGGCCAGGTCAGGGTCACCGGCCTTTGCTGACGCAACGTTCTCTGCTGTTCAGGCAGCCCTCGGAAAACGCCAGATGCAGGTTAGATTGTATGTTGCTAAGATTGTAAGAGACGATTGAAGCATAAAACTACAGTACAAAGACTGACAGTGTTGTCTCATAACTGCATTGGATTTGGCTGTATTACCTATTACCAAAACACAGGATTTGTGTAATTTGCGACTTTGTCCCTGTGGAGAATGCATCGTCATTGAATTGAGGCAGCCATTTAAAAAAAAAGATGAATTCCATTGGTGCTTTTTTAGCTACTTATCAAAATGGATTTTCCCAGAGAAATTTGCCAGCGACAGTATCCTTGCTGCCTGAATGGATGTTGTATTAGGAACCTTGCTATGTTGCCTCATTCAAAAGACTAAAAACATGTCACTCATGAGACTCGAACCAATAATCTGGAATTCTATTGCTTCATAGTTGACTGCATTGCCCATTAGGTTGCTAACTATTGCCATCAATTTGATTATGTCTTCATGGCTTTTTTTTCTTGTAGTCGTTTCATTGCAGTAAATCAGATCCAGAATCAAAAAAAGAAAAGATTCGAATCAACCATTCCTGTGAAAGTCCAGTCTGTGATTAAACTTGGTATTTACTCTTTTTACAACAGCATTTTACTGGCTATGGCTGGTAATGCACTCACTGAAGTACCCTGGATTTGCAAAGTTATGAACAAAATCAAAACCAGTGAGGTGTGCAACTTCCAGCTCAGGCTGGCTCAAGCTGGAAAACCTAGCCAACATTAAGAATCTGAAATTGTCATTCAGGCCTGAGAAATGTTGTGCTGTTCCGTTGAGGTGTATGGAAGAATTTCATCCGTTGGTTTGGCTGCAGTTGTCATGGCATTTGGGATGTGGGTTTGGTTTGCAGGTGTCAGAACCTTCGTGCCAAGCTGATGGCATCACTGACAGACAGGCAGCCTGCGCAAGAACCTGGATGGGCGGAGAACGAGAAGCGGCGTCTGGAACACAACTCATGAACCTCAAGGAAGACTTGGAAGTGGCGTAGTCAGGCGTGTAAAGAACAGAAAGTTTGTTGAGATGTAGATTTGTTCCTACCTTACAAGTACCTACATTTATGATGATTATGAGGTTCTCATCTTATCTGTAGATCCTTTGTTCGGGGAGGGGGGGGACTCTCAGAAGTCCTATAACTGAAGATCCGTGTTGTACACAAGACATACAGACTTCCTCCATTATTAAAAAATCCAGGCCCTTTGCAGTCTGCTGGGCTATAAGCAGCATTACCTTACATTAAAAGATCCTTTTATTTTCACTTTTCTTTTCTGTTCAGCATTGCAAGTTGCTGGCTGGGATGTCATGGGTACATTTCCACTCCAGAGACATAATGTATGGTATTTCTGGCCTTTGTTGTACTTTTACCCAAGTTGATGTGGTAAGGGCAAGGGTTCCATGTGGGAAAACTGGATCCACACAGTTGAGTTTCATCCTCTTCATATATGCATCAGTGAGTGTTGCTCAAATCATTTGACCACCACTGCAGGCATGTTTCTTGGGCTGTTTGCAGAGTACTGGTGCAAATGAGTAAGTCATCTGTTTTTTCAGCAGAACCCATGATTATCATCAAGATGGTTTATCACCTGTTCTCCTGATCACTGACAACTGCAGTGGGACTGACAACCCCAAGAACATAGAATAAAACCTGTAAATAAGCCTCTGCTAGGAATGTTACCCATGACTCCCTGCCTGCAACTCTGCATGCTGAACATTGGCTGACACTGCACATAAGTTCTTCGTTTATTATCTCAAACAAATGATCCGTGTAATGAAACCATCTGGTAGGGTCTAGTAAGAGGGACAGAGTGGGGATTATGAAACCCACCTCTGTGGGAGATATCCATCACCCAGACTCTTCTCACTTCCGAATGAGTGTGTAATCCATGAAGCTACCACTCCACCTCATGTTCTCTGATATTGATGACAGTGACAGTGATGTGATTGTTTCAGACACCTGTGGTGCATTGCATGTCATGTACTACTCACAGTGAAACATAATTCGTTAGAGTGTTGGGACTTGCATGATGTGAGACATAAAGCTTTTTACAGCAGACTCCTTTGAAAACCTGTTCAGAGATGTCCCACCTGTTGTGATCTTTGAATTTCAGAAAGAGATCAACATTTTTCATCAGATCCAAGATTTTACATAAGAAAGATTTTTAAAACAAAGTTTCTGGTGTATTTTCAGAAGTTATATTTAAAGGGTTTTGTGAATGACTTCAACGCAGTGACAGCTCTGATGTGGCCTTTTTGCGGTTGGCTGGGCTGTGAGCAACCTTACCTACCTTACCTTACCTTACCTTACCTTACCTGTTTCAGACACCGAGAGAAAGGAGGACTCCTCCAGGACAGAGACCGCATTCAGAATGCCCTGAAACGTGACGGGGACGGAAAAGTCACAGCTGGAGCGTGTGCGACAGGAGCGAACGACAGATCGAGATTCTGCACAAGGAGAACGAGAAATCTGCAGGGCAGCCAACAGCGAGCTCAGCATCAGAGAGACTCACTGGAGGACGAGAAGGAGGACACCATCAAGGACAAGGTGCGCCAGGTCAAGGAAAATGAACGATGGTGAGTGTGCCCATTGGGTTCTGTGTGTGTGTTTGTGTGTGTGTGTGTGAGAATGCATCTGAATTGATATGTGTATGTGTTTGTAATGGTAGTAAATTTCTTTGTATGTCTTTTCATAAAATCATCTATTAAACAGGTAATAATGTGTTCATGTGTAAATATGTGTAAGCACATGTTTGTGTGTGGTGTGTGTGTGTGTGCACATGTGCATGTGTGCATGCACTTTTGTGTATATGTGTGTGGGTGAGAGAGCATCTGAATTTGTGTCTGTGGTAGTTGAAATTTGTTTCATATTATATTGGTAAGGAAAAACAAACAAAATGTGTTGTGAAAACTAAAACAAATAGGTAAAAGCAATCTGTGTTCCTGCACAGCCTATATACTATTCAAAACTTGGTGTCTACTGAATCTGAGACAGAGACAAACTTTAAGCAACCAAGTCTAATTCCGTTTTTTTTTCCATTCAGAATCCTCTAAATCTTCAATGCAAATAACGGACATTTTGACACAAAGCATTTTAGGCAGAAAAAAGCTGAATCAGAGGCTAGGTTGGTTAAACTTAGCATTTGCCAGGTTCACATATTGCGCAAATATCTTCGAAGTGCATGAAACACTGCAGGAACATAAATTACCCTTATTAACATTAAAATCAACATCAAAAGTTGTTCTTCTGCCGATCTTAGAATTTTTATTTTGTATCAAACCAATATCAAACCCTGAAGAGACAGTTCAAGCTAAGAAAGGATATGAAGAAGAAACTAAAAGATTCAGCAATAATTTGACAGTAATGTTGACTGTTCTAGACACCTCTTGCCAGATTGTACTCTCATGATATCGTAAACAACCAGAAAGAACAGGTGAGCTTTGTGGTTGGCTGGGCTACAAGCAACATTACCTTAGCTAATGAGTGAGCCTGTGGTCTGGTTTCAGCCAAAAGTGATCGAGCAGGTGGAAGTCAAGATGTCTGGGCTGAGGGAGGAGTTGTGACCACCAAGAGGCCCTCAACCGCGCTCTGCTGGACAAGGAGATCCTGGAGGGCAGAAGATCGAAGTCGGTCAGTGCCCCTCTCTTGTTTGTTGTCTGCGGGGATTGTGTGTGACTAATGCCGTAGTGGTCAAGTGTTGTCCACACTGAGAGAATGCAAAGAAATTTTTGATTGTGGGCGCTGTGCAAGTGATAACGTGTTAAGAATATGCAAAGAAATTCTAGTTCAAACAAAACTTTTATTCAAAATGATGGCATGAAATTATGTTCATCAAAAAGAGCAACAGCAAAGAACATTTTCTGTAGGGGCGTTGTGTGGGTAATGCTGTGTGAGTGAGGGGTTATTTACGTTTAGAATATGCAAGAAAATTTTGGTTCAGACTGAACTTCCATTCAAATAATGGCATAAAATTATATCCACTTAGATATGCAACAACAAAGAAAATTTTCTATGTGGGTAATGAGTAGCGGGTACAGTGTGGATAAGGTGTTGTTCACATTTAGAGTATGACTAGAAAATTTTCTGTATGGATAATGTGTTGGAGATATATGTGTGATGAAATGTGTTCACTCATTACACGGGAAACACTTCACGAACACAGCGTCATACAAAAAACACTCACATAAAAAAAAAATTCTGTTCATACTCTTAATGTGAACAAGAGGGTATTTTAAAAGTTTGTATGAGGTTGTTTGTTTGATTTTTTGTGCTTTAGGACTTGTGATTGACTTGTAAGCGGTGACAGCTGTGATATGGCCCTTTGTGCTCGGCTGAGTTATAAGCAACGTTGTCTCATCTGTCTCTCTCTCTGAGCAGTACACGTGAAGCATTTCCCACATTAGGAACACAAACAAAAGGTGTTTTCCCAGCATGTTGGGTGACGTGTTGAATGCAATGCCTGCAGGTGAAGCGTTGTCCGGGCGGATGGTGACCAAGGCTGAACTGGAGGTGGAGATCAACAAGCTCAAGTCCGAGGAAGCCTTGCTGAGGGATTCCTCCTCAAAATGCAGACCTCAACGGGGGCTGGGCCAGGACAAGATTGAGCTGAACAAGATCATCTTGATCGTAAGGACGTGTGTGTGTGTGTGTGTGTGTGTGTGTGTGTGTGTGTGTGTGTGCGCGTGTGTGTGTGTGTGTGTGTGTGTGTGTGTGTGTGTGTGTGTGTGTGTGTGTGTGTGTGTGTGTGCGCGCACGTGTGTGTGTGTGTGTGAATATACATTTCTATCCTAGTAGGGACTTCTCACGTTCAACATACAGGGACTCTCAAAGATCTCGGGTCCTGACAATGTATTGAAATAAATTCAAAATGCCATGACATGAAATTATGCTCTTTTCATCACTTAGAGTGTACTCAAGAATTGGCATTTCGTGACAGGAAAAAGCTTACCTCGATGCTTGCCTTTCTCCTTTATAGCAACGGAAATAGGGCAGCTTTACAGAGTTTCACTTTTTCTGTCCTAAAGATGTTTACCAAAGTGACTTAAGGGAGACAAGCTTCCTCATAAGATATACACTTTAAGACTGTGTGTATGTGTGTCTGTGTCTGTGTGTGTTTGTGTGTGTCTGTGTCTGTATTTGGTGTGTGTAATGTGTTTAGGAGGTGAGGGAGGGAGAGAATGGATGGGGTTGATGGAAAAGACGTAGAGAGGGGAGGATATGTGTGTATTAGAGAGGAACTGGACCAGGTCATTAGTAACCGCAACAAGATCATAATGGTGATAATAGTTTGTGAGAGTGTTGGTGTGTGCAGAGTGATAAATCGGTTTGATAATATCGGCAATCCCTACGGGCAGATCATTGTACTAGTGGTTATGGTTCAAAACTAGCTGCAAACGTTCTTCTGTGTATTCATGACCATATCTGCTAACACATTAATTGCACTAGAACACACACAATGTTCACGAGCACACACACACAGACGCATATGCACATACACACCCATGCCCACACGCATACACAGACACACACACACAGACAGACACACGACACACACACACACAGACTCGCACACACTAATGTACCAAACCCATTACTGTGCACAGTTGGAGGGAGAGAAGGCAAGTCTCTCCGGGGAGAAGGCAGCCCTGGAGCAGGAGAAGGCAGGGATCCGTGACGACCTGGTGCGTGCTGAACAGGAGAAGATGGACCTGGACACCGAGAAACATGGTGAGAATCGTCATCCACTACGTACTGCAGGGATGTGAAAACTAGGTGGCAGCGAGTTTCAAAGTGAGGTGAATGCAGGCGGAAATGGAAACAAATGTTGAGAATTAATTCTTGGTGAGTCTGCCAAGAACAAAGACAAACAAGTTTTTAAGACAAAACATGATGCATTTCGACCTCTTAGAGTCAGCGCTCATCTTGTGCCGAATATGATGGTTGCTCGTTCTTCGTTTCATTGTTCTGAACGTTGTTTGTCTTGCCTGAAAGAAGACCAAAGAGGTCTAAAAGCATCGTGTTTTGTCTTGTAACTTGTTTGTCCTTTTTTTTTTGTGGACTCGCTAAGAATTACTCTTGAAATAGGTGTAAATGGTGAACGTTTTTTCATTAAAAGAGATGAGCAAACAACAAAAAGATAATACGACAACAAAAAACAAAACGTTTCTGCTTTCCGGGTGACCATGTAAGGAATTTGAAGGTATAGATATTCACAGTGCTTTCCCTTAGGTTGGTATTCTTGGTTGGTCAGTCTTGACCAGCCCACCTGCTCATATTTTGTTGTCTACAAGAAACATGAACCATCGTGGCCCCTAAACCCTGGCTGTCGTCAGCTTTTTTCCACAGATCCCTCTCACTCCCTGATGTTGTCCTTATCTGTTTGCGAGTGAATGCATGTGTGAGTCTCCTTGCTACAGCATTACGTGTATGACAGATAGTTGTGGTGGTCATGGGTTTTTTTGAAGACCAGGGACACAGTGAGAGGATATGTTAACCAAAGTTGCAGGGACAAAATTTTGTCTTTGATTTTTTTTGATATGAGGTTTATTTAAGGTAACCACAAAACAGTGTTAGAACAAATCAGATTGTGTTGACAGAAATTTTTATCCATTTTGAGAGGAAAGTGTACTCCCCATCTTGGATATTCATGGGCTGAGTGGGTTTTTATGTTTAAGATCTTCTTACTTTGAAGTTTTATGTAAGATGGTCATGCAAACTTTTCTTCAAGCTTTTCTTGCTCAGCCCAACTGTTTTGGTTAGGATGGTCTAAAAAGATGGAATTTTTAAAAAAAGCTATCAAACTTGACTTGCTTGACCTTTGATTCTGGTGAACATGATGCTGAACACAGGAAGTAAATCAGTTTTCAAGATGTTTTCATCAGGTTTAAGTGGATTATCTTCGGCAGGTCTCCGGGGTGATCTTTGTGATTAGAATTACTTTAATGACAGTGCTGAGATATTTGTGATGCGCTCCCACAAAAGGTACATTAAGTGTCATTTTGAAGATTTTGAGATTTTGGCACAGTCAGAAACTAGAGAAATTAAGCTTCACAATGATATGCTTGGTTTGTTTTAGGTTTATTAAAACCAAAGTTATAGTAGTTTATATCCAGCTAGTAGCAAGGCGGCCATTTTGAGAAAATCCCTGTTAAAGTTGACAGAGCAATCGTGTTGAAAACCCTTAGCAACAGGGGAAACCTTTTATAGGTCGAATTTGGGAGCTATAAGACTTCAAAATATGGGGAGTTTGTATTATACTCCCTGTTTGGTTAGTATACTTACCATGTCAGACAATAGCATTACGGCAGTTGTTGCTCTGCCAGGCCGAAGTTTTTTTTGTGGCTAATGCAGTGATAAGACAGTCACGTGGTGCCCAACCCACTTCCGCCGTAGGGAGAAGCCGTGTAAGTCTCCATACGTCATTCATCGAGGCCTGCGCGCAAGGAAACCCCCAAAAACCTTGGCGCTGCGGGGAAGGTAGGGCGGGCATTAGAGTTGACATGGTAAGTATACTAGCCAAACAGGGAGTAAAATACAAACTCCCCATTTTGGCTTTCATATACTGTACCATGTCAGACATAGCGAATTCATAGTAAAAGGAGGAGGGCGAGTGCCTAGTGGTTCCGGGGGTTACCCGATTGGATGCATTAGCCGCCACAAAGGATATCCATTAGAACCATCAGCCCTGGTTCATGCGGATGTCCCTCAATAAAATTTATGAAGGGATTCCCCGAACGCCAGAAGGCTGCCTCCAGGAGGTGGCGCATGGAACAGAGTGCTGGAATGCTGCCGAAGTGGCCAGCGCTCTGCCCTCAGGGGCCCCGGGGGGAAGAGACGGGGAGATCCTCGGATGCCTGGGAATAGGCAGTTCTGACCGTCTTGGAGACCCACCTAGAGACAGTCCCAGCTGAGATGTCTTTCGTGTTACTGGGGTTGATGGAAATGAGAAGACGTTTTTGGGTGAAACGCGCCTGGGGGCGAGCGTTCCCTAGTAGTGTGTTAGACATCGAGAAGGGCAAAGGGCTATGCCCGAAGAGGTGTCGCCCCCTAGTTATCCGCCAGCGGGCGGAATGATGAGGTAAGGGGAGGGACTGCCGGTTCCCTGGTTCTTGGCTAGGAACTCGGGAAGGAACTTAGAGAGGACGGAGCCGTCTCTGGGGAAAGGCAAGGGTTTCTGGGGTCCCCGCTAAGGGCATGGATCTCCCCTCCCCGTCTCGGGGAAAGCGAGGGCGAGGAGGAAGGTAGTCTTCATGGACAGAAGGTCGAAAGGAATGGAGGAAAAAGGCTCAAAGGGGGGTTTATTGAGGACGTCAAGAACAGTGGAAGAGGTCCCAAAGGGGAACACGTCTAGGGGATTGGGCCTCACGAAGAGAAGCCCCTCTGGAGATCTCTCTGAGAAGGAAATCATTCTCAAAGAAGGTCCGGCCATTTGGAGGAGGGTCGTGCAGATGGCCGACCTGTAGCCCCTGATGGAGCTAGCAGAGAGGTTAAGTTGGGACAGGAAATTTCCTATTTGGATGTTGGTGGGGCGAATGTGAGGGACAGAATTGGCTTTGCACCATGAGACCCATTTCCTCCATCTGCAGTCAAAAAGGGGACTCCGTGTAGCTCTGCGAGAGACATGGCTAGGTCTCGGAGTTCCTGAGAGGCCCGGCGATGGAGAGGGTATTAGGACGGAACGGGACCTGTCGTTCGAGGGGGGATTTGGATGTTCGCAGCCGGGTGACACAGAACCCAGGCGTGGAGGTGAAGAACCTGGGGATTGGCGTGAGGGAGGCCCCCCGGAAGGGGGTTGCCTGAGCATGTCCCACCTGGTGTTCAACTGGAGAGGGGGTTCGTGAGTGAGGGACTTGAGGCCCGGGGAAACCAGGATGAGTGGGCCACCATGGGGCTATGAGAATGAGCCTGGGTCTCTCGAGTCTCGCCTTCCTGATCACCTTGTGAAGGGAAATCGGGAAGGGAGGGAAGGCGTAAGCTATGAGGCCGGACCAAGGAAGGGCAGGGCGTCGATGTGCGTAAGCCTGGGGGTCCGGGACCGGGGACACATACATGGCAGACGATGGTTGAACCGTGTGGCAAAGGGTCGATCATTGGTGTGAACAATGTTCCCACACGGTTGAAAGGGTAGCCGGCTGAGGGTCCTTTCCCGTGTGGAGGACAGATTTGGAAATGGGCCCTGAGAGAGTCTGCCCAGGATGTTGTGAGTCCCTGCTATTTTGTCTCGCGCGAAGGGTGACCCCCTGCGTGTGACACCAGCGGAGGAGGGCCTCGTTCGGAGGGAGAGGCCGATGGAGTGTCCCCCCCCCCCCCCCCCCCCCCCCCCCTTGTTGATGTAACAAGCTACCAAAGTGTTGTCCGTGAAAAGGTGAAAACAAATCGGTGGGCGGACTATGGACTGGAACTGGAGGAGGGCGAGTTGACCGCCTCCAGTTCCAAGATGTTGTTTGTGAAGACGAGCAGTCAAGGATCCCAAACCCCCGAGGCTGACTGCTCTCCAGATGGGCCCCCCAGCCCGAGTTGGAGGCGTCTGTGAAAAGTTCAGGGCCTGGGATGGGAGGGGATGGGAACTCCGGGGGCCAGGGTGGGGGGCTGAGCCACTCCTCCGGGGGCCCAAACGACCAAGGCCCTGGGGGGGACGGCTGGTTCCAGCTGTCGTTGGTCTGGGACCAACGACGGCGGAACTCCTTGAAGCTGTCGCTTTGGAACTCTGCCTAGGGGAATGAGAGGAGACAGGGACTCCATCATCCCTAGGAGGGAGGAAAGTGTCCTTGCCGAAGTGAGGGGAGAGAGGCGAAGGTGGGAAATGAGATCCACTAGGCGAGCGGACCTCTCCGGGGTCGGGGGGGACTCCCATGGAGGTGGTGTCGAAGTCATGCCCAGGAAGGTGAATTGCGGACTGGGCGAGAGCTCGCATTTTGCGGGGTTGGTGACGAACCCCAGAGAGGAGAAAAAGCTGAAGTAGCTTTGAGGTGGGGGTTTTGGGCTAGGGCCTGAGAGGGGGCCAGGACGAGCCAGTCGTCGAGGTGACAAGGAGGCGAATTTTCCCCCGTCTGGCAAGGGAGGCCATCTCCTTGACTACCTTCGTGAAGAGGAAGGGAGCCAGGGGGGAGTCCGAATGGGAGGGGCCTTGAATTGAAACCCCCGGGCCCCCGCCAGACGAACGAAAGGTATTCGCTGTGGGCGGGTGGATGAGGATCTGGAAGTAAGCATCTTTGAGATCTATCGAGGTGGGCCCAGTCCAGATGGTGGATGGAGTCCCTGATCTGGGCCGGGGTCTCCATCTTGAATCTGGTTGTCCTGAGGAATCTGTTGAGAGGGGAAAGGTCGAGGTGGGCCTCCAGCCGCCCGGAGGCCTTTGGGACTACAAAGAGGCGAGGGGGTAAAACCCGGGGTTTGGGGGGTGTGGTACCTCGGTGATGGCGCCCTTGCGGAGAAGCTTCCTCGATTTCCAGGCGAAGGGCCTCCCCCTGGCGGGAGGTGGGTCGCCGGTGGAAGGAGGAGGGGAGGACAGGAGGGGAGGGCGTTCTTTGTGCCCAGGGTGAGGGAAACCCCATCTGCAGAACAGAAACCACCCAGGGGTTGAGACCATGCGCCGCCACTGGTGGGCGTGCCGGGACAGATGCCTGCCAGGGGGGCAGAGGGGCTGAGGTGTGTCGGAAGACTGACATGTCCCGCCCCTCGGAAGGGGGGGTCCGCTAGTCACGGCCGGGCCGGGTTGGCCGAACCGAAAATTCTGTTGGGGTTTTTTCGGTTTGGGCGTAGGGGGTTTGGCGGGGCCTCGAGGGACGCTGCTTGGGGTAGGGCGGGGGGTCTGGCTGTGGGTAGGGCCTGACGAAAAAATGGTCTAGAAGGGCGGTGCTGACGAGGGTTTGTGGTCGCAAAAAGAAGGGGCCCTGTTTGCGCTCCTCGACGGCATGGGAAATGACCGCAGAGGAATAGTCGCCAAAAAAGCGACTGCTCCTGACCCGGAATGCAGCGTAAGGCCGCCTTGAGCGCTGGGGAGAGATGGGCCTGTGATAGCAGGGCGTCTCTCACTCCCCAGAAGGCAGTTAAAGTGACTCCGGCTGCGCTGTCCGCCGCACCCCCAAGGTGGTGCGCTATCTTGTTGACAAGAAAACGCATAAGGGGGTCATCAAACAGGCTGGGGCCTGCCTCAGTGTCGCCCGGGTCTGAAGACGCTGAGACAATGCCTCCCTCATTTGGCCAGAGTTCCTCCGCTCGCTGTAGGAACATGTCAATGAAGGCATGCCCGCGGTGGTGTGCAGAATGCCAGCTCTGGGGATTCTGTCCCACTCTGTCAGGGTTTTTATTGAAAGAGAGGTGGATGTGGGAGGGGGGCGGTTAGGGGTGAGCCTGAGGTCAAACCGGGAAATGGCAATCCCTGGTGGCCGGATTGGCAGAAAAGAGAGAAAAGACATGAGGGGCCTGACGCGGGTCCTTGAGGAATACTCCTATTGGGGCCGCGTTGGGGGCTGATAAGAAGTCAGTCCCGGTGGGGGAACGGCATGTGTACCCCTGGCGAGGGAGGCCGATCTGCCCAAAAAGGAGTGATGGTTGGGGGGCGGCTATCCTTGACCGTGATCGCTGGGTAGGGGGTGAACCCAGTGAAACGGGAAAGGGGGAAGGTGTTGTTAGAGGGAGGGGATTCCCTAAAAACAGATCAGGGCGCCAGCTCTCCAAAATGGAAGGTCCCGACTGGGGGAGGAATTCCCCAACCCCTCCTCCAATTGTGGGTCAGTTGATCGTGAAGGGGAAGTTCGGTCCACCTTCGGAAGGCCCCTGTCCCGGGGTGCGTGGGAGTCGTGAACTCGTTGGGAAGAGGGTGAAAACGAGGACGACTCCCGGTGGTTCCGTAATCGGCGTGAAAACTAGGGGCTGCCGATCGGACAGCGCCCGAGAGGAATGGGGCCCCAGGTCGATCCCGCTCTGGGAGGCCGGATGCCACATGAGGCCCAAAAATGGAGTCAGGGGAAGAGTCCGAGCTAAGCCACTGATTCCTTTTGGGGGAAATAGAACCACCGGTCCCCGGGGAGGAAAGGAGGGCTGTGGAGGCCCAGAGGCAGAGTCTCCTCGGGGACCGGGTAAACCTTGCGCACCCCCCGGGAGAGCACTGCCCCCTGCATCTCCCGGGTGGGGTTCGCACCGGCCCCTTGCGTGGCAGAGGGGTCGGGGGGGTGTTACGATCGCCGAGCCTCCTGGCCCTGTGGTAGCGGACGGGGATGGCTGAGACGACGCGTAAAACTCAAGGGACGAGGGGTTACCCTGGTCCGCTGGTCGATCCTCCCTCCTGAGGAACGGGACCGCGGACGTTGCCCAATAGGGGAGCGGAAGAAGTCGGACTCCCCCAAAGTCCTGTACCCCTAGGGGAGATTGAGACGATCGATGGGTGGTTCGACCCCTCGGGGGTGAGGTCGCGATCCGAGCTACTCGATGCCTGCGTACCGACCGGGATTGTGGTCAGTGGGGGGGGTTCCCACCGAAGCTGGCCACATTCCCTCCACCGGAGGTGTTGACGCTCCTCGTGTCCGGGTCGTGGCTGAACCCGGACCCGTGTGGGGAGAGCGTCCCGAGACTGTGTGACGTTAGTGGAGGTGCTAGGTCACAAGTCTCAATAGATCGGGTGACGTGCGGTGATTCCGTCCGCGAGTCGCCACCCGTTTCCGGTCCGGGTATCGGCAAGGGTCCCCCGGGGCCGATGATCGCCGGACGCGGCATGATGGGAGAGGGTCTCCTTACGCGGTCGAAGTCGAACAGGCGAACAGTCAGGGAACGTGAAGATTTAGAACGGGAAGGTCCTTTCATGGAGCCTTGCCCTTTGGAGGATTTGGGCTTAGGGAAGGAAGCAAATGAAAAACATCGGCAAAGACTGCCGATTGTTCATCCGACTTGGGACTGGACTGTTGGACTTCGATCGCGACGATCGTGTATCCGCCGGTGGGTAGAGGGGAATTTGGAATGATGGTCCGCGTCCCCTGCACGGAAAACCCCCCTCTACACCGACCGTAGCTCATCGTGTGCGTGAGCGGTTTGTTTCCCCTGGAATCGACACACGACCCCTCGGGGTAGAGAGCGACTGCCCAAGAGTGGAGCGCCTCGAGCCGTTAGTGTCCTTCACCATGTTGGGCACTGGTGGTGGGGAACAAACACGGACGCACGATCGCCCAAAGGGGAGACAAAGAGGTGGATTGAGGGATAGAAGGGCTCAACCACGTCGTGAGAGACACTGAAATTGTATTAAATGCAACGAGAGTCAGTGGAGATCGAGGCAGGTGATCGTAAGTGACGCGGTTTTGGCCGGTCGAAAACAAAATGGCGTGAACGACCGGCGAAAGAAATGGAATCCCAGTGGACTACGTGAAAGTTAGGCGAATCGGGAGTCCAAAAAGGAAGGAGAAGGGACCGAGATTCGTTAAACAAGGGGCCGAAAAGCCAAAACTGGGGAGAAAGGGCGAAACCCGGGGATGGAGTTCCCCTTTCGAAGATCGAAAAACGCCGAATGCAAAGTCGCAAGTGCCAAGACAAAGGCACAAGGCGAGGATGGCGTGGTTAAACAAATGAATAAAAGACACCAAACCAAAAAGCCCCCCCGGTTTTAAGAATGAAAGGGTGAAGCGCGCAAGCCACAACAAATAAGCAAAGAAGCAAAAAACAAGGCTATCTAAACACAACGGCCCAAGAGAAGGCGAGACAGAGCACAAGACTTATCTTGCTTGGACGGCAGGCCCAGAGGGGAATGACGTATGGGAGATTACACTGGCTTCTCCTACGGCGGAAGTGGGTTGGGCACAGGACTGTCTTATCACTGCATTAGCCACACAAAAACTTCGGCCTGGCAGAGCAGACTAACTGCCGTGAATGCTATTGTTGCATGGTACAGTATATGACGCCAAAATGAATTTTATAGGGTTTAAAGTTACCAAAAATGCGAAAAACCAAAAAACCCTAAAAATAGATCAAACCACCTTTCAAGCCCGTAGGCCCAAATCGCTCCAGCGACTTAGTGTACCCCTTTGTGGGAGCGCGTCACATTTATAGTAAAACATCATTGGTGATGCTACAGAGATACTTGTAGTGATGATGATGATGACAAAGAAATGATAGATGATAATGATACTGATGATGATGTGACAAAGAAGTGATAGACGATAGTGATTTCTTATGATGATGTTGACAAAGAAACCACAGAGATAGATGATAATGATACTGATGATGATGATGACAAAGAAAATGATAGATGATATTGATGATGAAAGATGACAAAGAAATGATAGATGATATGATGCTGCTGATGATGATGACAAAGAAATGATAGATGATCATGATACTGATGATGATGATGAAAAGAAATGATAGGTGATAGTGAAACTGAAAGATGAGATGATGACAAAGAAATGATAGATGATAGTGATACAGATGATGATGATGACGAAGAAACGATGATGCATGGTGTCCAGGTCTGAACCAGACCCTGGGGCTTTCGGAGCTGACCCGTCAACAGTTGGAGGAGGAGATCCAGAGTCTGAACCGTGGGAAACAGGAAGTCACTGCCCAGTACTCCATGGTAGGTCTAGCATCCTGTCTGAACTGTAAGACAGAATGTCCAGTACTCCATGGTAGGTCTACCATCCTGTTGAAATGTAAGATACAGGGGTCCCAGCACTCCATGGTAGGTCTACCATCCTGTCTGAACTGTAAGACAGAATGTCCCAGTACTCCATGGTAGGTCTAGCATCCTGTCTGAACTGTAAGACAGAATGTCCCAGTACTCCATGGTTTGGTCTAGCATCCTGTCTGAAATGTAAGATACAGGGCGTCCCGCACTGTGGTAGGTCTACCATCCTGTCTGAACGTAAGTTTCGGACATCCCAGCACTCCGTGGTAGGTCTACCACCTGTTGAAGTGTAAGACACAGGACATCACTGCCTGGCACTCCATGGTTAGTTCTACCATCCCGTCTGAAAATGTTTTGACAGAATGTCCCAGTACTCCTGGTAGGTTAGCATCCTGTTTGAACTGTAAGAAGATGTCCCAGTTACTCCTGGTTGGTCTACCATCCTGTCTGACTGTAGAAGAATGTCCAGTACTCCTGGTAGGTCTAGATCCTGTCTGAACTGTAAGACAGAAAGTCCAGTATCCATGGTAGGTTACCATCCTGTTTTGAACTGTAAGATACAGGGGTCCCAGCATCCGTGTAGTCTACCATCTGTCTGAACTGTAAGACAGAAATGTTTTTGTACTCATGGTTTAGGTCTACCACCTGTCTGAATGTAAGACAGAATTGTCCTTTCTCATGGTAGGTCTAACATCCTGTCTGAATGTAAGATACAGGACATTCCCAGCACTCCATGTAGGTCTACCATCCTGTCTGAACTGTAAGAATGGATGTCACGCCTGGACTCCATGGTAGGTCTACCATCCTGTCTGAACTGTAAGAAAGGATGTCACTGCCTGGACTCCATGGTAGGTCTACCCTGTTGAATTAAACAGGTTCCAGGACCATTAGTCTCCCTCCTGTCTGAACTGAAGAAATGTCCAGATCGGTAGTTACCATTGTCGAACTGTAAACAGAATCCCAGCACTCCATGGTAGGTTACCATCCTGTCGAACTGTAAGACCCGGAAGTCCCCGACTCCATGGTAGGTCACCATCCGTTGAACTGTAAGACACAGGACTCCGCCCATGGTAGGTCTACCATCCTGTCTGAACTGTAAGACACCAGGACGTCACCGGCACTCCATGGTAGGTCTCCATCCTGTCTGAACGTAAGACCAGACGTTCACCCGCACTCCATGGTAGGTCTACCATCCTGTTGAACTGTAAAACACAGGACGTCCAGCACTCCATGGGAGGTCTACCATCCTGTCTGAACTGTAAGACACGGAAGTCACTGCACTCCATGGTAGGTCTACCATCCTGTCTAAACTGTAAGACACAGGACGTCACCGCCTGGCACTCCATGGTAGGTCTACCATCCTGTCTGAACTGTAAACACAGGATGTCACAGAAACTCCATGGTAGGTCTACCATCTGTCTGAAGTGTAAAACGCAGGATGTCACAGCACTCCATGGTAGGTCTACCATCATGTCTGAACTGTAAGACAGGGGACGTCACTGCCTGGCACTCCATGGTAAAATCTCTTTGAACTTTCATTTTTGCAGTCCAAAACCAACCATTGAACTATCAGTGAAGTTGGGTCTTCTCTGAATTATGAGAAACAGGACTTTACTACTGGCCAAAAACTCCATGGCAGACACTGTGAGGAACAGGATTTGTTGTTCATTGCTTTGTAACAGGTACGTTTTCATATACTTTAGTTATTTTCTGTGCTTGTTCATGTCCTTTCTCTCTATTCATTTAAATGATATCCAATTGAAGTATATTCTGTTTGTACATACTGCGATGTCAGTTGATTCTGTTTGTGCATGATATGACGTCAGTGGACAAATTAGTAACAATATGTTTTTCATGTTGGCAGGTGTCTCGTCAGAAAAAAGCCTTGTCGGATGAACTGCTGGTAGCACGCCCCGACCTGGAGAAGGCCCAGCAGGCCTATGACCGTGTCTTCAAGGAGAAGGAGAATCTGAACCTGGAGAAGGGAGAACTCGTGGTGCAGGCAAGTTCCCTGTCCCAGCATGGATTTAATGCTTGTTAAGCTCTGTAAATGTTCACAGATGTAGCCACATACACTCGCCCCTTTCGTATGGTCTGTTTGTTTTGTTTTTTTTAAGATGCATCACACAGTGATGTAAATATTCTTGAAAAAGCACAATGATATATCCACTTTTTCTTCTAAAGGAATACATTTTTTTTAACTGTTAAGTTCAACTTGTGTTTTCATCATTTTCCAGTACCTTAATATTTAAATTGTATTCATAATGAAATACCTAGTTAAACTGACTATTCAGGTTTGTGCCTTATAAGTCATCTAACTGACATTTTTAAAAACTTGTGTAGAGAGCAGACAGTTCTTTTTATCAGCTGCTTGTCAGGTCTTTGTGTCGTGTATTCGGAAAATTTTTGTAAGAGTAATTTTGCATTGTCTTTAGTCTACCCATTGTCTGACAGTAAGGGATCCATGCCCATTGACTATTGAAAACCCACAACCTTCAAGCCAGTTATTTGATGGAGACATGCTGACCGTTGTCAGGTGACGGCGCGGACAGGAGCGCCAAAGACCAGCTGGAGGGGGGCGCTGTACGAAGCCCAGCAGGCTGTGTCCGCTGGAGGTGCGCAAGGCTCAGTGGAGGGAGAGAACCAGGAGCTCATCGTCGCAAGGAAAATCTGCAAGGTGAGAGACTCTTCCTGTGGTCCTGGTGTACTGTCCTGTCGGCTTCTGTCTTGTCAGTTTCAGCTTTATAGGCAGGATTTCTTCTGAAAGACAGTCGAGCAGATCCCACATTGTTTGCATGGTTTGCTTGTAATTGTCAGATTGGACTTAGAGCTCACAGGGTTGTATAAGTGCACAGATGTTGTTGAAGTTCGGAAACTAGACATTTTGAAGGATTGAGGGCATTTCGGGTGCTAATTGCTTTTGTGGAAAAATATGATTTCGGTCCATAAAGTTTTTAAGAGGTTTCAGGTTGAATTATAGTTTTGTTTGTTTTATCCAATTCTGATCTTCTCCTACAGGTTCTTCTCTCTTTTCTGTCTCTGCTCAGTGTATTGTGACCCTGTGTTACTGATCCTATTGACAGTTAGATAAACGTTCAGACATTTTTAAGCATGCATGGCTTTCTTAGTGATTTTCAAAGCAAATTATAATGATGGATCATGATATAATCACGGTAACAATCCCTGGTGGTGTTTGACCTCATTATGATTGACATATTGATGTTAGTTGTGTGTGAAAGCGTTGTCCTATTGATGTTTGCGTGTGTGTGACAGCATTGTCATATGGATGTTTGTGTTGTGACAGCATTGTCATATTGATTTTAGTGTGCGTGTGACAACATTGTCATATTGATGATAGTGTGTGTGTGACAGCATTGTCATATTGAGTTTGTGTATGACAGCATTGTCATATTGATGTTTGTGTGTGACAGCATGTCATATTGATGTTAGTGTGTGTATGGCAGCATTGTCATATCATGTTTGTGTGTGACAACATTGTCATATTCATGTTTGTGCATGACAGCATTGTCATATTCATGTTTGTGTGTGACAGCATTGTCATATATAATGTAGTGTGTATATGACGGTATGATCATATGATGTTTGTGTGTGACAGCATTGTCATGATGATGTTAATGTGTGTGTGACAGCATTGTCATGATGATGTTAATGTGTGTGTGACAGCATTGTCATGATGATGTTAATGTGTGTGTGACAGCATTGTCATGATGATGTTAAATGTGTGTGTGACAGCGGAGATCAGCCGGCTGGAGAAGGAGAAGGCGGCGGACGTGGAGAAGTTTGAGCACCACAAGGACCAGCTGAACAACCGTCTGAGCAGCTGGAGCGGGACTCCCAGCTGGCTCTGGCCCAGGAAAAACAAGCCCATGAGGAGGACTGTGAGCGACTCACCCAGGAAGAGGGTACGGTCCTCACTGCACACGTTTTCCTCTAAAGTATCCAGCTGAATAATGGTGCAGAATCGGCCTGAAAGGTCGTATGTAATGCTTTCTTCATGAAGGCTGTGGATGTGAAGTTGTCATGTGAAAGTATTGATTTCATTGCTGTGTGTGTATACTGGGTATATGCGTGTGTGCGTGCGTGTGTGTGTTTGGTGCGGGTTTTTTTACTGCCAGACAGAGTGTGCAAATATTGATTGTGAAGGAAATAATAATCATGACCATAAGAAAGGTAATTATGACTGATAACATTGAAAACAATGTTCTGAGCACAAGGATTGCTTAATGGCTAATTGTTGAAGTAATTTTACATGGCTTTTTTGGATCACAAGGTTGATAACATTGTTAAAAATGTATTACCTAATGCCATAATCTTGTAATAAACTATGAAAGTTATTGTTTTAATGCAGAATTACTGTCTTCATGATGACAAATAATGTATTATGAAACAGTAATTATTTTTAAATGGGAAGACATTTCAATCCTTTATTCAAACAAAGTCAAAAGGCTTCAAGATCAGATAATAACTGGGAAAAAAAAAAAATTCTCTGAAGCGTCGGTACTGTGTGGTGTGGGCAGGAGAGCCAGCGCATCGAATTTGAGTCCAACCGTGATCAATGCTGCACATCCTACAGCATGGGAAGGAGGACATGAGTCAGCGGTGGGAGCGACAGCTGGAAGACCTGCAGGAGGAGCTGGCCAAGGTGCAGAGAGACCGCGACGAGGCCCTGCTCCTGGCTGAAAACGACCGCCAACAGGTACACCTCTCACTGTTGGTCTGTCCGAACAGACACGAAAACACACACAGACAACAAAAGCTGTAACAGGATCTTACTGAATGCTAGTAAGTGGGGCATTGTGTTCAAAAACCTGTGCAGATGACAGAAAAAAGGAGGTTATTCTCCATGGCTAGACAAGGTTTTATGCAGTGTGAGCATTGTTTCTTACTTATGGTAGAAGACAAAAACAAAAAAAACAACACTAACAGGCTCGCATGTGTATCAACTATGCAATATTATGTACCGGTCTATGCATTGATGGTAACGCCCATGTCTGGTGATGATCATATCACGGTCCCTTCAGTGATTATCATGTTGTGGTCCATTCAGCGATGATTGTGTTGCAGTCCATGTATTAATGATCTTGCTCTTGGCATGTAGTAATGATCATGTCCAGGTCCATTCATACCGATTCATGTCCTGTTCCATTCATACTGATTCATGTCCTGGTCCATTCATTACTGATTCATGTCCTGGTCCATTCATACTGATCATGTCCTGTCCATTCAGTGCTGATTCATGTCCTGGTCCATTCAGTGCTGATTCATGTCCTGGTCCATTCAGTGTGATGTTCATGTCCTGGTCTATTCAATAATGATTCATGTCCTGGTCCATTCATACTGATTTATGTCCTGGTCCATTCAGTGATGATTCATGTCTGTCCATCCAATGATGATTCATGTCCGGTCCATTCAGTGATGATTCATGTCCTGATCCATTCATCTGATTCATGTCCTGGTCCATTCAGTGATGATTCATGTCCTGATCCATTCAGTGATGATTCATTGCCCTGGTCCATCCAATGATGATTCATGTCCTGGTCCATTCAGTGCTGATTCATGTCCTTGTCCATCCAATGATGATTCATGTCCTGGTCCATTCATACTGATTCATGCCCTGGTCCATTCAATGCTGATTCATGTCCTGGCCATCCAATGATGATTCATGTCCTGATCCATTCAGCGATGATTCATGTCCTGGTCCATTCAGTGATGATTCATGTCCTGGTCCATTCAGTGATGATTCATGCCCTGGTCCATCCAATGCTGATTCATGTCCTGGTCCATTCATACTGATTCATGTCATGGTCCATTCAATGCTGATTCATGCCCTGGTCCATTCAATGCTGATTCATGTCCTGGTCCATTCAATGCTGATTCATGTCCTGGTCCATTCAATGCCGATTCATGTCATGGTCCATTCAATGATGATTCATGCCCGGTCCATTCAATGCTGATTCATGTCCTGGTCCATTCAATGCTGATTCATGTCCTGGTCCATTCTGTGACAGGCAATCTCCCTACTGGAGCAGGAGAAGGGCACTCTGACTGAGAAGCTGGCCAATGCACAGCAGGAGTTGGCCGACGCCAGTGTCAACTATGACGGCTGAAACGGGAGGCCCAGACGAGGGCTGAAACTGACCGCAGCAACATCCTGGGTCTGCAGGGAGAACTGAAGGACTTCCGCCAGCAGTTCGAGGAGGCCACGTAGGTTCACACAGTACACAGCGGTTCACTAGAGAAATTTGCTTAGTGTGTGATAGATCATGCATAAGTGCATTTAAGCTGCTCTTGATCCAAGACTTTCGTTCACAGTTTCATACACTTTCATGTGGATCATTTGTAGTGAAATTTTTTTATAAGTGGGAAGAGGGAGACTGAATATGGAAAGTTTTAAGGTCATCATTATCTGTCTGATCCGATGTCTGCCAGTGCATCTGCTTGTGTGCGCAATATGCATTTATACATATGCATATATGTATTTTACACATGCATATGTATATTAAAGTAGATATTTCTCCTGAAATTAAACGTGGAAGCATCCAAACACAGAGGTAGATTACTGTAGTCACTCCATATTCAAAACGAGAGCCCAAAGGTTAGGTACACAAAAGCTGTCAGGGGTGTCATTCATATTAGCACACTGTTCTTGTCGTATTTGAATCGTGTGAATACATGGATGTTAAACGCACATATGTGGGCACAAGTACTTCTGCACAGACAGACAGAACTACAGTCAATGGCTGAGAGACACTGACCAGCATCTGAACTTTA
This sequence comes from Conus ventricosus, assembly GCA_018398815.1. Taxonomy (NCBI): domain Eukaryota; kingdom Metazoa; phylum Mollusca; class Gastropoda; order Neogastropoda; family Conidae; genus Conus; species Conus ventricosus. The sequence continues at coordinate 45,278,828 of CM031611.1, read as the reverse complement.
TTTGAACAGAGAAGCTCATGAGCGTGAGGTGAAGAGCATGAATGAAGAACTTCGGGAGGTTGCTAAGCAGCGTGAGCTGGCTCTGGCAGAGGTCATCGAACTCAAGACCCAACTCAAACGGTTGAAGAGACTCGCGATGCCATCCGCCGAGACCTCATCGACTCCAACCGCGCCGTCCGTGAAGGTAACTTCCGGTGCTGTTCTCTTTTTTTTTTTCTTTGGAATTCTAATTTTAATGAACGTTATGTACATGTTACAGAGTTGTGTTAAAGCAAATTGATCATGGTTAAAATGATATTTTTGTCAGGGTGTTTCAGCACATCATAATACTGAGTGGTCAGCTGGTTTTTATTGAACTAGAACATAAATGAGCACACTATGACCAAATGCAGCCTTGTGTTTCAGCTTTATAAACGGTTTCCTGTTATTCAGCTTAGAATGAATGAATCTTCTGTTTAACGAATTTTCACCACAGTTAGTGATATAACATGGAACTTCTGGCATTGCTTCCGCTGAGATAGTTTGATCATCTCATAGAGGAAAAAAAGTTGCAAAATGTAACGAAAACCACTTCCATCAGTGCCTGTTAAAATTGTTGTAACTTAAAATCCACATGAAATGCAGGTGAGGAAACTCGTGACCTGATGCGCAAGGAAATCACGGATCTGAAGAGGATGATCAATGAGGGAATCCGGGAAAAGGACGCCATCAATAACACTGCTTCGGATCTGAGGGCAAAGGTCAAGCTTGTGAACAGGATAAGACTGACCTGCACGTGCCCTCAGGATGCCAGGCAACGCATCGGAGGTGTGTAGTCAGCGTGCGTTTGTGTAGATGTGCATAGGAGCATTTGTATGTTGTGTGTACATTGTCTGTGTTTGTGTCGTATTTATGTTCATGTTATCTTGTTTGCATGTGTATATTTGTGTGTGTGTGTGTGTGTGTGTGCATATGTGTAGGTACATTTGTGTAATTTTGATTGTGTTTTTGTGTGTGTGTTGTGGTTGTGCATTGTTTCTTGCATTGTATGTTGCAAGATGGGTGTGTGCGCATTTGAGTGAAATATGTACGTGTGTGCCATGTGTGTAAGAGTGAGTGCACGTGCATGTGTGCACGTGTAATGTTTTGACTCAGTGTATGAAAGTACAGGAGTAGGAGGGGAACATACTAAACACAGACTGTTAGCTGTCAAAGCCACAAGGTCAAAGATGCACAGCCTACTGGAACAGATTGCAGATGTACTGGTTCACTGGCTACTGGTTTTATGGTGCTCTCTCTGCTATTCACTGAGCGTTGAAGGCACCTGAAATCGACACAGTGAACTGTGACTTGAAAGAACGCATCAGCAAAAGGACCACTTATCATTAAAGGTTTTCGTGTAAGTTACCTCAAGCTTACTGTAGTATGCATTCTGGAATGGCAGGTGAGGGGTGGGTGGGGGTTTATGGGGAGGGTTTTTATTTCACTGTGTTTACCTTTATCCCCTGTGCAGCAGAATCATTTGCACAGAGTGCGTGAAGATGAAGTGTATTGGGCGAAGAGAAGTGGTTGTCACTGGCAGGTCTTGACACCTATAGCTTAGAAAGCTGTATTGATGTCAGTGTAGGAAGAGGAAGCACTACCAGTGCACAGTGGAGGGTGTGGTTTCAGGTTTGTTTGGCTTCAATTCTCCCCCATCTGTGTGCCCCACAAAGAAAAGAGCAGCAATAAAGACCCCAGAAAGCAAGCCATTTTCCATTTCAATGAATCTCAAGGGGACAGGTGGCTCACCATTTTGAACTCGGGGGAGCTTAGCATTACGCACCATGCAGTATTTGTTGTCGGGTAGACAAACGAAAAGGGGAGCTTAGCATTACCACCATGCAGTATTTGATGTGGGTAGACAAACGAAGAGAAAGCAGTTATTTCCATGTCAAAAGGTGTGATGGAGGACTCGCGTAAATCACCGTGCCTGGAGCGGCTTCCTAGGTCCGACTGTGAAGGAGAAAATTAGATCACAAATGGTCAGAGCCGGCCAGGAATCGTTACAAACCCTGCAGCGCACAGAGCACGGCAGCAAGAAGCAAACGAGCAGGAGCTGAGGCGTGGGTCAGACAGATTAAGATGGTGGGGAGTGGGCCACTTTGGTGCCGGTGCCAGCAGATTAGGGGCTGTGTAAGCTGATCATGGTGGTATTGATTTGCGGGCAGTGGGTGTGAAGTCACTGCGCTGTGGCTTGGGGGGCGCGAGGATTCGCAGGACGGCTGCCATGGTTTATGGATCGGAGTTGATGCAGGATGATGGGATGTATGATGTGGTGGAAGTAGCAGACTGTGGTGTGTGCCGTCTTAGGTGCATGTGGATGGAAGCATGGATGTGTTTGTATGCGCATATTATATATATATATATATATATAATATATATATATATATATATATATATAATATATATGCATATAAACAGGCATGGATGCTTGCATGCGCACATGCAAAACACACACATGCACACTTGTAAACACACACACACATACACACAATTCTCACTTATTCATATGCGTACACACACATGCACGCACCCACATACACCCGCACACATGAACACATTACACTCACATGCGAAAATGCAAGCGCACGCACGCAGAGTCATCCATGCATGGACACATGCACACATATGCACATGCTCATGCGCGCACGTGTGTGCGCGCACTCGTATGCATGCATGCGCGCACACTCACGCACGCATGCACGCACGCATTCTCCCACATCACAGACCCACAACTAAACAAACCACTGTCTTCTCCCAGTTCTGGAAGAACAGAAGTCAGGAGGGGTGAAGGAGGCAGGTGACCTGCGGATCAACCTGCGTGAGGTGGAGAAAGCACGCCTGGAGGCTCGCCGAGAGCTGCAAGACCTGCGCCGGCAGGTGAAGATGCTGGACAGCGAGCGCTCCAAGCTGGGCAAGGAAGTCGGCGACCTTCAGCTGCGGGTCGCCAGGGATGAGGAGAAGGAGGAGGAGGCGCGACGCACGTCGTTCGACCTCAAGCAGAAGGTGAGGGCGAGGAGAAGCTTTGACTTAGGTGGATAAGTCTTTTATCTTTAAAGAAAAAGATCTGTGGTGTAAGAGAAATAGACCCAGCCCCCACCCCCCGTCCCCCACGACCCCCAAACAAAACATCATAAAACTTAAGAAATTGGTTGGATTAACATTTTGCATGTAAGAGAAATTATCTATTGATGGATAGAAGTTTTAGGAATGATCTTAAGAAATTGGTTAGATTAACATTTTTGCATGTAAGAGAAATTATCTATTGATGGATAGAAGTTTTAGGAATGATTCAGAACACTTCTTTTCAGTGGACTAGAGAAATTATCTATTGATGGAGAGAAGCTTAAGGAAGGATTCCGAATGCTTCTTGTCAGTAGACTATTTTCTCTTAATGAGGCTAGATGTGAACATTGCTGGAAAACCAAAGACTGTAATCAAATTTAATAATGACATGGGCAAAAACTAAGGAAAAAAATGTGATGGAAAAGTAGTATAGTGCAGTTGTAAACCAATGTACACACAACACAATTGTTTCTTCTTCTTTTTTGTTTGTTTCTTTTTTGTTGTCTGCAAGTGCTGTTAATGAGAAAGAAAATGGGTAGGTAGAATGTAGAGTGCATCATTTGATCTAGAACATGTCAGCAAATATTAGTCAAACATGCTCACACACATACATGTGCATACTTCCACTAATGTAAACATTGTCTCTGTAAGAAAATTGATTAAGCTGATCATGGTGTAAAGACATTGATGCACATTACTGTTAGTATTAACGAAAATTAGGAAAGATTTAGTTACTCTTGTGTGTTGAATCCATGATTCTTTTGACAATAGAATACATTTACTCCTCAGATATGACCATCGTTTCTTTTATGGCTTCATGTTGACTGAGATTTCATTTACTTCTTTAAGAATGTCTGCTGTTTTGTTAGACCCTTTAAGAATTAATTCTTTCATTTTCTGCTTAGGAATGATTGTTGTATTACAACTTCAAAATGGTTATGTCCATTCACCCTTTCAAGAATGCCTGTCGTTTCATTTTTACCCGTCAAGAATGACCATCATTTTATTCACTCCTGTAAGACAGACTGTAGTATCAGTTTAACCCTTCAGGAGTATTCAGTTTACCTTTGTCAGACAAGACTCGCGCATTTTTCCTTCAAGCACATGTCTCTGTCATAACCAGGTTTGGAGACAGAGGCTTCACGTGAAGCTCTTCGCAAGGAGCTGGCCAACCTTCAGCGTAAAATGGCGGAGCTGATCGATGACGCCACCATGAAGGAGAAGGACTACCAGCTGGCTCTGGACGACTCCAGGCGCTCAGAACGCAGGCTCGAAGACCAGCGCAGAAACCTGGAGATCGCGCTGGAGGCAGCCAACAGCGACATCGGCGAGCTTCGTTTGAAACTGAGCGGGCGGAGGGCCGTGTGAACGCCCTGGAGACGACCTTGGCTCGGCTGGAGGGTGCCAGGAAGGATGTGGAGTTCAAGCTGAGCAGCATCGTGTCCAGCCTTCGACGCACCATCGGCTTCCGTCAGGAGATGCCTCGGGCCAGGAGTCGCAGCCCCAGCCCTCGCCGCTCGCGCCCCACCTCCCCCCTAAAGTAGAAATTGGTGTCTGCCTGTCAGCATAAGATAAATGATTCTCTGTGTGTGTGTGTGTTTCCCGTCTCTCTCTCTCTCTCTCTCTCTCTGTCTCTCTCTTTCTCTCTCTCTGTGGAATTCCCCCAGTGAAGTGCCTAGTGTGAATCAGTTGTTGTCTTTTCTCCACCGCAGTGCGGGAGTGTAGGTTGGGAATCTGCTATAAGTCTGAAAGGCAAAAGAAAGCAAAGAACTTGCGTTGGTATTTCATAACCTTTTTTTTTTTTTTTTGCTTTCTCCGACTCCCAGACAGCGGTAAAATTGATTGAATCTGGATAGAGCTGGAAATTATCGGAGTACATGTATTCAAGCATACACACACATGCGCACACAGACGTGCGCGTGCACACACACACACACACACACACACAAAGATACACACACACACTCACATTCATACACACGCACACACACACACACACACACACACACACACACACACACATACATACACAAGCACACCCCCCCCCCCCCCCCACCCCACACACACACACACACAGAATGTCCAATCCATTTTCTATTATGATTTCAGGTTTTGATAACACCTATGCCACAACAACAGAAGAGGGTGGCAGCCCCATCCCTCGTGTGGGTTCCCCAACACGTGCTGGCAGCCCTCTACGTACAAAGTCCCCATTGCGTCGCAGCATGTCTCCTGGCCGTGCCGAGGGTCTGGATGTCGATCCCGAGGCCGTGCGTGCCGCTCTCCCGGTCCTTCATGACTCAGCTGGCCAACGCTGAGCGTGAGAGGGTGAGTACTGAGCGTTGCAGCTTTTAAAGGTTTACTGAGCAGTTTAGACATTTTAAAAGGAATTGAAAGCAAATCTGCCAGTTAACATGGACAAACAAATTACAACACAAAACACAAAATATTTTGACCTATGTCTTCTTCTATAAGTTTAACAACATTCAGGACAATGAAAATGAAGAACGAGCAGTAGCTTATCTTCTCACATTTAACGCAAGATGGGCGTTGAGTGCCCATCTTGTGCCAGTTTCAGAAGGAACTTCCATCTTGCGCTGAATTTGAGAAAATATGCTATTGCTCGTTCTTTGTTTTCATTGTCCTGAAGGTTGTTGTTGTTGTTTTTTTTTTTTTTTTTTTTTTTTTTTTCCTGAAGTGTTGTTTATCGTGCTTGAAGAAGACCTAAGAGGCTGAAGGTGTCAAGTTTTGTGTTGTAATTTGTTTGTACATGTGAACTGGCAGGTTTACTTAATTCCTTTGAAAATTTGTTTCAATTTCCATCTACTGTCACCTCACTTTGAAACTAACTGAGCGTTTAAGGTTTTAAAGAAAGAGTACTGAGCGTTGTAGGTTTTTTTAGAGGATGAGTACTGAGCATTGTAGTTTTTAAAGAATAAATACTGAGCATCATTGGGTTTAAAGGAAGAGCACTCTGGATTGTAGGTTTTTTGAATGTGAGTACTGAGCAATATAGGGCTTGAAGGAAGAGCACCGAGCATTGTAGGTTTTTAAGAAATCGTAGTCATTGTAGGTTTTAACAGGCTTAAAACGTTCCGCGTCTGGGCGGAATTCCGCGATTTAGGTTTGTAAAAAAAAAAAAAAAAAAAAAAAAAAAAAAAAAAAAAACGACAGGAGCAAGGTATCCGTGATCGGCTTGCAAGCGTTCATAGCAACTGCGCGCAAGTTATGGCCCCTGATTATTCTTGGAAGAAGTTTCCAGTCGGACTTCCGGAAAAAACAAAATGGCAGAGCGCGCAGACATTGTTCATGCGGGTCGATCTTTTGACGAATCTGCAATTAAAAACAAGTGGAAAAGGGAGTGGACGCTTCAGAAAGTTGACGAAGAAGTCATTGGAGATTTTCTTCTCAAAGTTATTGCACCAGGTTTAGCTTGGTGCAAACTGTGCTTAAGGGAAGTGTTATGGTGGTCGCGGGAATAAAGCTCTTGAGGATCACATTCGTTCAGCGAAGCACGTGTCAAACGTCAAGGCGCTGAGTGGAACTACAAGAAAGGTCACTGAAGACACTTTAGCAGCAGTAAAACGTGCCAGGATAGAACATTGCAATCCTGTGGGAAAAAAGAGGTGATATAGAAAATGTGGAGAGTGCAAGCCAGGCGGGAGGAGCAGGAAAAAGAGAGGGTTCAAACTAATCAAGTCAGTTGTCAGCAAGAAGGTGGATAGAAGAAAAAATTGTAGAGTGTGAAGCCAAGGAAGAGGAAAAAGCAACAGTATATGCAGTATGTAAACCAATGTACACACTAACAACAATTGTTTCTCTCTTTTTTGATTGTTTCTTTTTTTGTTGTCTGGCAAGTGCTGGTAATGAGAAAGAAAATGGGTAGTTAGAATTGAGAGTGCATCATTTGATCAAGAACATGTCCAGCAAATATTAGTCAAAAACATGCTCACACACATACATTTTGCAACTTCCACAAGTAAACATAGTCTCTGTAAGAAAAATTGATTAACTGATCATGGTGTAAAGACATTATGCACATTACCTGTTAAGTATTAACGAAAATTAGGAACGATTTAGTTACTCTTGTGTTTGAATCCATGATTCTTTGACAATAGAATACATTTATCTCCTCATATATGACCATCGTTTCTTTATGCTTCATGTTGACTGAGATTTCATTACTTCTTTAAGAATGTCAGCTGTTTTGTTAGACCCGTAAGAATTAATTCTTTCATTTTCTGCTTAGGAAGAAATTTGATTACAACTCAAAATGGATTTAATGTCCATTCACAGCCTTTCAAGAAATACCTCACTGTGTCGTTTCATTTTTACCGCGTCAAGAATGACCCATCATTTATTCACTATCCTTAAGAGCAACAGTAGTATCAGTTTAACCCTTCAGGAGTATTCAGTTTACCCTTTGTTCAGACAAACCTCGCGCATTGTTTTCCTTCAAGCACGATGTCCCTCTGTCATAAACCGATTGTGAGAGACAGAGTCTTCATCGTGAAGCTCATCGCAAGAGCTGGCTCAACCTCCAGGTAAAATTGCGGAGCTGATCGAGTGACGCCACCATGGAAGTAGAAGGACCTACCATCTGGCTCTGGACGACTCCAGCGCTCAGAACGCAGCTCAAGACCACGCAGAAACCTGATATATCGCGCTGGAGGCAGCCAACAGCGACATCGCGATTTCGTTTGAAACTGAGCGGTGGCGGAGGGCCCGTGTGAACGCCCTGGATACGACCTTGGCTCGGCTGGAGGGTGGGCCAGGACGTCTGTGTAGTTCAAGCGGAGGCATCATCTTGGTCCATCCTTCGACGCACCATCGCTTCCGTCAGAGATGCCTCGGCCAGGAGTCTCAGCCCCAGCCCTCGCCGCGTCCGCTCCCCACCTCCCCCCTCAAAGGTAGAAATTGGTGTCTGCCTGTCAGCATAGATAAATGATTCTCTGTGTGGTGTGTGTGTTTCCCGGTCTCTCTCGTCTCTCTCTCTCTCTGTCTCTCTCTTTCTCTCTCGTGGAATTCCCCCCAGTTAAGTGCCTAGTGTGAATCAGTTGGTTGTCTTTTCTCACCGCAGTGCGGGAGTGTATTTTGGAATCTTCTATATAGTCTGACAGGCAAAAGAAAGCAAATAACTTGCGTTGGTATTTCAATAGACCTTTTTTTTTTTTTTTTGCTTTCTCCGACTCCCAGACAGCGGTAAAATTGATTGAATCGGGATAGAGCTGGAAATTATCGGAGTAACATGAATTCAAGCATACACACAACATGCGCACACAGACGTGCGCGTGCACACACACACACATCACACACACACAAATATACACACACACACTCACATTCATACACGACGCACCACACACACACACACACCACCACACACACTACACTACAGCACATACATACACAAGCACACCCCCCCCCCCCCCCCGCCCACACACAAGAACACACAACACACAAATGTCCAATCCATTTTCTATTATGATTTCAGGTTTTTGATAACACCTATGCCAACAACAACAGAAGAGGGTGGCTGCCCCATCCTCGTGTGGGTTCCCAAACACGTGCTGGCAGCCCTCTAACGTACAAACGTCCCCATTGGGGCTACGCAGCAATGTCTCCTGGCCGTGGCCGAGGGTCAGGAATTTCGATCCCGAGGCGGTGCCGTAGCCGCACTCCATGTCCATCATGACTCAGCTGGCAGGGCCAACGCTGAGCGTGCGAGTGTGAGTACTGAGCGTTGCAGCTTTTAAAAGGTTTACCATGAGCAGTTTAGACATTTTAAAAGGAATGAAAGCAAATCTGGCCAGTTAACATGAAAACAAATTACACACAAAACACAAATATATTGACCTATGTCATCTTCTATAAGTTTAACAACTTTCAGGACAATAAAATGAAGAACGAGCAGTAGCTATCTATCTTCTCACATTTAACGCAAGATGGGCCGTTGAGTGCCCATCTTGTGCCAGTTTCCAGAAGGAACTTCCATCCTTGCGCTGAATTTGAGAAATATGCTTTGCGGTTCTTTGTTTTCATTGTCCTTGAAAGTGTTGTTGTTGTTGTTTTTTTTTTTTTTCATATTTTTTTCTTTTTTCTTCCTGAAAGTGTTGTTTATTCGTGCTTGAAAAGAAGACCTAAAGATGCAGAAAGTGTAAGTTTTTGTGTTGTATATTTGTTTTTGTAACATGTGAACTGGCAGGTTTGCTTAATTCCTTTGAAATTTGTTTCCAACTTCCTCTACTGTCACCTCACTTTGTAACTAACTGATCGTTTAAGGTTTTAAAGAAAGAGTACAGAGCGTTGTAGGTTTTTTTTAGAGGATGATAACATTGGGGGAGCAATTGTAGTTTTTTAAAGAATAAATACTGATCATCATTGGGTTTAAAGGAAGAGCACTCTGGATTGTAGGGTTTTTTGAATGTGAGTACTGATCATATAGTGCTTGAGGAAGAGCAAACCGAGCAATGTAGGATTTTAAGAAATCGTAGTCAATGTAGGTTTTTAACAGGGCTTAAAACGTTCCGCGTCCTGGGCTTAATCCGCTCATTAGGTTTGTAAAAAAAAAAAAAAAAAAAAAAAAAAAAAAAAAAAAAACGACAGGAGCAAGGTGATCCGTGATCGGCTTGCAAGCGTTCATAGCAACTTCGCGCAATTTATTTATGGCCCCTATTATTCTTGGAAGAAGTTTTCACAGTCGGACTTCCGTAAAAAACAAAAAGGGCAGACGCAGCAGACATTGTTCATGCTGGTCGATCTTTTGACGAATTCTGCAATTAAAAACAAGTGGATAAAGGAGTGGAAACCTCTTCAAAAGTTGACGAAGAATGTCATTGGAGATTTTCCTTTCTCAAAGTTATTGCACCAGTTTAGCTTGGTGCAAACTGTGCTTAAGGGAAGTGGTTATGGTGGTCCCCACCGCGGGAATAAAGCTCTTGAGGATCACATTTCGTACTCAGTCCGAAGCACGTGTCAAACGTCAAGGCGCTGAGTGGAACTACAAGAAAGGTCCACTGAAGACAGTACTTTAGCATCATAAAACGGCCAGGATAGAACATTGCAATCCTGTGGGGAAAAAAGAGGGTGATATAGAAATGTGGAAGTGCAAGCCAGGCGGGAGCAGCATTGAAAAAGAGAGTGTTTCAAACTAATCAAAAGTCAAGTTGTTCATCAAGAGGTGATTTAAATGAAATAAAAAATAGTAGAGTGTGAAAGCCAGACAGGATAAAGCAAGAAACAGCAGACAAAGATAGGGTTGAAATTCAAGTAAGCAAGAAGGTGGATGGCAAGAGACAGTGCATGACATGATGCAAGCAGCAGAGAAGAAACAGAGTTCCTTGCTATTTTCTTTAATGCCCTTCCACCACGCCAAACGTATCTGACCCCAAATGACAAAGCTGTGTGTTTGTGTGGTTTGTGTGCTGTGTGTGTGTGTGTGTGTGGTGTGTGTTTGCTGATTCCACAAGTTTCTCCATTTATCAAAATTTGGATATTTGTGACTTCAAATTTGCTGATTTCCACAAGTTGATCTCTGTTATATATGCAGACTGAACTTTAAAGTGTTTGATGCAGTATCTGACTTTGTGTGCACCAACTTCAAACTTGTATTGTGGGATTCATTTAAACCTGAACAAGTGAAACTTATTGAGCAACCCCAGAAAGTGGAGATTTTGCATCCCAAAGACTATAGTTGTGAACACCTGTAAAACACTCAAGTTAAAGGGGAGTGTTATTTTAATTTGTGTTTAATTGAACCCCCATCTCTTCCCCTTGTTCCACTAATATAACCTTTCCTGTAATAATTTATGTGTTTACAGCAGTTTTTATGCACTAAATTAACTCTTGAAAATTAATGTCCAGAAAGCGCGAAATGGGCATATATTACACTCGGTTATATAAAAAATGTTTCAACGGGGGGAGCGTGCCCCCGGACCCCCTAGCTTCAGTGGTTTTTTTCCTCCTCGCTGTTTTAAGCACTGTTTATTAAAGAAAGAGTACTGAGCATAGTAGGTTTTTAAAGGATTGTAAAACAGTCATATGTAGGTTTTAAAGAAGAGCAACTGAGCATTTTAGGTTTAAGGAATTGTACAGTCCTTGTAGGTTTTAAAGGAATAGTACTGAGCATTGTAGGTTTTGAGGAAAGTACTGAGCATTGTAGGTTTTGAAAGGAAGAGTACTGAGCATTGTAGGTTTTAATGAAGAGTACTGAGGCATTGTTAGGTTTTAATGAAAGTTACTGATCATTGTAGGTTTTATTGAAGAGTACTGACATTGTAGGTTTTGAAGAAGAAGACTGTAGTCATTGTAGTTTTAAAGTAAGAGTACTGAGGCATTGTAAGTTTTGAAGGAGATTACTGAGCATTGTAGTTTTTGATGGAGATTACTGAGCATTGTATGTTTTAAAGGAAGGTACTGAGGCATTATAGGTTTGTAATGGAAGAGTAACTGATCATTTTAGGTTTAAAGGAAGTGTACTGACCATTGTAAGGTTTCTAAAGAAGAGTTACTGATCATTTGTCGTTATAACGAAAGATACTAGCATTGTAGGTTTTAGAGGCCGAGTTATGATCGATTAAGTCTTTTTTTTTGCCAAGTATCATGGCTTTGCAGGTTTATTAGAGGGTGTTGTATGGTGTGTGACACAGGACGGACGCCCTGTCCAGTGGTGCGCAGATCTGAACCACCACATATGAAGGACCTGGATTATGAAAGAGAGCGCACGGAGAACCTGACTGAGGCTGCTGGCAGAAGTCACTGTGAGACGTGTATGAAGGTCAGTGCAGTGTGGAACGTTTCAGGCACTGTGGCTGTGGGTCGTAGTGCTTCCTTGGTCCATTTTCTTCTTTGTTTTTTTTTGTTGATGTAAGTGGTTACTGTACTGATGATCATGCTCTTGGTGTTGGCTTTTCATGCTGTGCGCACCTTCACTCACATGCTACACACACACACACCCACGACACACACACCAACCTTATGCACATTCATCATCCCTCACGCAAGCAACAGGTACATAGTCTGCTCACAGTGTTCCACGTGTATGCATTGTCACATCATCATACCACCGAGCACAATGCAACAACTACAAACACACACACACACACACACACACACACACACACACACACACACACACCCACAATTACTGAGATGATAAATGTCATATATTTTCATCATAAAAATGTTACGAAAGGTTCGGATTTAACAGTGTAGATTGTGATTTGGTCAGATTCAGTACAGTGTGAATGTTTGTGGCACTCCCCAGCCTTTAAAGTTTGTGCAGTGTTTGACAGATTGAGGTAGATTGATCCACAAAAAAGCTCTGACAGTATCCGCTCGTTTTTTCTTCTGTTTGAAGGGTACATTTCAGTGTCCACTACCATAACATTTGCAGATGATTTGAGAAACTGTGACTGTCAGAAAGCTGACTAATTTCGGCTTATATGCATAATTTGACACACATATTTGAAGATATCAATAAAAGAGACTTGATAGAAAAACAAAGGTTGAACTTCGAAGAAACAAGATTTTGTTTTGCACATAGTATGAATGTAACTACGGATTAATTCATAAGAAGCACTAGAAGAGCATATGAAACCGGTACACTGTTTTAAATGATTGCAAAATAAAATCCTGTTTGACCGTTTAGCAGCCAATTTGCATAAAAACCTAGTAGTGGATGTAATAATGGACGTGCTGTCTTTGTTGTGTTTTGTATGTATATGATTAGACCATTGTGGTAATTTTTCTGCATTCCAAAAAACCAAATGACCTGTTTGCATGGAAGCTTATTCCTCAACTTGGTTTTTGCCACACGCCATGAAGTTATGATAGTATTGCAAACACTACTGTACGTCAACACTGTTTACCATGGTGGTGTTAACATTTCAGGCAGCATTTTGCTGTCTACCATGTCCACAAGTTTGTAAATAACCAAGCAAACAACTGTCTGCCATTTCACACTCCCAGACAAACTGAAAAAAATTTTGTAAGCATTGAAACTAAGTACTCTTATCTTAGCCACTTTCAGATGTCAGGATGCTCACTAAACATCACCTCATAACATTCAAAGCTTCTCAAATGACCCATTGGAGTTGAATGTGAATGTTACCCCTGACATGGATACAGGCTGATAAGTACATTCCGTAAAGTTCGGACTATAATCCTCGACTTTATTCCCCAGCTCATTAAACCCTGCGGCTATAAAACAACGATGCGGCTTAAATGGTGTCGTATTTTTTTCCATTTCAGAAAGCATCCACACCTCCATGCTATTCTTAGCTTCTCTGTAATCACCATAATATCGTGTTTACTGTTCATGAAATTTTTATTAATGCTTTTTTAACAACGATTTTCAGTGTAATCCGTGATAAATGGAATCAGTAACCCGTCAGAAATAACGGGAATCGACATAATAAAGCCCCATTACTGATATCTATTTTCATCATTTTGTCTCTGTCAAAAATACGATCGCTCGTAACGGCGCAATGGTGTAGGCCGATTCCGACCGTTAATCTATGACTAACACTAGCTGATTACGAACAAAATAACTCAGCAACTGGCACTGTATTAAGCGAAATACGACAATCCAATCGTTTCAAATAATGTTCTGGTTTGTTATTATATGCGGAATCCTTACCAAGTGGCGTCTTGCAATCAAAGAACTATTAGCCATTCAACTCGTCATTGGTCAGACCTTGGCTTCGATCCGCCATTGTTGAGAATCGTTTACGGTAGTGAATGATTGCATTTGATACCTTTCGCTTTGATTGTGCTTCGCTTTCGAGTACTCAACCAATCGTCTTAGCTTGATACACCAATGCTACTCAGGAGAGAATGCCTTTCTAAGCGCATCGTTAATGCGTTGTTTTTTTTCGTATTTTTTTAAAGCAATGATGTTGGAAAGACAACACTTGTAAGAAAGCCTCATAAAAACTACTTCGATTCTAATTGATTTAAAAACACTCGTAATAAAAAAAAAAAAAAAAAAAGACTGAAGAAAAGCTGAAACATGCTCTTGTATGCTGACCTATTTAAATCCGCCAATGAATGCAGTTTGTCCACGACCGACCCCCCTGGAGGTCTGCCCTGACATTATCGGTCCTAGATGGGCGTGAAGGGAATGGCTGACCTCGCACGCGCTCGCAAGGAGCCCACAAACGAGAAAGATTACGATACAACACCCCATTTATCACACCATCACAGCACAGTCATAAAATAAGCCTTCCAACACCACAACATTCACAATCACAATCAAGCATTCCAACGCACACAAACATGACACCAATCACAATCAAGCACTCCAAACACACACAACATGCCACGATTATAAATAAACTGTTCACCATAACTACGTACAAAATCAATAATTACATCTTCCAGCACATATTACATATAGCACATTATAAAGAAACATATCCGCCTACCATCCCTTCCCAACCACCCTGGAGTGCCTCCACAACACCCGCTGCCCTCCGCAAGCGTCTACTGTGAGCACCCTGTCTGCACTATGCCTCCGAACCCGGGTCGGTTCTTTAAGTGATTCGCTCCACAAGCCGACCACCCCTCGACACACGTCAATCAGGTCAGTGAAGAGCGCCGTCCCAGTGGTGGGGGGGGGGGGGGGGGGGGGGGGGGGGGGGGGGGGGGGGGGTGGGGGTGGGGGGGGGGGGGGGGGGGGGGGGGGGGGGGGGGGGGGGACCGTAGCGCTGTTACAGGCGGTCCTGGAAGGGGGTCATGGCCGTCCAGTCAATACGGCGGCCTCCTCTAACCAGTCGCGCGGTCCGACCAAGCGTGGCCACGACCAATCGCGTGCACCATCCAGTCCCGCGGTCCCAGCCAAGAGCGTGGCCTCAACCAGCACGTGGCAGCACCATCCAGGTCCGTGGTCCCAGCCACAGCGGCCTCAACCACTCGTGCAACCATCCAGTCCGATGGGTCCCAGCCACAGCGTGGCCTCAACCAGCACGTGGCGAGACCATCCAGTTCCATACTCCGTGTGAAGCCTCGGCCCTGAAGGGGGGGGGTGAAAAGCGTATCTGGGAGAGAGAATAAGGGAGTGGAAAGGAAGAAGGACGGAGGAAGGTTACTGGAAACCCCCGCCGTCAGTTAGGCAGTCTGACCCATGCTGTCAAAATCTTAACAGCCCACTCGCATTATGGGGCGATGGGGAAGACTACTAAATGCAACCAATAATCCCGAGCTCAACACAGACCTGAGCATAACACAGTAAACCCAGATCGAATCAGGAAACGTTCACTAAGGGTCTTCTCACACATGCAGGTAAAAGACTTGCAATAAATCAACAGGGTTATAAAACAAATATGAATTAACTCACTCTTTCTCATCCACGTCACTTTTAACAATTGCCGTTTCTTAGGAATAACCAACACAGGCGACCATTCCTTATAAACCTGCCACCAGACATTTGCAAATAATAATTCAAGTCTAGAATTGGTCATCATTATTATAGCCACATTTCAAAATAACACAAATCTCCAACCACGGCATCCAAACCCAAATTCATATCGTACCGCACAGCTACTCGACCATAAACCCACGTTCTCCATGCACACACAAACAGCGCGGTGGCACGTAAGGATACGAGTCCGGCGAATGTGCAGGGGGGGACGAACGCAGGCCAAGGGCAATTCCTACACAGACGTGCACCAGGTTCACCTATCCCATCCCAACACAAATCCCGCAGGTCACCCGATGCATAAACAGTGAGGGAAAGAATTTTGGAAATAATTTAGAATGGCCTGAGGTTAAAGATTGATTAAAACGCAGAGAACAGGGTCGTCACGACAATGTTTCTCCCTTACAATTTTCGAAAACAAAAGAAAATGCTCAAAATAGTATACAACACTCGTCTAATAAACAACAAACCAGAAACAAAACAAAACCACTAAACCGATGCATACCATGCTACCCTTGGTGACCCAGGAAAGGATGCGGGTCAAACGACACTTCTCTGCCCTCTGTCCAGTCGATAGGACAGAGGCACAGGTGCGGAAAAAGGAAGCAGTGAAGTCCCTCCACCTGACATGCCCGACAGTAGGAATTGAAGAAACCGACTGTACCCTCGTTGATTGTGAAGAACCAAGACCTGGAGCAGCTCTCTCCCAGAGACATCTTCCGCATGAGAGAAACTCTAACCTCCTCATCGATTGGCTGCCAAACATGCCATGCTGCTTCAACAGAGTGCGCTTACTTCAAACTAAAAGAAATGAAGCACGTGCCGACAGGTAAAAAGACAGGCGAGATGCGCTGAACGACAGCAAGTATCGAGAGAAAAAGTTACCACAGCCACCCTTGTAACCTACAGGATGAATATCACGTGGCAGTGAATAAAGATGGAGAGAGAGGAGAAATCAAACCTAAGTTTAGCTGAACTACCACACGGTGCAAACCGCACCACAAGCCACATTAGAGGACGGGATCACGACAACAGCAACAGAGCAATAAACAAATGAATACTTCGCGTGCCACCCTAGAGTGGTCAAAAACGTCGTAGGCCTCGTGACAAACTCGTGACAAACCCCCCTCTAAAAGCATCGGTTTCTTCTCTGAGATACAGTGCCTCCTTTTAACCTGACGCATGTGCACATTCAAAACAATGGGACCGAACCCTAACTCTCTGTGATCGACAGAGTACGATAAATCCAATACAAACATTCCACGATAGTGAATCACAACTACGAAAAATACATAATGCTCATTTATCAAACAACTAAGCGAACCTTCCAACCAGAAAGTAACAATCCGAACCCACTGGTGATTCACTACCGATAACAATCACTGAAGTGAAAACTGTCACTACACCTAAAACATTGACCAAAAGGTGAAAAAAACCCGGTTGAGGGTAAGTGTCCCGTCTTACTCGCGATTTTCCAATTGCTGACTACGGAGCTCACGCTAATAAAGACAGCATCCGTATTACAGGAAACGCCTTGAAATGACGGAAAGTGAACGCAAGACTGCTGCATCTCCACTGCCCAACCCATGAGTCGACGACTGAACTGGCCGGTATCCGGTCCAGGTACTGGAGAGGATGATGATCGCTCTCACAGCACAAACTCGACGGGGCCGTACAAGTATGGGTAAAACGTTCACTGATGCCGCCTCAGCGACTGGGCTAAACACTCTTGTTCAATCGTGTGGTTATCTATTCTCGGCTCAGTGAGTTTTTGCTTTTGCTCGCGATAAGCAATGCTGTTTGTAGTCCGCCTTCTCCCCTGATCTTGTAGCAACACATCCCCAATCCCCACCGCAGACGCAGTCAGTCCGCAGACAAAATGAGACTAGGATCTGTGAATCCAAGACTGGCGATATTGAAGGGGCCGTCTTCATTCAAGGCGTCAAAAGCCTTTTGGGCAACTCTCACCCGAAAATCAGGACGTTCTGGCTTCTTCCCCTTCGTCAGGTCAGTGAGGGGCAAGCAAAACCTTTGCAAAGTCATGGATGAACTTGCTGTAGTATCCCGCAAGTCCAAGTAATGACCCCGCCATTCCCTTTTGGTACCGAGAGGTTTGGCACCTGCAAACTTTGGTCACCTTGTCTTCCTCAGAGCAATCAAACCCCGCCGCAAATGATGCCCCATTAAAGGAAATCTCGTCCTGACCAAGCTTGACATTTTGAAGGGACAGACCGTCATCTGAACCTCGCGCAACGAAGAAACGACTACGGGAGAGCGAAACGTGCGAGCTCCATCTACTGACTGAGTTACAGTTCGTCCATGAAATTGTTCAGATCTGTGCGTATCGAGAGGGAGAAGCATTTGTCCGCATGACCGCGACTGAAAATTGGCGCTCCAGCAGTTTTGAGGGCCAAAAGGCATCACGTTCCATCTGGAACTGTCCTTCAAGGCGTCGTGAATGCCGTTTTTGGGTTGGTCCTCTCTCGCATGTGGGAAACTGTGCCAGTATCGCCCTTTGGCGAGATCGAACTTAGAGAAATCTTTGCCCCGACTCAGCTGAGGCGAAGATTTGGTCGACATCCCGGCATAGGTTCAGCATCAAACCGGAGAACCATATTCATCCGATCGCGCAAATCTGACGCAGAACTCATTTTGCCATCCTTTCTTCTTTACCAGGAGGATGTGGATGAGTACGGGGAGAACCCTCAAATCGTTCAATGACCCCCAACCTCAACTGGCCTCAACTCTCCTCTGGATGACAGAACGCCTGAGAGGTGGAGGCAGAGTGTACTGTTTGACCCTAATTGGGTCTCGGTGGTCAATGCCATTGAACATTAGCCAAGGGTACTGTGCAGGGGCCGATCTTTGAGCAAGTCCTGGAACTCCTGGCACAAGCCGTGCAGTTGGTCAGTCTGTCTGATGAGAGGTTAGAACCAAGCAAACATCCTGCCACTACTCTTCCTCGACTAGAGGAACGTGGGGGATGTCCTGGAGCCACCGACACGTCGTGCATCCATCGCCACTCTCCACTCCACAACGCCAGGGGATAACCTGCCTGCCCTTGATTCCCTTCGCACGTAACGAGTGCCTTCAGTAGGTTGGCGGATACAGGCGTTCCTGTCCCACGCACTACGAATCCGGTAGCCCAGTCAACCCACTCCTACTGTCTGACCATACGGACCCTGCCAAGCAACTTCAATTTTCTTGTTCTTTCTTTGCCTTTTGGGAAGGATAATCAAGCACCTCATCACCTTGCTCAAACCACCGTTCAACACTGGTCGGTCATAACAAATCCTTGTGATTTTGTTTCTTTCCGACTGTCAAGTTTGTCTGAGGCCAGCAGGTGCAATTGTCAGCGTATGCGGTTGCCGTAGATCGACACATATCGACTCATCCTCCTTGCAGAATGTTTCCACATCATCGTGGTCCACATCTGGCTACAGTGTTGTTGGGTGTCCTCGCACTGTTCGAGCCATACAGGAGTTCAAATGTTGAACACCGCATGCTTACCTGTGGAACCTCCCTGTAGGCGAACAGCAACAGCAGGAAGGACGCGATCCCACTCCCAGGTTGCTCTGACAAAGTCGACGCAACATCTCTTTCAACGTCCCGTTGAAACGCACGCGACAATGCCATTGCCCGCGTGTGATAGGGTGACGTTGTTTCCTTGTGAATATTGAGCATAGTTTTATACCCTCCTGCATGACTTCGTGACAAGAAACTGGGTCCCCCTGGTCCGAAAGGATCTTCTTGGGGCAACGCCGAGTGCGCGTCCATAACGCCAGAGGAGCTTCAGCTACGTAGGGTCTTCGATATCCTATCGGACAGGCCTCTGGGGTACCGGATCGCTTAGTCCAACCACTAACCAAGAAGTATCGGTGGACCGCGATCGGAAATTTTCTTAATGGTCCCCACCAGGTCGACAACCGACCTTGCTGAATGGCTCCCCAACTAGAGGCACTGACCCTAGGTGAACACGCTTCCAGCGACCCTTAGTCGTTTGCCGTTGTCAGACATCGCAACTTGCGGCAGTACTGCCTAACCTGCGAGATCATATCCCTGGCCAGAAAGAAGTCCAGTCTTACTCAGCTCTAGAGTTCCGCTTTGGATCCATTGAACGCTGCCATGGGGGAATCGTGGGCCAGCCGGAAGAACAACTCTCTTCAGGCTTTGGGGAACCACAAGGCTTCTTGGCGCACACTATCTGCCTGGTTGAAAACCCTAAAGAGGAACCCTTGTGGACTTGAAGTCTCACCGTTGCGTGTCCGTTCATACTGATCATGACACCCTAACCATTTTCGGCAGGCGTTTTGACATTCCAAGCCCTGGCCTGAAGAACGGAGCATGGTACAGGAATCAGACGGCCCTTGCCAGAACCTCGTCAGAGATCGGGCTGGAGACCTTTAACGCAATATCCTGTTCCTGCTTCTAGCTTGGGCGCGTGAGGTGTGACTCCCACACACGCCTGTGAGTACGGGGCAGATCCGTAGTACAAACTGACTGGACTGCGTTCCGTCAGCAAAGGTGACATATTCCCCTATGAGGAAGGTGAATCATTAGTTCGCGTTCCACCGGCGATTGGCCCATACTTCGCCACAGAAGTAGGGGGTGAGAAAGATATAAGTAAGCAGAAGTGACGTGTGGAGGTAAAACAGCCTCCAACCCCGCACCACATCAGAAACTAGCGCCCTGCCGGGCCTCAGGGGAAACCAAATCTTATCCCCACAAGATTTTGAAGCTTTCCGAATCCCTGATGGTGTTCGACCAAGAGGAACCACAACAGAGAGAAACACTGGTGCACGGATCTGAATCACCAGCAGCCTGGATGGAACCCACGTTAGCCGAGGCTCGCTGATTTGGGAAAGGACCAGCCCCACGACTAACCAGCGGCTTGGAGGACAATCTTTCCTAATGTTGCCAGGAGACCACAAGAAAACACAGTCGGGCGCTGAAATCCCCGATGAACTTCCTGCCTTGTTCACTCCCGCTTAGCAGTTGTCCGGCAGCCTTATTGCCACTAAATCCCTCTGGAGGTCTTCCTCTCCGTATCTGGCGAGTCGCATGAAGCCCTGCTAGCTTCAGCAAACACCTCAGCGGTGGAATCGCAGCCCGCGAAATCCTGAGGTGCTGTCTCTGCCGATCCGATCCACAACTCCGGGACACATTGTTGTGTGAGGGCTGTTCAATGAGGACAGATCCACCCGCTCCAACTTAGCCAACTGCCCACCAGTTACTCCCTAGCTTTTTTGCGCAGCCTATCACCAAACTGCACGAAGCTCGTCGTATTCTTCTTCATGACCTGAACTTCCTCCTGTACGCTCTGGGGTAAGTGGAAACGCTTACGCAGATCCAAACGGGTGCATGTCGCATAAGATCCACCTTCATTTAGAAGTGGGAGCACACACTCCCTTGGCAGCACGCATATAATCCAGAAAAAAGGTGCATAGCCTTTTGTTCTCAGACAATTGATATGAACTAGCAACTTTGGTCAAATGTTCCAGAACATATCAATGAGCCTCACGTAGGTCCAGAACTCTTGAAGACTTTAACTTTGGTGCCTCTAACTCTATCCCCTGCCAGTATTAACCCCCCTGACTTACAGATGGCGGAGAACCGCGAAAGAATTTGTTCCATCTCCCTCCCTACGCAGAGCCTCCGAGTCCTTTCTAGTTCTTCCCGTACGGATGGCTTCCTGCCTGGCAGTCCTCTTCCCTGCCGGCCGATCCTCCTGTCTGGCAGCCTCCTTCCTACGTCTGAGCAGCCTCTTCCCCTACGAAGAATAGCCACTTCCCTACGCAGGATCACCTGTCTGTCAGTCTCCTCTCTGCGCAGAGCCACCTTCCTATCCAACTCTTCCCCTACGCTGATTCAGGCCGTCTACCCTACGAAGGTGCTTCCTGCCTGGAAGCATCTTCCTTACGCTTGTATTGCCTCTTCCTTATGAAGGGCTTCCTGTCTGGCAGCATCCTCTCGTCGCTGTTGCATCCTAGAAACAATCAGACGAGGCGATCTCCCTGGGCGGATTCACCACTCCCTACACGGAGATGACCCTTTTGACCCGACCTCTTGGGTCTCTGCTTTCCCATGATTGATAAGTCCCCCCCGGGGCATACCTCCTCACGAGGGGAAGCAATGTGAGAATAGGGGGCTTGTTTCTTCTGCGACTCAACAGAAGCCCACAGTTTCTTCGCTATACTCTGACGCTTCCGAGCGGAAGTGCCAGTCGGTGGTCTCAGCAGGAAAATCCCCTAGCTAAGAAGGAAGAAAGTACTCGCTGGACATACGGCTACAGCACTGGAAATAAGTGGAAGTCACTGTAGTCGAAGTGTCTGGGTACTAATAGTGGGTACTAATTTAGAAGACCCTTTTCTTCACGCCCGAGTACCAAACGGCACCAGCAGCAACCGGACGTTGCCGGATTACAACTATAACCTACAGTTATCAAATACAGGAGAAGACAATTCCCTTGAAAAACAAATATTTTAGGGGTGTGTGTATATGTCATTGTTTATGTGCGTGTGTGCGTGTGTTTGGCGGGACACGTTCCGTCAGCGAGCTCCTCCACTCTGGCAACACCGTCGCGCTCTACAACACGAGCCAACAGTGCGGTGGGGCACAAACCGAAAAAAAACAAAAACAAAAACTATGTCCGTCTGCCCCCGGACTCTGGCAACACCGGCGCTCGCTAACACAGCACGAGCAACAGTGCGGTGGGGCTGGGCCGGAAAAAACAAACAGGGCAGACGGAATCCGGAGAGAGGGGGAAAAAAAACAAAAAAAAAAATGACACTAACGTCGCGATACAATCCCCTGTACTCAATAACCCGTTAGACGAAAAAAAAACAAGAACTGGCTAAATACAAAACAGGAATGGAAGACTGAGCGGCAACGAAAGCAAGACTTACGGCGCGTAGAGAACCTGGCGTGAGGTACGCCGGCGGAAGGAAGGTCTGGACGCGGTCGACTTCCCCTCGTTCTCGACCTCGGACTCCGAGTCACACCGGATGTGTCCCTCATGCCACAAAAAGACTCCCTTTCACGCTAGAGTCACCTCAGCCAACCACCCACAAACACACACGGACAACTAACTAAAATGTAAACAAAAACAGACTAACTAATCAGTACTCTACTTCTCCGCGAAACGATAGAGACAGTTCAGAGCCCGTACTACATCCCGGACGAGCCCCCACAATTTTCCAACGACCGACCCCTGAGTCTGCCCTGACAGGAACGGCTAGATGTTTAGCTGAAGTAATTTGCTGACCATCGTCACGCCTCGCAAGAGCCCACACGAGAAAAGATTTACTATACAACACCCTCAGATTATTCACACAGCAGCACACACAAGTCATAAATAAGCATTCCAACCACACACAAACATGCCACAATCACAATCAATCATTCCATACGCACACAACAGCACAATCACAGATCAAGGCCTCCAACTACACACAACATGCACGATTATAAATAAACATTTTCACACCATACGAACGTACACAATCACAATTACGCATTTCCAGCACATATGACATATACACAATTAAAAAGAAACATTTCCAGCATCCATGCCCTTCCACACCCTGAGTGCCTCCACCACCCCTGCCAACCTCCGTCAAGTCTACAGGGAGCATCCTTCGTCACTAGTTGCTCCGAAACCGGGTCCCGGTTCTTTAAGGGAGTCCGCTCACAGCCGACACCTCGACGACACAAGCAGGCAGTGAATAGCGCGTCCCTGGGGGGGGGGGGGGGGGGGGGGGGGGGGGGACGCAGCGGCTGTATACTGATGCCTGGACTGGGGTCATGGCCGCAGTCAAGACGCCTGGCTCCTCTAACCTTCCGCGGTCCCGACCAGCCTTGGCCTCGACCAGCGTCGTGGCACCATCCAGTCCGTCTGTATCCCAAGCCATAGCGTGGCCTCACCAGCACCGTGGCGAACCATCCAGCCCGTGGTCCCAAGCCAGGCGTGTTGCCTCAACCAGCTACTGGCCCCAGTTCCATGTCCGTGTTCCAGCCAGAGCGTGCCCAACCAGCCACGTGGCACCATCGCAGTCCAGACGTCCGTGAGAAGCCCCCGAAGGCGGGGAAAAAAAAAATAAAAAAGCTAGCGTTGGAGGAGTATAGAAAGGGAGGGAAGGAGAATGAAGGATGAAGGGTACTGTAACCCCTCCTCCGTAACAGTCTGACCCCATGCTGTCAAATCTTACAGCCACTCGCAGATGGCGAGGGGAAGTCTAGCTAAATTGCACACAATAGATCCCAGCTCAACACAGACCAGAGCAGTAACACAGTAAAACCATCGAATCAGGAATGTCACTCGGGTCTTCTCACACTATGCAGGAAAAAGACTGTCATTAAATTCAACAAGTATAAACAAATATGAATTATCTTCACCCTTCTCTCACTCACGTTTAACATTTGCCTTTCTTAGTAAATAACCAAAACACAGCACCGAAACGCTTTATAATACCTGCCACCACGACATTTTTGCAAATAATATTCAATGCATAATTGTTCACGCTTTTATAGCCACATTTCAAAATAACACAAATCTCCAACCACGCATCCAAACGACAAACATGTCAACCGCACAGCTTCTGCGAACATAAAACTCGTTCATCCTTGACACAACAACAGACGGAGGCCGAAGGATAAGAGTCCCGGCTAATGTGAGCAGGTGGGACGAGCGAGGCCAACAAGTTCGCAACCCTGAATCACCAGTTCTCTCCCATCCCCCCCGACTACCGCCTCACCCGATGCATAAACAGGATAAAGAATTTTGGAAATAATTTAGAATGGCCCATGTAAAGATTGAATTAACCAAGAGAAAAGGTCTCACACAAAATTGTCTCTTACCAATTCGAAAACAAAAGAAAATTGCGCAAAAGAGAAGACTAAACCGTGCTAAGTAACAACAAACCAAAAACAAACAAACCACGAAACTGATGCTTACCAGCTACCCGTGTGGTGACCCAGAAGAGGCCGGGTCAAACGACTCTCTCTGCCCTCTTGTCCAGTCGAGAGGACAGAGGCACAGGTGTCGTAACAAGAAGAATTGTATGTCCCTCTCGTACAGGGCCGACTAATGAATTGAATATAACCGACTGTATCCCTCGACATGATATGTTAAGAACCAAGACCCCGGAGACAGGCGCTCCCCAGGACATCTTCCGCTCGAGTGAAAAGCTAACCTCCCTTCATCGATGGCGTCCACATGCCATGCGGCGTCACAGAGTGAGCATACTTTCCAAACTAAAAGAAAAGAAGCACTTGCGACAGTATAAGAGACAGGCGAAGAGTCCGATAGACAGCAATTTCGAGAGAAAGGTACCATGCCACCCGTGAACACTACAGGACTGAATAGCACGGGCAGGGAAAAAGAGAGAGAGAGAGAGAAAAGAAAACCGAAGTTGAGCTGAACTACACCAAGGTGCAACCGCACACAAGCCACATTAAGACGAATCCACTACAACAGCAACGACAATAAACAAATGAATAATTCCGCCACCCTAGATGGGTCAAACGTCGTAGGCCTCGTGACAAACTCGTGACAGCAGTGAACACATTGTATGTGATGATTTTCGACACTATGTGAACTCAACGCTCGGCCAGCTGCCGCCTGCGGCACATCGGACTGTGTTGTATATATCTGCGGCTTATAAACCGGTGCGGCTTATTTGTGAAAAAAGTTCAGATTTTTAAAAAATTTAGTGGGTGCGGCTTATATACAGGTGCGCTCAATAGACCGAACTTTACGGTAACTAGTAATGCCAGTTGGGCAAATGCAAGTGGATTAGTCGTTAAAAGGTTAAGCAACCTGGCCTGTGATTCAGCTTCTTTCCCAGACCCGTTTCCCCACACAATTTCCTCATATTTTGCACATGTTTGTAAAAATAAGATGAACATGATGAACGTAAACAAATACATCAAAAGAAAATCCAATACCAAGTTCTTGTCCGGCAATTCTACTTGTGGAGCATCATAACCAAGGTGTTGTCTTGGTGTGCCAAAATAGGTTCTGTGACCAAAGAGCAACAATACCTGCTGACGCTTGCATGTACAATTGCATCTGGCTGTGTCTGCTTCTTCAACATGTTTGTACATAGAAACAACAGTGATATCCATTTAAGAGGGTCTCGAGATGTTGTGCTTTGTTTGTTTAGATCATGGGGGTGGGGGTGGGGGGGGGGAGAGAAGTGTAGGGGGATGGGGTGATGGTGCATTGGCCCACCTGTGTTTCAGTCTTTAATGTTATGCCCTCCCTCTCTCATTCCCCCTCCTTTCTTTTCTCTTTTTGATTCTTTTGCTTTACATGAGCGTACTCACACTTGCACACTCACACATGCACACACATGCACACACATGTGCATGCACACACACAAGCACATATGCACGCATGCATGCACACACAGACACACACACACACACACACACACACACACACACACACACACACACACACACTCTCTCTCTCACACATTGCACGTTTACATAGAAGAATGAGAGGTAAACCATTCCTTTGCAGAATTTCAAGACAAATGAATAATTGTTGCTTTGTAACTTTGTAATATTTCTTGATGCTGTTACACATTTTGTTCACCAAATGCGGTCTTGCATTTCGTCTTTATATAGACTTTTTTTTACATATAGCAATTGTATTTTTTCTTGTTTTAAAATGTGTTTATTTGTATACTTCTGCTTGTCAAGAGAAATAATGGCTTTCGCAGATATCATTCTTCTTTCAAAAAAGTAGATGGCAGTAATTAGACAATAGAAGGTTCACTAAAATGAACTACAAATACAGGGGGACCTTTTCCAGTAATCATTGCGAAATGGATCTGTAATGAAAGATAGTCTGGATTGATCTTACATGGACAATACGAAACGTGTTCCAGTAAAGCTTTAGTTTTTTTTAGGGAGTCTTCACTGGAGAGGGACTGGTGTATTCACAGATGTTCTACGGAATACAGCACAGCTTGGTCAAACATAGTCCCCATGACCCCATACTGTGGGCTTTACTGGGCCACACATTGGGTGGATCAAAGCCTGCATCAACATCGTTTTCTGTTCTAATCAGTAATTGTGTATGGATGAAAAAGCATGTCTTTGACTTCTGCAAACAAACCACACGGCCATCAGGCGTAGAAATAGGTGTATGTGTGCGCACTTGTGTTAAGCACAGGCATTCAAAACCTTTATAAAATGTCATTGGGATCCATCAAAGAACATGACATAGGTTATCATGACCTGTCAGACATTCCTCATTTTGTTGTTTACAAAGTGATGTAATCCCAGTCATAAAGACCTGGTGTGTGGAAGTGGAAGAGGAAACATTGGCAGCTAAGATATTATCCACTAGAGAGTGCTTGGCACTGTGAATTTGAAAGAACGTTCTATAGTAAAGGACATGAGAAACAGTTAATGTGAACCTGCACAGTCTGAGAAATTGCATGTGAAAGGTGTGTCTGAAATTGAATGGTCAGAATGTTTGTTCTCCTGGCCCTATGGTGTGAGCTGAAGCTGAAATTTTACACAGAGATGTGTCACTCAATTTTCCGAGGTTTGTATGTAGACAAGAACCTAATTACCTCCCTTGCTTAATGTATGTAAATTTGGCTCACGGGCAAACTCTGACAACGGTATGGAAATGGCTTTGCTTAACAAATTGTCGGCTTCCTTAGATTCATTTGGATTGAAGTTGTGTTAAAAGCAGTGAAAAAATATCAAAACTCCCCCCTTCCCACCCCTGACCCAGGCTCCTTTCCCATGAAAGAGCTATTGAAGTTTGTCTCCATCAGTTATTGATAATAGTGGTAACTACTAGGGAGCAGGCTGTCCATCTCTAAAGGAATTGATATGGAATGAAGCATTCTCTTTCCATCAGGCGTGGGGCTTTTATGTGTTCAACTTGTGACATATGATTCTTTTTCCATTGTGTGTGGGCATTGTTTTTGTTTATGTTTTACCTGAAGCATGCATGGAATTATCATTGTAACAAAACAAAACTTTATGCAACAAGAGAGAGAGAGAGAGAGAGAATTCCACATGTTCTCAAGTCTACAATGGAAAATAGATAACTTTTGATCCCTAGTAGTTTTGTTTCACATGGAAATAGGTGAAAATTCGTCTTCAATCATGAAAGCGAAGTGAGGTGTAAAAGCATATATCAAACGCAGTATCGCAGAAGCAGCAGCAGTAGTAGAAGTAGTAATGTTTCCGTCAAACTGTGAGAACCAAACAGTTTCAGCTTATAAGACAGGTTATAAGGAAAAAAATGATAAGAATGAAAAATACAGTGACAGATAATCTGTAGACGTATGAATTAAGCAAACAATTCATATTCACATCAGATGTAGTGGAATCAAATTTTGAAGACAAATTCAAAGAGAAAAAAATGTGACAAATAGTTCATGTAGTATTCAGTCATCAAAGCAAGTCAATCCTGTTTGGGATATATAAAAAAAACTGGTCGCACAGCATTCCAAATCAGGTGAATTTTTTTTTTTCAGAACGTCGGAGAAACTGAATTTCTCTAAAATGTGCACTGTACAGCATACAGTCCCTGTTGTTAAACTACTCTTTTGTCTTCTTCATGACATCCTTACCCGCAGACTTGTTACCACATAACTCTTAGATGATAAACACATTTGTGTCTTCCGTTGGTGCAGTTTGGCGCAAGTCTGATTGTTGATTTACTTGCCTTAATCCTTTGAATTCTCTGAGTTGTTAGGTCACCACATCTCTCACATCTGTACCCATCTCTGTTCACATGTGTGCACTAATGTGATTTGAAATTATAATATTCATTGACTATTCAGACATGATTTGATTGTGATTGCCGAAAAGTTCATCTGAAGTATTACAATGAGGCTAACAGTAATAATCACATTCATGTTCAAAATGTGAATGACAAATCTATTTTTACATCAGTGTTAATGAAAATTATGTTTTACATTACATTAGTATATATGTATGAAACGAGATTGGCTTGGATGTGATAAATGGAATGACTTGCTCCAATCGCCACATATATCACCTTCTCCCCACATCTCTCTTACCTCTTAGTTCAGGTTTTTGTCACCACCCTCCACCCCTTTCCCTGCCCCTCTACAGACCCCCGTCTCATCCCCTCCCCACCTCCTTTTGTATTTTATTTTTTTTAATAATCATTTTAAAAGCATGTATTTATTTATTGTTGTATTTATTCATTCATCTATTTGATTATTTTATCTTTACATTTCTTTCTTCCTTTCCTTTCTCTTCCCCCCCCCCCCCTCCCCCCCCCCCCCCCCAGGCTTCCATTCCTCCTTTCGATACCTCCATCACTCTTACCCTTCCATCTTTCACCCAGCTTTGTCATTCAGGTCGTGTAATTCAATGTGCTTTATCGTAGTGTTTCCTTAAAATGATGCACTTTTCATCATTCATTCACTGTGACTTTGAGGAAGGTTTCCTGAATGGAAACTTCAGTCCATTCTCCACTTCAGTCAACACAAGAATTTGCTATTTGCTGTGTTTTGATTTATGGTCTACTATTTGATAATCTGAACTTATTATTTTAAACACTTTCTGTTGCAGTATAATGACAATCCAAAGTAAGAGAATTTCCTACAAGATATATGCAGGCCCACATTACAGCATATTCTCATGTACATTTTTTTTTTCAAACCAGCCTTTATGTTAAGTTAATTGTGTCGATTGAGTTTCTCATGACTTCCTGATCATGTCTAAGAGTTTGAAAGTTTAAAATTATCAGCATCGACTGAGCTTTTGGGAATCTGAAAAAATACGTCCCTAGGCAAGATGTCCTGTAGCAAGTATTTGAACAGTTGCTTACACTGCTATGTTCTCTGCGAGTTCCTTCTCTCATTTTTGAGGCGGCACATTTTGATATGCCTGCAGCAAAGGACCTAACTCAAGCAGAAGATGCATGTTTTCATGTTCAGTCACGCATCTCGGATTATGAAATGTGTGATTGAAGCTATCCTCAACAGCAGCTTCATAGTGGGCTAACAGTCAATCAAAGGTGGTGTCTTCAGGCAGGGTTTGACTTTGTTATCATTGATAGCAAAGATCAGAGATGTAGAGGTTCTTCTGTGCTGCACTAATATTATTCAGTATTTCAGTGTGGTTGACTACACCAATCCCAAATGGGTAAATTCAAGTATCTGTTGGTGCCCATGGACAGATAAGTCCCAAATTGGAAACCTAGAATAACTAAGCACTTTGGTTTTGAAAAACCAGAGAATGGATTTTTTTTTTTTTTTTTAGCAATTAGGGAAAAAAGTAATTATAGACTACGCGAAGATGGGTGGCTTGTAGGAACAGGAAAGGATCATTCTGTGTAGATGAAAACACGTACCATGGTGTAAGAGAAATAATCATCACAGATTTTGGGTCATGGTGAGGAGGGAGGAGTCACAGAGACGGGTCATTAACAGAGGTTCCCCTGCAGTGCAGTTGCAAACTTTAAAACATGTCGCCTGAAGATTCAGCACTAAATCTCAACTGTCTTATTGATCAGTAAATAATAAACAGCTGCAGCATTTTATTTTGGTATAATATGAACGTATGGCACAGAACTCGAAATCAGAGTTCATTCACCTAACAGACATGAGGTGCACAGAACAAAGATATTACCCTCCAAAAGAAAAGACCAAGGTTGCATACCATGCCTGATAATGGGCCTTCTTCTTTCCCTTGACTACCGCCTTCATCATTTTGAAGATTCTAAGGGCCTACAGCAATATCAACTGAATACATTTGCAAACACACATCCAGATTTGATCAAGTCTGGTGCAGACTTTTAATTTTTAACTATGTCACATGCATATATAAACAGATACTGATGTGAACAGAAATCTTAAGTGGTGCTTTGGTTAGCATCCCAGGCTCATCAGGTGGGAGTTATTGGGATCAGTTTCCACCAGAGACATTAATTTGTGGGATTTTTCAATTCCGTGCCGGTTCCTACTGCGAGTTTAGTATGCTGTTGACTCAGGCGGCAAGACTGGAACCAGTCTGTCAAGTTTCATCCACCATGGACACGTCTTTGAGGCATAGCCAGACTTTCCTTACATGCAGTGCAGGTCCCTGGTGGACACTGGGATTTGTTGTGAGGGGAAGAGAAAAGTACAGCTCTGTCATATGATATAGTCTCTGATCGGAAGAGAATTCCGTAGCCTCTTCTCCATCAGCTTTAAAAGAGAAAAGGTGATAAAGTTTATGGCCTGTATGCCCTCATGGTGACCTCAGTCTCTACATCCTCATCATGTTTATACTCATGTGAGTTTGTGTCAAGATCATCAGTATTAGCAGGTCAGCTTGGAGTATCATTAACAAACATGCTGATGCCCCATGGGTGGGAGCACTCATTCACACTGGCTCTACAGCAATGCAATAATTTACATTGGAAGACTTGATAGAATGCGTCCTGCACATGTTGGATCAGACGAGGCACCACTCAATAGTGAAGTGATTCTGCAGCAGCACAGTGTCTGCTTTGAAGGTTAACCTCATGGCGACATGATATTGACTGCTCCCACTTTACAGCCAGTACTAGGACTGTAACAGGAAACCAGGGGTGGGGACTGTACAAAAAGCCAGAATGTGTGGTATATGAGTAATGCCATTGTGGTGAAGTGGAAGGTGAGACTGCAAAGAAAAAAAAAAAAGGAAAAAGGAAATCGTAAAATAGGCAGAGAGGAATATTCAGTTTCATTTGGCCTGGACAAATAGCTTCACATTGCCTCTCACAGGGCATAACTCGGGAACCATTGTTGTGTCAGGCCGCAGGCAGTCGTATCAGTAAAAGACATGATGCCAAACAAAAGGCTGTTGAGTGACTGTTGAATACCGCAAGGTTGAACACTCATTAGGTTTCGTTGTGTGAAGTGTTGTCTGCAGTGTGACAGGACGTGGCACAGCAGCCAGCTTTGTGCCAGTGACAAAACAAATGGCTTTGAATGTATGGGGGGTGGATTATCTCCTTTGTCCCCGCAGACACAAGGCCGGGTGCCAGGGTGGACAGTAGTACATCAGCGTGAATGTCGGCCACATTGTGTGGGCTGTCAGACGGTGGTCACTCAGCCCACCAGGGAGTGGGGGTCTCCTCTATGGTCAGCGTGGACTCTTGTCTGGGCTGACAGTGTTCGAGCATGCCCTGTCTTGCTGTGTGACTACAGCAGTGGTGACTGGTGGGGCAGTGGACACATGCCTGCAGTCTGTGAAGGGTGAAGTGGGCTGGCAACATTTTACATGCCTGGTTAACCAATTCCTCTCTCTGCTAAGTGGCTGGTCGGAGGGTTTGCAGGCAAATGAAAAAAAAAAACCTGCAAATAAGTGGGCTGAGTTGTTTGTGTTACGCAGGGTTTATGTGATAATGGCAGGACCGACATAGTGGAGTGGCAGTGTATGGTGTGAAGATAACTTGCAGACTGGCCTCGGACCAGGGTGGTTGTGTACACAGGTGTTGCCCTCAGACTGGATTGTGAAGTGCTTTAACAGTGCAACAGAATCTTGAGAGATTGTAGCACTCTGCAGTTGTGGCTCCTGTTCAAGGGGGTGATTTGGATTGTTGTAGAATAGAAATCAAGTCCCCCGCCCCCACCTTCTCTGCCCTCTCTTTCTTCTGCCCCTCACCTCTTCCTTAACCAGAAAAAAAAAAGAGAATTTTTGGATACATGCTTCCTTCACATAATAGACTGCTTGCAGATAAGTTTGGGTTTGTTTTTTTCTCACATGAGCATATTTTATGTAATTATATGTTTCAGGACTTAACATTTATGTCAAGAAACTGTAATTTGTTTGCCTGAAACTTTCGTTAGCTGATGTTTTGCACACACTATGATTCTCGTTGGATTGTTTTCCCAACAACACCATTGTGAGTAAACATTGAAAGGAAAGTGAATTCATACATTTTGATGGAGATCTTGCCACAAGTAATCATCCTGGATCAACAGAGTGATACTGAAGTCAGGTCCCAACATTCAGTGACCTCAAAACCACAATGAAGTTCAGCCAGTGAGGAGTGCTGGATATAGACAGTGCAGTTACTTCCTAACACCTGTTGTGGTGGAACGTATACAGTTGGCACAGTGAGTGACAGTGAATATTATCACCATGCTGCGCATTATGAGTCTGCAGTACACTTCCAAGCTGGATAAAAGTTTGCTGCCATATAATGATGGTTGGTGCTTCTTCACTGTTTCTCATTTTCTGCTTCTTTATGCCATACAGGTGCTCTCTCTCTCTGTTTCTTGTTTGTCAGTCTCTCTCTCTCTCTCTCTCTCTCTCTCTCTCTCTCTCTCTCTCTCTCTGTTTCTTGTCTGGTAGTCTTGTCTGTCTGTATGTATGTCTGTCTGTCTGTCTCTCTTTCTTGTCTCTCATATCAGTGTTTTGTTATTTGCTGTGTTCAAATTGTCAATTCTGAAATCAGAGTTTTTAAAGTTGTAGGCATAAAAGTACATGCAAAAGCATACTCTCATGTTTGTGTATGCGTGATGATATATGTGCATATGTGTAAGCAGGGGTGTACAAGATTTGAATCCAGGAATCTATCAAGCTCAGGCTAAGGGAAGTTAATTTATGTACAGTGACCTTCAACAGTCAGCATTGTGAGAAGACCACAGTTCAGTGTGGGAAGAAGAGGTGGAGTGTGAATGCCTGTGGCCCGGGTAGCATTGTCTGTGTATGTTTGACTGTGGAGCCCAGGTAGATTACCCACCCCAGCATTGAAGCTGTGGTGTTGGCCTACTTTCTGTGCTCCCTTTCTCAGGGGGGTTCATGATAGCTGTTGGTTTCTAATCCTTTTGGTACTGATTGGGGAACGGGATAATGCTTGGATTCCCACGCTCACAGATAGATATCTTCTGTGTACACTGGCAAGTCATTCATGAGTCTTGATGCCTATCTTCTGTGTACACTGGCAAGACATTCATGAGTCTTAGTGGCATCAAAAACAGGAGATTAGTCATGATATTCAGTGTAAAATTCAACAACTGAAAGCACACAAAGACTGTCATTTTCATGTACTGTTTGATAATACAGACAAGACAGTATGGCTTTGACAGATCGCATACAGTCTGAACAAAAAGGGAAAGGAAGAAAGAAATCACTAAAGCTGCGCACACATCGGGACACAGACGCACATATGAACGCATTGCATGAAGTGACACACAGGATCACAAAACCATCTAGTCAGCCAGAACCTTACTTATTCCCAAGATCACCCTCTGTGTGTCCCTATTGTGGTGGCTCTGGTCTTCATTTGTTGTAATGATTGCATTCATTTGCTGTTTCTTTAAATGAAAAGTGAAGACTTTTTGTGGATGAAAACACACATTATCACAAATCGAATTTGGGGTTTACACAGGACATTAATGGCTGCGAGATTGAGAAGATGTAGGACATACAATAAACACCCTCCCATACTCACACGTAGGCTCAGAACACCAAATGAAACAACGGTCCTTAACCATACAAACCAGAACCAACAAAGAGCTTAGCAGGAAAAATGTTATTGACAGTAGACCTCAACAAAGTGGTATTTATGTTAAGCTAAAAGAGTTAGTTACTGCGAGTCAACATTTTTGAAGCCAGGCCATTGTCGTTATGTGGATGACTTGTGAGTGCTGGCTATTGTTTTGAATTACATATCCGCACATACAAGCGTATACACACCATATCTCATTTAAGTTCTGTTTAAGTGAAGATATTAAACTTGAAAATCCAAAACTTTGCGTGTCTGTTTTCTCTCTGTGGTATGTAACATTACAGTTCACGAACGCTGGCTAATTCAGTGGGCTAACATCTATATTGCCTCAAAACATTTCCAGTTCAGTGGGCTAATGTCAGTGATACCTCCAAAACATTGCCAGCCAGTGTCTTTTTTTCTCCTTATGTATTCTTTATTGCTGTGTAACTGTACACAAGTCTTCATATGTATCAAAAGGAAGATATTGGACACACAATTGACAAAATGATAGGTTGTCGCATTTTCATGTCAGTGAGGGAAAAACCTTTCCAGTGGTATATAAAGGGCTCCTATATGTTGAAAAATGAAAACATTATGGTGCTCTGAAGTGTCAAAGAAGTTACAGAAGTCATTTTGAGGAAAAAGACAGAAGTTGCAGCACCGTCATTTGATATGAAGGAAAGGGTGTGAAAGAATATCTATCACATATTCTCACTCAGTTGACGCAAAAATAGTGAGATATATTGAATTCTAATTGTTTTGTTACATGCGGACATTGAGAACTCATTTATCCCAAATTGATCGCCACTTCTGTTTTATCACTAGCAACTTAAATTTGCGTTGGCTGACTTATCCATCCTTTTGTGGAAGATGGTCACATACTGTATTGCAGAGTTTAGCCTTGTCATGACAAAGGAGAGGGTGCCATTATAATGCTGTAGTGCAGAATTTTCCCCCACTTTTTTTTCTTTATCTACACTTTTGTCGTTTTTTGTTGTTGTTTTGTTTCGTTCTGTTTTGTTAACCAGTTCCAGCAAAGTGGATTTTCCTGTACATTTTTGCAAGGGGCATGTTCTTCGCTACTGTGTGTTGTCCTAAAGGCGCCAAGCTCATGCTGCACAAGGGACATTGGTTTATTATCTGTTCTGAAAAACTGGCGCTCAAACCACCATTTCAAGATGCAGTGGAGAGAGGGGGAAAAAAATCCACAAAACATTCTGCTCAAGACTCAAACCACAGACATGGGATTTTGTTGCTTCCTCGATATCTTGGGTTCACTCGGCCACTGTGTGTGTGATTCCAGACAAACGTGGCATTGACGGTCGGCTGACCAGCGCCCAGACTGCCCTCATGATGCAGGAGGAGACAATCCGACGCAACGAGCGCGAGCGTAAGGTTCTGTCCGACAAGGTGAACAGCCTGGAGAGGGCCATGGCCGCTGCGGACTCGGAGAAACGTCAGCTGGAGGTTTGTGCAATGCATGTCTGTGCTGTCTGTTTGTTCTGTCTGTCTGTCGGTCTGTGCGGTGTGCTAGTCAGTGTCTTGTCTCATTATGTTGAATGCTGTTAGTCTGCAGATCCGTGGTTTCCGCCAGGGTTTTCAGAAACTCTAGTTTAGGGTCTGAGCATCATAACACACGCATACGCGTGCACACACACACACACACACACACACACCTATGTGCACGCAAACACACACACACACACTCTCACATGCCTTTGTGTATGTGTCTCTCTCTCTCATTCCAATCAAGAAGTGTACAGATAGTTGTCTTTGTTGTTTGTTTCTTTTTGGGACATGTTTTTATTCAGTATACGGTGATAGCTCTGAAAGGCTCTGTGTAGTGGCCTGGAGGATAATAAAGCTGAAACTACACTTTTAAAAAAAGTTACCGATTTCAGACTTGATGATGCAACAACAATAAAAAGAACCAAAAAAAAAGAAGAAAAAACGGTGGAATCTTGACATCTTTTTGAAATATATGCAGTGTGACCGAGTCTGGAGTAGGGAGGGGCCTTGAAGAGGGCACAGGTGTGGTGAAGATGAGATGTAGGGGTAGGGAGGGACAGAAAACAAAGTTGTCTTGACCATAAGAAGTGGTTCCTGTGCCTGTGCAGGAGAAGATGGCCAAGCTGAGGAGCAACGAGACCAAGCTGGAGGAGGACAAGAAGAGTCTGCGGCAGGCGCTGGACGACGCCGAAACCCGCTGCACTAAACTGGAGCTGGCCAGACGCTCCCTGGATGGAGAACTGCAACGACTGCGCCTGGCCATGACCGACAAGGAGACAGAAAACCAGGTCGGTCTTTGTTGGCGTGGCGATGGGGGAAAAGAAGGAAACAACGCACACACATGCACACATGCACGCACGCGCACACACACACACACACACACACACACACACACACACACACACTCCTATTTTCACCCCCACCTCTCTCTCACACACACACACACATGCACACACACACACACACACATCCAAGGCCGTGTAATACTGGAAAAATTACGTTAACAAGAATATACCTTTTTTTCTGAATCATAAGTTTGTAAAACACTTAGAGTAACACCTTTAATGACTTACCTTAAGTGCGAGGGTAGGCTGATTTTTGATGAGATCATTACAGAGAGAAAATATTCGTATTGCAAGGTTTTGTTTGTTTGTGTTAGTTTTTTTGTCTGTCTCATCTTTAGAGCTCTGTCAGTGGTATTACTCTCACATCATCCATTCTGGCTCCCCCCCCCCCCCCCCCCCCCCCCCCCCCCCCATACACAGCCACACCACAGATTTAGTATATCAGCAGTTGGTGAGGAGCAGTGAATATCAGTGTTGCTTTTTTTTTTTCCATCAATTTAGCATTCAGTTCTGGAGAATGAAAAAAAAATCAGTAACTGCATTCAGTACATTATGGTTGTTTGGGATGGTGGTGCAGGGGGTGACGGTCTGCTGTGATGGAAAATGACTTGGTAGAACTGTGGTCTGTCGGCAGCAAGGTCTAGACAGGCTCCATCAGTACTGTGTGGTCATTCACATCCTCCCTGGTGATCAGTCTTGAAACCATATTACCAACATTTTTTTCACAAACTTTTTTTTACATAAAGACACAGCTGTTGGTAGTGGATCAGTAAGGGAAAAAAATCCCTCAATACAACTGCTTTTTTCAACAAGATTTGTCCATTTATATAAGTAAAGAGCAACTAAGAGGACATGTAACAAAATTTACTATGCTATTGATCACATTGTCACACAGAACATATGTAAACTACAGTTTGAAGCACAGGACACAATTTCATGTCTTTCGTGGGTAAAAAGATGCAGGTGTTCACACACAGTGGACTGAGGAATTTCGTCTTGTGCTCAAGGTTTGATTTCTTTTTGTAGTTATGTGGTGTAGTTCAAGGGGATGAAGCCATGCAAGCAGACACTCCTCAGAGAAAGCAAGATACCCATGTTCTGGCACAGAACTATCTGCTGTTTGTTCTGCTCCCTTCCTTGTGATCCACTTGCAGTGCGCAGCTTCCTTGTCCCCCTGGTGATGAATATTGCAGAGGTCTGAGCCTCGGGGCCTGCAGTCCTCTGATGATGCAGTGTATTGATTGTAACACTGGGAGACGTGCTCAGGCTGGATCTCATTGATTTTGACTTTCACTCTCTTCCCTTCGCCTTTCTTGCTCTTCTTCTTCTTCTTCCTTTTTTTTCAATTTACTTGTGAAAGGTAAGATATAAAACCAATCCCATCTCAGGAAAAAAAAAGCAATGAAATTTCTTTCCTGGCAGTGAACAAGGTATGGTGGTTTTACAAATTTCTTTTTATCTGGTGGTAGAGGGTGGTGCTGAGGATAGGATTCTTCATGTGTTTACAGTGGTATGAGATTTTTTTTTTTAAGAAGAAAGGAAAGAAAATAAAAGAAAATGATTTTCTTAAAAAAAGAAAAAAGCAGAGAAGAAAAGAAAGAAAATAAAAGAAAGGGAAATCAGACAGGCTGTTAATACATGGTGAGACACTTGGGGTGTGGGCGCAAAAACAACAGAAGACGAATCAAACAGTGGGCGACTTGCTCTCATCAGTGTGAGGCAGACACAAGGCCATCTACTGAATAATGCAGTGGAGTTTGTGTGGTGTGTGTGACTCTCGGAGGATGCCAGCCTGCCGACAGTCACAGCGTGTGTGCTGTGTGTGGCGTGTCTTCTGCTGGCTGTGTTCTACCAGGTGGACCACTCTTTGGTTCACCTGTCTTAGTATATCAGCTGTCATATGCAGCTCTGAATTGGAAAGTTGAGAGCCAGGGCTGTCAGACAAACTATTTCCTCAGTCATCTCCAGCAGTTCATGTTTGCTGT
This sequence comes from Conus ventricosus, assembly GCA_018398815.1. Classification (NCBI taxonomy): domain Eukaryota; kingdom Metazoa; phylum Mollusca; class Gastropoda; order Neogastropoda; family Conidae; genus Conus; species Conus ventricosus. The sequence continues at coordinate 45,240,509 of CM031611.1, read as the reverse complement.
GCACACATATAATAAACCTTTGATTTTTTTTTTTTTTTTTTGCTTCAGAACGGAAGTTTTAAATACTTTTGACTAGAAAAGAGCCAGGTTGCTTAGGCCTAACCACAAAGAAGCCATAAAAACTAACACAAAAAACATACATACTGCTGAATCACGACTACTTTTCGCTTTGCACATGCGTACAGGCTCACTGTGCTTTACTTACTGTGCCAAGCCCACAATACTCAAGCGAGTAGAGAAGAGAACTGTGGTGGGGGGAGTGTTTGAGGTTGCTGTCTAGTAGGAAGTGTTGGAGCGTGAGTCAGGCAATGGATCCTGCAGAGTTGGTGATGCAGCATCTGGTTGCTGACCACTATTACGTGGTGCGAGGTCAACAGGTCAGTGCACACTGAAAGATGGACTGTTCCAGTCTCTGACGCGAGAACAAGCTAGGGATCAGTGATTCTCAGTGATTCTCAGTGCGCTGTAAGGAAAAAAAATAATGAAATAACTTTTTTTTGAAAAGGAAGAAAAAAAAATTACCGTGATACTAGTATAACTCTGTAAGAAGTCTTTGCAAGCTCAAATGAAATGCAAGTGATGGTAGACATTGGGTCCATGAGGTGAGGCACAGTGACCATGATGCGAGATGTTATTCCCTGTTGAATGTGCATGATTTTGGATACTACATTCTTGATGTGTGATATAAATGTATGTGAGATTTCAAGTCCTCAACGAAGAGTTTTTGATGCGAGATGTAATGTAGATGCTATGAGGAAGTAATGATTATGAGCACAATGTCTGTGCTATGAGACGAATGTCCATAATGCAATGCGATCTGATGTCCATGATGTGAGACCAAATGACTATTATGTGACTTGAGAATTTATGAGAATTATGACACGCAATGTCCATCTTAATAAGCGACTAACATCCTCTATGTCAGAACTATTGTTCGCGATAATGAGACATTCATGATGAGAGATGTAATGTCCAAAATATCCGTCATGCAGATGTAATGTCCTTGTTGTGGAAAGTAATGTTAATGCAGTGAAGACAGTGTTCTTGGAGTGAGACATGATGACACACATATCGTCCATGATGTGAGGTGTGATGTGGTTGTTGCAGGTCCTCCATGTGGAGACACTGACCAATCAGATTGAGGACCTGGGGTCAGGGGTCATGTGTGTGGTTGTTGCAGGTCCTCCATGTGGAGACACTGACCAATCAGATTCAGGACATGGGGTCAGGGGTCATGTGGTGTATGTGGTTGTTGCAGGTCCTCCATGCGGAGACACTGACCAGTCAGATTCAGGACCTGGGGTCAGGGGTCATGTGGTTGTTGCAGGTCATTTATGTGGAGACGCTGACCAATCAAATCCAGGACGTGGAATCAGGAGTGATGTGGTCTATGTGGTTAGGTCCAGGACCTGGAGTCAGGGATGATGTGGTGTGATGTGGTTGTTGTTGCAGGTCCTCCAGGACCGCGTGGAGACCCTGACCAAGCAGATCCAGGACCTGGAGTCCAAGGCCCAGTCCCTGCAGATCACCATCGACCGTCTGCACAGCTCACTGGCCAAGACCGAGGAGGAAGGACACATGTCCAAGGACAAGGTACACCCTCATTCCTCCCTTTCTCTCTGTCCCCTTCTGATGTTTTTCATTCATTTTGCGTCCAATTGTCAGATTGCATGGTAGAAATTTTATATACATTTTTTTTCATTATTATGGCATTGTATATATAAGAAGCTTTGGGAGCTTCCAATTGTAGGAAAGTTGATTTTTTTTTTTTGAGTGTGTGTGTGTGTATGAGTGAAATAGTTCTGTCATTTAAATTACTTGCATTCCTACCTACCCTGCAAGGGTGAAAAGAAACCAAATTAAAATCACAATGCCACTCTTCTAATTTTCGGCCAGGTGGCTGAAAATTAGAAGAGTGGCATTGTGATTTTCTATACCGTTTTCTTCCCTTTGGAAGACTATTGCTTTTGTTTCTGCAAATTAAAATCATTTTGTGTAACTAAGACTTCGATCGGCTGGACTGTATTTATTGTCATGGAAATTCTGATGAGGTTAACAGGTAAATGTATGAATGAAAATATGACTGAATGTAAGTATGCATGCTATGCACATGTATATGATCAGTGTGTGACATACAGTGTGTACGTGTTGCGTGTACATCCATGTGTGTATACTTTACTTACATGCTGTGTGTGTTTATGCAGTATGAACATGCTGTGTGTGTGTGTGTGTGTGGTGTTGTTGCACATGCTGTGTGTGTCCATGCGTGTATGTGTGTGTGTGTGACAGGTGCAAGCCCTGAACATGTCGCTGTCAGACAGCAATGCTTTGGTCACTGAGCTGGAGGAGAGGGTGTCCACCTCACAGAGAGCTCTCAAGAACAGCGAGCAGGATCGTTGTGTGCTCAAGGAACGGCTGGATGTCGCCATGTAACAATTTTTTTTCTTTCTCTTTCCCACATCATTTTTATAGCGATATATTCACATATTCATTGCACACATAGACACAAAGTTAACTTATCTTCTGTCTTTAAGAAGATGACAAAAAATTTGCTTCTAACTCGCAAGAAGCTACCGTTTTCAGTATAGTAAATGAGGCACGCACTCGGGACATAATCAAGCCTAATTTTTTTTCTTGGGGGAGGGCAAGGGGGGCATTTATTTGCAGCCTTATCTTTCATGCCCTGACAGTAGTGTAACTCCGTATCACTTTTTTCAATTCACCATTACACAGCCACACCCAGAATAATCCTGTCGCAGTCTTGCAGCAGTTGCAAAAAAAAAAAAAAAAGAGGCATTAACCAAGCTTCAGCTTGGACTTACCCTTCCCTGCTTGTGTTTCAATTTGCACCCTAGAATATGTGTTCATTTTTTATTCTGTCTGAATTGTGGTCTGGTGGCTTAGCAGAGTTGGTGCAGTGTATGCAACCCCTCCTGGATTAAACTTTTAAGAAGCACAGGTGACCCTGCCTTGGCGCTAGCTGATTCCAGGCTGTGTGTGACTGTATGACTGCAGGCAAGGTCTGAACGAGGCCAAGAAGCAGAACCACACTCTACTGGAGCGGCTGCAGACCATGCAGACCGAAGTGTCCGAGTCCGAGGTTCGCTGCGCTGAACTGGAGGGCCAGATTCGTCAGCTGAACAATGTGAGTTGCTACAGCAATACTGTGTGATAGCTGTGACCCCTGTAGCCATGTGTGTGCGTATGCCCTCAGGTTTGTGTGCGTGCGCTATACGTCTTGTGTTGTGTGGTCGTTTGATGTGATGTTTGCTTGTTAATTCTTTGCGTGTTCTCTAGTAAACTGTTTAATCTTCTGGTTGGTCATAGGCGTACAGTGGTTTTTGTCTCAGAATCAATTGCTCTTCAAGTTGAGATTTCTCAGTTACTGCTGTGATCCTTGCTTCACGCTTCATTTTTCTGTCTTTCTAAGCCCATGCCTTCCATCTACACCATGCTGTCTACCAACCCCATTTTAAAGACCTGGAAGGAGATCCCGTCCACCTGTCTCATCCTGTCTACCAACCCCATTTTAAGACAGGGAAAGGGGTGGGGGGAGGGCAGCTCTGATCTGCAGTTGGCGAGCCTGTGTTGAAGCTAGCACAAGTGTGCAAATCTGTAAGAGAAATAGACCTGTATATACATATACACCACACTGCAAGCATACTATAAGATCTTCAAGTCAGTCTGTTCTGTTCCTCTCCCCAGCTGCTGGTTCAGAGGCAGGAGGCGGAACAGGACCTGAACCAGCGTGTCCAGAAGACTCAGTCGGAGAAGCAGGCGCTGGTGGAGCGGGTGTCGTCGCTGTCGCGGACCCTCAACTCCATGGAGACTGAGAAGCGGGAGGTGGAGAGGTCCACAGTGAGACTGGAGAAGGACAAGAACGCCCTCCGCAAAACCCTGGACAAGGTTGGGCTTTGTTCCGTGGTGAACACATTGACTGGATGGCTTTCTGCCTTGCAGCTTTGTCTTCTGTCCTGTTATTTTTCGTCTGTCACATTTAATCTCCCCCTGTTACTGTGTTTCCATGCTGTTGCTTTATTTCCTTTCTGTACTTTTGTTTTGTTCTGTAACTTTGATTTCCCTTCTGTTTGTTTCAAACCTTTAACTTTGTTTTTATCCTGTTTTTTGTTTTGTTTTTTCTCTCTCTGAGACTCGCTGTCCAATCTGCTGTTGCTTTACATCTTTGCTGTTAGGTGGTCTGCTTTCCACTACTTTGTTTCTCTCTTGTTATCGAGTTTACACCTGTTTGCTGTTAGGTGGTCTGCTTTCCACTACTTTGTTTCTCTCGTTATTGAGTTTACACCTGTTTGCTGTTAGGTGGTCTGCTTTCCACTACTTTGTTTCTCTCTGGTTATTGAGTTTACACCTGTTTGCTGTTAGTTGGTCTGCTTTCCACTACTTTGTTTCTCTCTTGCTATTGAGTTTACACCTGTTTGCTGTTAGTTGGTCTGCTTTCCACTACTTTGTTTCTCTCTTGTTATTGAGTGTACACCTGTTTGCTGTTAGGTGGTCTGCTTTCCACTACTTTGTTTCTCTCTGGTTATTGAGTTTACACCTGTTTGCTGTTAGTTGGTCTGCTTTCCACTACTTTGTTTCTCTCTTGTTATTGAGTTTACCACCTGTTGCTTTGTTATTCTTGTGTTGCCTAGTTTCCCTCCTGTACGTACTTGCCTGTTACTATGTTTTTTCACTTGTTACTTTGTTTCCCTCGTATTGCTCTGTTTTTCTTGTGTACCTAGTTTTTCTCTTATCACATAGCTTCTTTTATGTTACTGTGTTTCTCTTATGTTACTGTGTTTCTCTTGTCATTTAGTTTCTCTCCTGTTGCTGTATTTCTCCTGTGTAATCTGGTTTCACTTCTGTCACTGTTTCTTTCCAATGAATATGTTTCTCTCCTGTTATTCAATTTTCCAGCTGTAACTTTGTCTATAGTTACGTTATCTACCTTCTGTTTTTCAGTCATTTATTTCTACTTTGGAGTTCTTGGCTGCTTGTGTTTTTTGTTGTTGTTTTTTTCATTTTTAGTCACCTCCTGTTACTTAGTTATTCTCCTATTACAAAGTTTGTCACCTGTATCTCTCCCATTTCTTTGCACTCTGTCATTTAGTTCCTCTCTTGTTGCAATGATCTTTACCCGTTTCAGTGTTTTTCTCATCTGACAATGTTTTGCCCCTGTTACTGTGGCTGTCTCCTGCAACTTAGTTTCCCACCTGTTGCTATGTTTCTTTCCAGTCGCTTACGTTTTTGACCTTTTCCTCCAGGTCATTTCTCTTCCGTTTGTTCGTTTCCATCCTGTAATTGCAGTTGAATTTTCTAATTACCACCATCATGAAAATAAGTAATAGTCTTTTAAAACTTCTCTTTCTAACCTGGGTGATATCATAGTCTTATTGTAAAACAAGATTGTTTGAGCCTGCTACAAAATGCCATGCACCCAGCTTATGGCCCTGTCCTGATCCTTTTGAAGCGTTCATGATTGTAATCAATTTTAATCAAATTATTTTCAGTATCTTTGAACACTTAATATTTTTATCTAAATTGAGTTTGATTGTATCTGGTACTGCTCAGATTACTTACAGTACCAAAGTTTACTTACAGAACCAAAGAATACCGATCTGTAACAAACTGTCACACAGGTGGAGCGAGAGAAGCTGCGGACCGAGGAGATTGCCACCAAGACGTTGTACGATCGCAGCAACTTTGACCGCAGCCTGCAGCGCCTGGAGGAGGAGAATGTGGAGCTGCAGCGAAGTATGCAGCAGCTGCAGGCCCAACTGGCAGAGGCTGAACAGCGCCACGCCCAGAGGCAAGTCTAGTTACAGCTCTTGGTTCATTATTGATGTCAATATTACCTATAGAACTGACAAAGAGTGTGAGTTTTACGCTTGGTTTCAGCATTGATATGTGTTTGTACGATAGGCTTCAGCTTTGATATAAAAAAACAGTGCAGGTACATGCAAATTTGAATAACTGGGAGGTCTCTGACCACTTGTGCGTGGTATATATTCATGCACTAGGAGTAAGTGGCAACCAAAATATGATCTATTAACCATTGTTGTTTGTTTTTTTATCTTTTACACAGGATTTGTTTTTGCCATGTCTTCTGTAAAAGTTTTTTTTTTTTGGTGTCTAATGTTGAAAGTAGAAGGATTATGTATATGGTCATAGCCACTGTGCAACCTACAAAAGTGAATCAACAACTTGATTTGTCTTGTCTGGAACTGAATGAAGATGTCATAGCACAATGGCAGAAACTGGGCCCTGTCAGAGGGTCACAAGCTCGTCAGCAAGGCAGTGTGGATGCTGGGTTTCCCTGTCTCCTGGGTAGATGTATTGAGCTAGCTGCTAGTGGTTATACATACTTCTGTGTGTATGTACCTGCGGGACGTCACATTCATGTTAGAAGTCTGGTAATTTTTGCCGTTTAACTGGTAATGGCAGCAGCAAACAATTAGACATCATGCATCAGGACGTTTGGAAAGAAGATGGATTCTGCTGAGCATTCCTTCATGTCCCTTTGAATCATAATGGTCACTTCAACCGCCTTAACAACCCTATTGGTCATGACAAAGACATGGCCTCAATATAACCAATAATATATAGGATGATGTATTAACGAAGCATAATAGCTTGTTTTTAGCTCTTCAGGAAATTCTTCTTTTCGCAGCCACTATGCATTTTTGTTCATGCTTTGCTTGCGGTGAGCTGTTTCTTCACAACCTGAATATCACTGATCACATTTTCTCTGGCTCCCCCTGCGGATTTCTGACTGGTATTACAATGCAGGGTGGTGGTTGGGAAGGCCTGCTTCAGTTGATTAAGTGTATTAGTCTGTGGTTCCAATTCTGTCAAAGATTTTCTCATTGTGAAAGACGGGTTTCTCTATTCCATGTGTCGTGAAACACTGCATATTGATGCAGTATGACTGTAATATTGGTGCTGCACATCTGTCGGATAATAACTATGCAGCCATGTTCTTTACACTCTTTTTTTTCTTTCCTATTGTTTATAGCATTAAAGAGTTATGTGAGGATCATCTCCAGAGGTAAATGTATTGGATTGTTGTATCACCTTTCAGTCGGTATTTTGTGTTCGTTTATCACTGAATGGGTGGTTGTATTATCTATCGGTCTTTGAGTCAATGTTAAGTGTCCATTTGTCACACAATGAGAGTGCTGTTTTGAAATCTTTCACGATCAGCATGTCCTGTCTGTCTCCTGTTTTTATCACTTTTTATGTGTTCTTATTTTCATTAAAAGTAATATTCACCAAATCTGTCATCTGAAAACACCACCGTTTGGGTTTTGCATCTCCAGTGTAGCAGCATGCAGTTCAGTGCCCAGTGAAGATGTTATTGGCAGTTTCACTATAATATGTATCCCAACCTTCCTGAAATTCAGTGTTTTTTCATCACTACCCGACTGCCTTTCTTTGTTATGCCTGTGGTCCGTTCACCAGTTTGCAGTGAAAAGTCTGCACTCTTTTTACTGTTTATGATTCCTGATACACCAGCTTTCTGAATGTAGTCCGACAGCCAGGCTATGATTCTGTTATTTTTGTTCAGAATGGTCTTCAGCTGTTCATGTGGCTCTGCATAATAACCATAGTCTTTTTCATGGTACCTTTTGATCCTGCATTATTTTAATCTCGGGGGGGATGAAATGCTGGGTGCCAAACCAGTTTATCCACTATAGGATATAAGTAGTTTAGCTGTCAAAAACCGACATAAATACTATGTAGATATTGCTATTGTGGGTTTTCCTTTTCCTATGTACTAACAGCCTGAAGGGAGGGGTGGAGGTATGTTCAGCTGGACACTAATCAAACTGAAACAGAAGCATGCAGTACAATTCCGATTGCAAAATGTGAAATAGCTGTTTTCCTGTGTGTTGTGTATGGAAACAGTAGTGAAGAGGGACTGAAAGTGTAATGATGGAAGGCCTTGGTAATGAGTACAGAGAGAGATGGGGGGAAGGGAGTCCATGGATGATGACAAATTATATTCATCATTAGATTCTAATTATATTACATTCTTTTTTTCTCTTCTTTTATCCTTTTGCAGCTAATGGAATTTTATGAGCTGTGTGCTGACCAAATTTACAGAAAAACATCAGAAATTGCATCCAGATTGTCCAATAAAAGAGCAAATAAATCAAAAACACTCTCAGAACGGACATAAAAAAAGACTCATTAGGCGTACTATACAGATTTCTGCCATCTGAGGGTAGGATATTCTTCATTATAATCATTTCCTTGTGTCAGGACTCATTAGGCGTACTATACAGATTTCTGCCATCTGAGGGTAGGATATTCTTCATTATAATCATTTCCTTGTGTCAGGACTCATTAGGCGTACTATACAGATTTCTGCCATCTGAGGGTAGGATATTCTTCATTATAATCATTTCCTTGTGTCGGTTGGAAAAAAAACCCAGGATAAAGTCTGTGTAGACTAGAAGTAAGGGAAAGAAATACCAATAATTTACAGTTCCATAAAGGAGGTGAAGCTGGGGGGCCTTGGCATGGTGGGTTTACAAAAAAAAAAAAAGAGAGACAAAAACTTGTTATCGAACCTGCAAGCACATGATGGCATCTTGTTCAAACTTTTTTCTGATGTCCAAATCAAAAGGATCGTCTGCCTCACCTTATGCTGTCCAACAGAGTTACAGAAAAAGATGTCTGCAAGTGGAAACAACTTGAAACTGCCTGTGGCGGCCCAAAAATCACTTCAGTGCAATGCTAAGTGAAAGAGCATGTGTGAAGGATATTCTGTGTATGTCCACTTAGCATTGTACCAGGCCAAAGATGGGTGAATGAGTATCTGTATGCAGTAATATCAGTTATAATTTCTGACTGCAGGAGAAAACTATTTTATAGACATTTTTGCCCGTGTAAGAAGCTCATGTTTTAGTATCAATGTCCTAATAATGTGTTATTAAACATACACAACTGCACTCCCATACATCCCCACTGTCGCTGAATTCACGGAGACGTTCAGTGTGGGTTTAACCCGGGCTTTTGTCCTCAGGTTGGTCGATGTGAACACGCGCCACCGAGCAGAGACGGAGATGGAGACGGACAGACTGCGCAGTGCCAGATCCAGGCTGAGAAGCTGCTGGAGGCCAGGGAACGAGCACACCGCCAGAAAATCAAGGGTCTGGAGGAACAGGTAACACAGGAGAGAGGGAGCATTCACTGGGAGAAGCGTAATGTGATCAGGTTTCAGTGTCCACGGTCTGTTGCCTTCAGGTGATGCTGCCCCAAGTGTGTACCTGATTTGTTGAAAGTGACTCGAGGACATTGTCATGTCATTCTTTGCATTGGTGTGTCTTTTCGACACAAAAAAAAAAAGGGCAAAAAGATTTTCTCATTTGTTTGAAGAGAAGCAGCGTGTAGTCTTTCTACTTGCACATAAATGGGGTTGATTGTTCCGTCATCCAGTCCTTGTGTTTCACATTAGCAACTTGGTGTTCAGGTTAATTCCTGAGAGGACTAGGGATGAGTGAAGCCAACTCTTTCAATTTCTGCATTAGGTGGGATGTGTAAAACGAATTGTCGGCATTAAGTTCATTTTGCCCACCCTTTTGGTTTTTTCTGTGGACGGCTGAAAATGAATGCAGTTGTGATCTTTTATTTTCCAGTTTGCTTTTTCATTTTGTTTTATCCTGAAAGGTGTGAGGGGAAGGGGGTCCATGTGCTTGCCCCTGTGTGTATGGGTGTGTGTGTAACATGAATGTAAAAGGCCAAGCTCTAGAAGTACCCGTGACTTGTCAGTGTATGCATCTTTCAGGTCCACACCCTGAAGGACCAGCTGGCCCAAGAGCTGCGTCGCCGCCAGCAGTACTTCACCAAGTCCATCAAGGTGGAGAGGACATCCGCGACCTGCGAAGCGTCCTCGACAACTCCCGACCACTGTGGGGCGTGACAGCAACCTTGACCTCTGCTGCTGGAGCACGAGACACGCAAGCTGGATGAGAGTCTGGACCTGAGCGGGTACAGTCGGCGCCACCGATCCCCATCAGCACGGTGTCCCCTGGCCGGTTGAGCTCCGTTGTGGTGCGAAGTCCACGCAGCCCCATCCTGCGCCGCAAACTGAAGCCCTAGACATGGCGGGAACCACTCCAGTCTCTCCTGTTGCAAAAATCTGATGTCCCTCCAATGTTCTATTTATTTCCATGGTTTTGATTTCCTTCTTTAATACTTGGAAGTGTGTTGAGTTTTGATTTACTTCTTTAAAACTTAAAAGTATTGAGTTTTTTTTTCTAGTGAACTCGTTTTCAGGTGGTTTTGTCTGGAAGTTAACTTTATGCTGTGATGTAGACTTAGCTTCTTATGCAGTGACAATGTTGATGATGAACATGTTAGTGATGTCCTGCGTTATCTATTTTCTGTTTTTTTTTTAATTTGTAAGACTGTCATAGACTGCTGAATAGACCAGGATCAACAGAGTGTAGTCTGCTGTACATGATTGTGTAGAAGTATTTGTGCTGAAGACTGTTGACATGTTGCTATCTTAAGACTGTTGGTTTATCTGTGATACACTTGGAAAGGAAGACTGGCAGTTATTTGCAACTGTTGTGCATGAAATGAGCATTTTCGCTTACACCCATTCGAAGAAGTCACGGCACTATCAGTCAGTCATGTGCAAGCTAACTACTGAAAGCTTTGTTTTCCCCGAGAGAGGAGTTTGTGTTTGTAAGCCTTGTACCAATTACATAAGAGCACCAACTGTGATAAATGAATCGTTGCAAATCATTTAGCATGGTTACTGCTGCTTCTATGCAAAGTCGACAGCTTATTTACAAGCACATGGATTTCCATCTGAAGTTTGTCATGATCATGTGAAATTTCTGCATCGCACTTGCATTCAGACTGGAGCAGGGTGAAGCAAATGGTGTCAGGATTTTTTTTAAAATTATTTGAAACGACCGACTTTCATGTGTTGTGTTTTAGGCAGTGTTAAACATTTGTGAAAAAATGTACTCGGTGGACTGGCGAAGCCTTTCCCACAAATTCCGTCCAGGTTAATTTTTGTGCAAAATGAATCTACGCGACGTTTTTATACAGTTTTTTCTCATAACATTATGCACCTGTTAATCCATATAGTCGCTGTGTAACCCTCGTTCTTCCTTTGGCAATCATGTGTGGGAAATGGTTGGCGTTATTCACCTAGTTTGACCCCAGTTTGCAATTGCTTGGCATGCAGTGGTTGAAACCTGCAATGTTCTCTACCCCCCCACGTTCTGACCCATTTGTCACTGAACTCCTGTATTCTCTTCAGCGTTGCGTTCGTTTGTTTCAGTATTAAATCGTATGTTCCCCCTCTTTTCTTTTGCTGGCTTCCCGCGTCATTCAACCTGGTTGCATTTTACATCAAACACGACTGTGATATCTGGGTTTCCATTTCGTGGAACTTTTGCTGAAAAGAGGGGAGGGAGGAACATGGTTGGGTATATCAGCAACTTCAGTTTTACTTTTTTTGTGAACTAGTGCTTTTACTCATTTTATGGTAACGATTGGTTTGAAATGCACTCGTCCACTCAAAACGGTGCACAGCATCAAAAAACAGTTTCCCATTATTTCCATAGTTATTGTTCGAGCGATTGGCGTGGAAACTTGGAGAGAAAATCAGCATTGGTAAGCGGTGCGAAAGACCTACAATCACTAGTCCTATGTATCAGGTGTGGTCTGCATGTTGATGGATATTGGAGGAACAGCGTTGAAAGGCACAAAGATCTGAATGATTGCGCATTCAGTTTGGCCATTGTATGCCATGTTTTTCTTTTTAACTTTTTTGTTTGTGCAAGTTCTGCAGTTCTAATCCAAAGAAATGGTTGTGTACGACATGTTTCTTTTATTTCCTGTAGAAATATTGACATGATTAAGGCTTTCCATTAATCAACTATTAGTTTTTTTTGTGTGTAGATCTATTATACAGAATAAATGTGTGCAGTTAATCAGTAAACTGTCGTTTGTATGCGAGAGTGTGGTATATGTTTGCCAGCACATGCATTGGGTCAAAATCAAGTATTGGATTCAGGTAAAATGTACTGTAGGTTAAGCACCCATTTCTCTTTCTGCCCACTCCTTCCATTCTTCCTCTGATCATGTTTGTTGAATTCCATTTTCACTTTGCACAACACTCGCAAAGTTATTCCATTTCATACTACGTCATGATTATTCCTTCTCCACTTTCATTTCAGTTCATGTTGTTTAAAGCCCAGCCAATCGCAAAGGACTATGCCATGGCTGTCATTTAGTCACAGTAAAAAATAAAAAAAAAACCCACTGAAATTGGTTTAAAATCTTTCTCCCTTAAAATCTTAGAAAAATGCTTCAGAAACTAAAAAATCACATCCAGGGGTGGGGGCATCTCTGACCAAGATTTTCAAAAAGTCCGCTGTAAAATGTTTTACCTGTTCAAAAGATAGTTGCAGAATACCGCATGGAAAATACTTAGCAATTGTCCGTCACTTGCACTCATGGCTGGTATGTAAATGAGCTCTACATGTGTTTGGTTGTGTGTGCGTGTGTCACCTGCATATGTATGAACTGCCAGTGCATAACATTATTACTGTATTTCTAAGATGGGTGCTTCAGAAATTGTCCTCATTTTAGCCATTTTTAGTGCAATACACAACAAAGTGTATGGTCTACATATACTGACTTCCATAAAAAAGGCGAAAACAAAACAAGCTGAAGGTTGGGGGTGAATTTTATTGGTCACAATTGTACAGTGGAAGCGAGAATTCAACGTGATTTGATTCATTACACAGGTAATGTGTGAAAATGTCATCAGCAATGTCTTTTGTGTGGAAAATCCAAGGTCACGTGACAAACCAGCTTGAAGTCCTAATACCGTGTGTGGCCACCATTTGCGTTGACAACTGCTTGACACCTGCGGCTCATTGAGTGGACCAGGTGGTTGATGCGTCCCCTTGGCACACCAGCCCACACATGGACGATGGCCTGGTGAAGTTGAGCCGCTGTTGCTGGTCGTGGACGCAGGAGGTCCAACCGTCTGCCAAGTTCATCCCAAAAATGTTCTATTGGGTTTAAATCGGGACTGAGGGCTGGCCAGGGCAGCACATTGACGTTGTTATGCTGAAGAAATTGCTGGGTGGCCCTGGCGGTGTGTGGTCTTGTCCTGTTGGAATGTCCAGTTTGGGTGTTGCACAAAAAAAAGATCGACATGGGGTCTGAGCACCTGGTTGATGTAGTGCTGTGCATTGACACCCTGTCCGCGACCAGGACCAATGTTCTGAAAGATGACTGGTCCTATGGCGTGGTTAATGCCATTTGCACCCCATATCATAACGTTCGGGCCTCCCCAGGGTTCCGCTCTACCACACAGGAGTCAGCATAGCGTTCACCAGGTCGACGCCATATTCTGACACGACTGTCAGCCATGTCAATACAAAAACGGCTCTCATCTGAGAACAGTATGCATCCCCACTGCTGCCTGCACCAGTTGATTCGGGCTTGTGCCCACTGCAGCCCGTCCTGCCGGTGTCTTAGTGTCAGTACCGGACCTCTGTGAGGACGCCTACATGCCAGCCCGTTCTCCTGAAGATGCCGCCGCATAGTGTTGAGGCTGATTCATTGCTGGAGATTCCCAGGCACCTGTCGAGCAGTGTTAGCGGCTGTTTGCCGCCTGTCCCGCAGATGGGTTTGAACAAGATGGCGATCCTCTCTTTGTGTGGTGACCCAAGGACGGCTTGGCCGGGGACGATCATCAGTGGTACCAGTGACTCGCATGCGGTTCTGCAGACGATAGATGGTCGAGATGTGGACGTTAAAGATGTTGGCGACCTGCCTGGCATCCACACCAGCCTCCAGATGGCCTAGGGCACGATTGCATTCCTCTGCTCGTAGTCTTGGCATCTCTGTAGCGCTCAGACGGCAAGTCGTTACCTGAACCTTGTAGCGCGGCTTTATAAAGGCTGCATGCCTGCGAACTTGTGGCTGGTTAACTTTGCTCTGCATGGTGTGCACGTGCCTCACATGCAGCAACCAGTTTGCCATTTTTGTTGACCCTCCAATGCCAGGAATGATGTGTTGCTCACACAATTTTTTCACTGCACGTGAGTCTTGGACCCAAACAACTTGCCACAATGGTTCAATATTGTATATTCACCCCTTTTCACCCGAAAAATAGCCTTTCAAATTTTCGCGTTTTTTATGGAAGTCAGTATACTTATAGTCAGCCTTTACAGAGCTGCTTTTCCTTGACATACACTTGTGCAAACATGCACACACACTTATGTATGCACAAACAAACATACATGCACACACACGCACACACACACACCGCATGCATACACACACACATGCATGCATACACACACACACACACACGCATACACACACATATACATACACACACACACTCATACATACACACACAGGTGTGCCTTGTTGCAGTCAACAGAGTATCGAGAACAGTCTTCCTGCATGCATTGACTTCAAATAACTTCACACTGCCGAATACGTCCAAGCTCTTCCCACTTCATGTAAGAACTCAGGCATGCACGCACACACACACACACACACACACACACACACGCACACACACACACGCACATACACGCTCATACACTCTGAACTCCCACGTATTCCCAAGGAAGCTGACCAATGGCACATTCAATAGTCGGTCGCTGAACTCTCATTTTCCTCTGTGGAACGAAACTTGGTGCACCGTATCTTATTCATTACAGCCCAGCAATTACACACAGATGACAACATCTAACACTTAAATCCTCTGTGGATAAACCTGGCATATACTTCGAGAACCTGGGTCTTGACTGATGGTGGCATGCCTCAGGATGAACAGTCTATACTGAACTGAGCTTGATGGTGAACAAGTTTCCAGTGTCTGTGCACATACTGCATTTCATCCAAATGAATAACTGAGTTATTTTTAATGACCTCTAGCCTTGTACCTTCCTTATTTTTCTGTCTTGCTTTCCATCTCGGCCCACAACTCCCATTCCTCATATTCCAGTTCACCCACACCCATCTCATGTCTTGACCTCGGCAGTCCCAAGGTTAGACTTACAAATCCTGAGTAATCTTGCCAGACTCTTCAGAGCTATTAAATCGGATCACATTTCCACTGGTTACCTGTTTCACACTCAATAGACTACAAGGTATTTGTCAGTTTATTTTTCAGAAGCATGGTTGAGTTTACACAAAGACCGCTATTCATAATTCAACTGAAATGCACTGAACTCAAAACACTTATTCCTCTTTCATTCTTTAAACAAAACGAGATCAGAAAAGAACAGAGGAGAGAGAGAGAGAGAGGGGGGGGGGGGGGGGGGGGGGGGGGTATGGAGGATGGCAGCCATGGTTACTGGATGCCTAGGTATAATGAAATTTGAAAGGAAAACAAAACTTAACGACACTCGTCTCAGTCCTTGAACTTCGCAATGTAAGATTCTTAAGACAGTTGAATTATATCAAACGGCCCTAGGAACGGTGTGTTTTCAGAAATAAGAGATACTTGAGAAGAAATCTTGAAAATTGACATTTAAGTTCCTTTTGACAGCAATATAATCTCTTCACTCTTTTGTATCAGTTTCCTGTCAGCTGCAGAAGAAGACTTGTACACAACACCTTGGTGTTATTTCAACAATTCCACGAGGCTGCTCATGGACACAATTGCTAATTGCACAATCGCTAATATTATTCAATCAATTCGTAGCACCAATGTAGTCGTTTGGGAGGAGTTGGAGGGGGCGTGGGGAGAAGAGCGAGGCGGGAATAGATGTGAAATTGTTTAGGCTTGCAGACATCGTACTCGTGCAGTGCATCAACATCCCTATGTACCAGCTATACTGTTTCTGATAAAGAAAATCTCTGTCTCTCTCCTTTTCTATTTTCATTTTTTTTCTTTTTTTTTTTTTTTAAATTCTAACAAAATATCGAATGTTCATATTTAAAGTGGCACCATGAAAGAAGTAAACTTACCAAATAACATAGGCCAAAATCTCTGCTGATACCGAGTCATCTCCCCTGAATCATTTTGAACTAATACTGTGCGGATTCGGATTCAATCGTCAATATTTGAGATTAACGATAACAGCTGAACTTTGCAATGCAGGTACAGAATATAGGAATCTACAGAAGCGACAACTTTACAGTTACAAAATATAGACTGGACCTTCATCTGTCTAATTTATCATTTATCATCATTATCTCATATCTTGCATATCATTCGATTACTCTCTCTCTCCCCCTCTTTCTCTCTCTGACCGGAAAGAAACTGAGAAATCACACGACAACAGTCATTGAGATTAGGTTCTTGAGACTGGAATGCGACAGACTACTTATTACTGGGGAACACGGGTGAAACTGTTCCTTATTTAAAAGGAATTCTTATACTGGAAACTGTTCAAAAAGGCGTTCCTTACTGAAATTCACTGTTAGCTTTATAAAAGACGTCTCCGAGGGGCTGAGAATTAACATTCACTGTAATGATTCATGATTATATATATATAGAGAGAGAGAGAGAGAGATTCAAGGAGTGTTCAACCAACGGCAAATGAAATCTAGTGGGTCATAGATTTTCAGTACACTTTGATCACACAAGCAAGAATTATCTTTCTTTGTTTTATTGTGTGTGTGTGTGTGTGTGTGTGCGTGCGCGCGCGCGCGCGCGTGTGTGTGTGCGTGACTGCGTCCGCGTGCATGTGTGTGAGCGTGTTAGCACGTGTGTGTGTGTGTGTAATTTTTCCTCTTGGAAGGTGAGGGTAGAGGTGGCGGGTTGCAATTGTAATTCAGTTATGGCTGTAGCCTATCCCTCCCTCCCTCCCCTTCAAATCCCCCATCCCAGCCCTCCCTTCCCCACCCTTGCATACTTCTGTGGAATGGCAGTCTCCGTGTGCTCCCACTGTCTTCGGTCTTGAAAAGCTCCATTCGTGAGGAGATACTTATTCATCGTGTTGCACACAAGTCTGACACGCACCGGATCACCGGTTAAAGGGACATAACCATTGCTGGGTATAGGTAGATTAGGCTGGCATATTAAGCTCAGTTGGTCAGAAAACAGCCAGCAGTCGCTCAAAGTAGGTGCCGTTTTCACAGAGATAGACTTGAAAAACTGCGTTAAAAACAACACACACACACACCATGACGTCAACGTTCCTTTCCTCCAAAACAAAGTGCCGTTTTTAATGGAGACAGATGTAGGCCTACAGGATTGCGTAGGGAAAAAAAAAAAAAAAAAAAAAAAAAAAAAAAAAAGACGTCAACGTTCCTTTTCTCCAAGGCAATCGACGAATGACACCAGTTTCCCCCCCCCCCCCCCCCCCCCCCCCCCCCCCCCAAAAAAAAAAAAAACCCACAACAAACAAACAAAAAACCCAACAACAACAACTAACTTCTCATCGAGGAGAAAACAAGTACACTCATAAAGTAGACATTTTCCGGCGGCAATGACGTGGATGAACGGCAACGTGGAACCACTTTAAATGTAGTATGCTCTGCTAGGGGGCCCACACCTCAGATCACACACGGAGAGAACAGTAATATGCCGCTTCTGACTCACTTGCTACTCCACCACGTTTTGGGCGGAAAGTGGCCTAAAAGCCGCCCATTCCTGTTCTCTGACAAGTAACCAAAAAATAACGACCCTACAAACAAATATACTGTGTAGGGTTATCCGTTTTAATACTAATTTACTAAAGTTTTCAGATTTCAGTTTTTGTTTAATCCTATGTTTTTCCTGATCATTTTCAATAACATCATTTTCGCGCAAACATTCTTCAATGAGTCTCTGTCTTTCATGTGAAATAAACTACAGTCTTTAACTGTTCTCTAAAGTCTTTTAAAACTGAGTTATATTTTTTGACATAAAATCCACACACTTTATCCGAGCATTGTCTTCCGCTGAAAGCTAGTTTCGACAAAGTGTTTCTCTTTTTAACTATGTCTCTTTCTGCCGAACAGTCATCTATAATAAATAGTGTCTGCGTTCCTTCAAACAGTCTATAAAACTGTTCTAAACACTCACTCAGTTTATTGCTGGGATCAACTAAATATATGTTATCATCTGTCCATATAAACCTTCTATCATGATATGCTTTGTTCCATTTAAGTGTTGGACAGAAAACCACAATATGATTAAAATTATAACGATAAACTGTTTGTAACAGGTCGAGGATAAATATTGTTTTTCCACAACCAGTCCTGCCCACAAATCAATGAGCAATGAGGAGTTTTTGTCATAAAGTTTAACTGCTCCATAGTTTTATAACAGAGTTTAATCTAATCCAGTTATTATTTTTATCATACTCTCCGTCAAAACTTGTTCAGTATAATAAAACCCTACGAGGCCTAAATGTGTAAGATTAATCCAATTTAGTCCTGTAAGATCGTTTCTATTTAGACTAATATCAATTTTTGTCGCTGGTTGTTATAACCTTAATATCCTCACCGTTGTGAAGAACGACGACAACAACGTTAAGGCGTTTAACGTCTAAGTTTTGCCAGCTAATATTAATTCCTTTTATAAGGGCGTCACTAACGCCCACAACCCCATCCTCTCCACATCTTTAAAGACAGAAATTTCAAATATCATTGTGAACGTGTCTCCTAATTTTCTGCTTGGAAAGAACTGTAATTTTGTAGAAGCTTTTTTTTACAACTGTTTCTTTTCTGTGGAGGATGTACTGTTTTTTCCCATACGGCGTTATTTTCAATTTCTTTCCGACTATTGTCGTCCGGCATAAGACTTACATGTAAAGGGCCAGAGTTTGAATGCTTTTCTGAAACTTTTTTGACGACCAAAAAATGTAAATGGGCTTATGAATTCAAATTTTATGTCCCATTCTAAATATGGTTTTTAAGTGCCATTTTAGGGGCAGGTTTTTGGGGAAATATTTTATATTCATACGGGGCCCCAAAATTATTTCCTCTTTGATTGCGCATTGTTTTAAATTTTGGAAACTTTTTTCTGTCGCCAACCTCTTTGCGTTTTTAAACACCATCTTTAGTGACTCAAAACCCTACCAAAACCCCCTATACCCCCGTTCCCGTTCAAAGTCCGCCAAAAGTCTGCAAGGTCTTTTAATTCAAAGGGTTTTACACCTCAAGGGGCCCAATGTAACCCTGGTTTTTCTGGCCCACGTGACAAAATTTTTTTTGTAAAAGTTTAAATTTATTTCCAAAACAAAGGCGGTTATCACCTTTCACACTTTCCCTGTTTTGGGCTTTGAATTTAAATAAATGGGTCCGACCCTCCCCCCCAAACAAAACTTTAAAAGTAAATTTTGGGGAAATTTTTTAAAAATTTTATAATCGCAATATGCCACTTTTCCCCGACGGGGAAAAGCTCTTAAAAAAAAGTTGAGGGGCCCCCATCCCCAAAAAAAGTTTTCATCATGCTTTTGTTTTTCGTCCAAATGAACATAATTAAAGAATGGGAAGCAAGATCGAGCGGGGTTTTCCCCCCTCATAAGAAATTTTTTGGGCGGCCCCAACCTAAAACTTGATTGTCATCTGCAAAGCCAAAAATTTTTAAACTAGCTCTTTTCATCAAAAAAGGAATGTTCAATTTTTTTTCCTTCAGGTTTGAATGTTAAAAAATTTTTTTTAGAAATTTCATTGTTAAGTTTAAAAAGTAATTCGAAATTAAAACCCTTTCTTCAATTTGGGGAAAAAAACCCGTAATAACCATCAGGTATGGTTAACCGGGTAACTACCTTCCCTTTTTATTAACTTTTAGAACTGCATTATTCTTCCTGGTTTCACTTATTTTAAAACCATACGACTTTGTAAAATATTTCATGGAGCGGACCGTTTTGGCCCCGCAATTGTTATCAATAGCATGTTCTAAAAACGAAGGACGGTCTTGGGTTGTTATTGTTACAAACATTTTTTAAAACAAATTAAAAATGATGCATTCAAATATACTGATGCAAAATATTCTGTTGGGCCGCACTACAATCTTAAAAATATAGCAACTGATACTCTTGACATTGCTGTGACCCAGACTGCCTCTTTTCATAAAAAGGTGAGTACTCCATTGAAGAGCAATCTAACCCCCCTATTGAAAACGACCACATCAAGAAAGCGTGGTTTAGTCATCCGATGCAGTTTTAATCAGAACCAGTTAAACTTTGCTGTGTTTTGCGCATCAACTGGGTGTGGAGTGCGTATGCTGATCATTTAAATCACCATGATCCTTTGGTGAGGTCAGTGTACAGATTTCATTTTTATTACACCTCAGGCGTATTTTGACTGAACTGCAAGCGCCATTACCAAATGACAAACCATTTAATCCACTCAGCAACAGAATAGACATGAAGGCTTTTGAAAGGATCTGTAACGAATTCAATATTAACACCAAGACAGGCTTTAGACAAAAATTTGGATCATAATCATGCCTAGGCGACCTTTATTTTCGGGGCAACGCACAGAAAGTATAACTATGACTGGCATCCTCCTTTCAAATCTTTCTTTTTGCACAACTGTTGAGCCCGGTCCCTACAGCAAGAGCATAAAACAGCATGGACAACATTTATCTTAGACACTTCTAAGGCCTAACTAGGGCGGGAATAGAACGAATAAACGACTCTATTCGACTTACGTTTGGTGTTTGCTAGGGTCGCAAGCACAGGCAAGATCGAGCATAACTGATCCTTCTACTGGCTTTGACGCGCAAAAACAATACTTAGCAAATTTAGAGGACGCCATTAATTCTACAGTTGATTTACCTTCAAGTATTCAAAGGTACCAACATGTTTACAATACGCAAGATCGAAAGTAGACTTTGCTGTTGGCACTGGTTTATACATGCTGCCTTCTGACCTCAGACTCCAGATAGGTACAATAATAAACTATAATAATGAAATTCTTATAGCAGGCAATGAACAGAAGGTTGGGAAAAACGACATAAATTCTGAGCCAGTAATATTACAAACAATAAAAGAACGCCCAAGATTAAGTCATCCAATCCCCGAAGTCCAAACCCCCAAAGTCATTGAAGACTCAGCAAAGCCGCGACTCTGTTCTCGATGACCATGAATATGAAAAGACAGCGCTTGTTCTTGGATTAACTGGCATAGGATTACTTGGTCTTTTCTACTAAATAGTAACCCAACTATTACGAGAACTAATGTCCATAAGTGCTTGGCCATAAAGCCAACTACTTTGCTTGCAGTAGACAAAAGCCAGCTGACAATGCCCCCTAATATGCCAGGTAAAGAGTCTACGCTTTACCAGCTAATTTTTTAATAAACTTGCAAGATGATCAAGCTGTTTTTTTACCCATGATTTATCAGGCGGAGGCGATGGCGGCGGAGGCACTGAACTTTGACCACCGCCGCCTGTAATAGCCAACACCAGTGTACTTATTGCAAATCCTAAGGCCGTATAACGCTTGCTAATGTGACGCCTTGCTCTCTAAACAGTGTTTTTATTCGTTCTGCTAGTGTTGTGTCTTCAAATAAAATTTTTTCGATAGTTTTCTCTTATTCTGCTCACTTGAGTTCGTAATTGTTTTCGGTTAGTAGACAGCACTTCTAGTCTTGCTGATCTCTCTTGTTCAAGATCTTTTAGTCTTTGGGCTATCTTTCTTTAATATCATGTCCTAAGTTGGCGTCATCAGCCTCAACGAGTTTTTCTTTTTCTCTTTTTATATGCTCATCTAGTTCACCTAGTTTTGCTAAATTGTTTGTTAATTCGCCTCTAATGTTCTTAAAGCATGATCAAGGGCCGTTATTTCTCGCATGGGTAGCGGTGAGTTCGTGTATAGTCTTTAATGCTGTTTCTTCTGAAAAACTGTTTCTGCTTCTATTGCATTTATTATTCCATCTGCCGATTGATTTAATTCTCAAGTTCCATGTTTTTGCATTTGGTTATCTGTTGGGATTCTTGCAGTGTGTTTTTGAAGTTTAGCAACTGCCTCCGCCCTTAATTTCGGTCTAACAAGACCAAGGCGATTTTGATCTTTCACACTGAGTCTTTGTATAATTGTACTCTTGGCTAAAAACTTTGATGGGTCTGGTTTAGTTGTAAGCCGAACAAGTTGCCCTTGGTCGTTTTTCACAGACAAATGACCATCTTCTAATTCAAAATCATTTGGGTCTATAAATTCGGGAGGTTCTTGGCCTAAACTTTTGTAAAAATGCTTCGACCGTACTTTCTGTTAATTCACGCCGCATTGAGAGCGTGAGCGATGCTGTGTCAAAGGGATCATTTCACTCATGTCGTCTCCAAGATCAAAAACATCATAATCTTCTGCATCTTCAATGCCTGCCATGGTTTTAATTAATTAATTATTTTTTATTTTGTTTATAAAAAAATGTCACAAGCACATGGCTCGATTCTTGACCCGCATAGAAGACTGAAAGAACCCTTTGGCGTGAAGGGGAAAATAAGGGGACATTACGTTCCAAAAACCCATCACTATTGATGCAAACAAATTTTTACTGTCAAATTTCCAACCGGGAGCAAATGACGTGATTGTCCCAGCTCTGGCGTTTTAAATTCAAATAGCGCTCTTTTCAACAACAGACCCAAACAGGACATTGTACAGAATCGGGGACGGGCAATCGTTAAGAAAATTCTATAAAACTGAGGGAAAAGAAATATTTTTTTACACAATGCAGACATTTTTTTAACCTATTCGATCTAGGCTAACCGGGGCTGAAAGGGCGACTTTGCGTTTCAAGAATAGAAAAAAAAGAACACAAAAACTAAAAGTCCCGCAATACAAAAGACGGCAAAATTTGGGCTGAAAATTTTTGCTTTGGAAATCGTTTTTCCTTCCCTTAGATTTTGATTGTTAAAGCCTGCGCCATATTTCAAGGGGAGCATTAAAAACAGATTTGTCTATGAAACTAATTTTTAAATGAATACAAACGGGTTTCAAATCACAGACACCGAAGCAAAGTACAGCATTTCTGACATCTCTTTTTGATTTTGGACGTGGTTACAACTCTAATTTAGAAAGGGCGTTGAGCGCCAAATCACAAGATTACAAATTTTACGAAAGAGTGTTTACATAAAAATCCCCCCAAAAGCGGGCAACCAATAAATTTTTAGTTTTAGCGTCGCAGCAAATCGCTTAAAGGAATTTTTTTTGCGTGGAAATGAAAACCATTAAAAAGAAAGTAAAAAAGTTTTTTAATCCAAAAAAAACGAAAAAAATTTTTTTCGATTGGGGGCACCCAAACCAATTTTTATGCTAGCGGGCTTAAATTTTCCCTTTTTGATGAAATAAGAAAACGTTTGGGTGGGGGGTGTAGAAACCCAAACGTTTGACCTTGTGGCTAAAAATCTACCCTTACACGTAAGACTTGATATATTTAACAACAAAATACGGTTATGGATTGACCTAAGGCAAACGGGGGATAATCAGTTACAGGGAACGGGAGAGCTGAAGACGTAATAAACTTAAAAATTGATAAAGAAAAAGAAGCCGATAAACCGCTTAATGACATTTGTTTTAATATAGAGCGCAGCTGAATTTGAAAATAACAGAAAAAAAAAACAAACTAAATTATTTTATTTTAAAAAAGCATGTCGTTCACGTTTATTTCCAAAAGTACCTACGCGCCAGAGTTCCCAAAACGGGGGATACGGGGCAATTCTGCTTTTATAAAACCCCACATAAAACCCTTTCGATTAAAAAACATTACACAAACAACAAAAACTGAGCAGCCCTTCAAAATACACAAAACCAAACGAAGGTATTTCTGTTTTAAAAATTGCTTTACATATTTTTTACGGAGCTCGACTATAAGCCCGCATCAGCGGGAACAGTTTGGTCCTTAGAAACGGGCATAGGCCACCCGCAGTTTTTCCTCTGGGATTTTTGTCTTTACTCTCGCCTGTTTCATTACCGAGTGCCCGGGAAAAAAATTTAAAAAACTAAACCCAAAAGCACACAGCTAGGGTTCAACTAAAACCTAACTTAGTTCGTTTAAACTGACAATAAATAAAGCGCTTGTTGACTCAAACACACGGATGAAGAATTTAATCGTTTACAGCGATTTTGATGACTAAAAAAACAAAATTTGACTCAAAAAAGGCGAGGGAAAGTTTTTCCAACAGCCAGACCCGAGCAAAAAAAAAGGGAATGTTTTAAAAAAAGAAAACGAAAAATAAACTCTGTTCTAAACAGCTCAATTAAAAAACGCCAAAGGGTTTTTATCTTTTTTTTATAGTCCAACCAAAAAGACCTTTATTTTGGGTTCTATTAAAATTTTTTTTTAATTTAAATAAATTTTTTGATTTGAAAAGAAACCAACATGGATAAATATATAAAGGGACAAGAGAATTTTTTAACAAGCAAGAAAATTTGCCAAGAGCTAAATGATATTGTTTTAGAAGTCTTTGCCCCAAAAAACTAAGGAAACGTTGTTCATGCATTTCTAAAGTTCCAGGCAAAACTAACAATAGACCCCCATTTAAAAAATGTTACTGTTTTAATCGACTATTAACAATAAATGAAAAAAACCTAGAATCGGGGTCTAAACTAAACAGCAACTATTCTTTCTCGAAAGATTTAACCCCCGGGTTGGGCAGACGAACCAAACACAGTTTGATGCTGCGGCGAAGAACCCAAAAATGAAGGCTCTGTTGGCCCCAAGGCGAAGTCTTAAATCAGATTTAAAACAGGCTAATATGCGCCGTTTGTGGGCAGGTCTACATTCCCACCTCCGCATTAGTTGCAAAAAGAGCTTTTTTTAAACAAAGGAATACAGACGACAAATTAAAAAGGGGTGTGTTCTGCAAGGCTGCATTACGCCCGAAAAAACCAGAGAAGTTCAACATCACCCTACATCAATGATCTTAATTTTAGTGGGGTTCCTTTCCTGTTGTTAGACCAAATTGATCATTTGAAGAACAAAAAAAAACCATAACTGTTAATGTATACACATGGGATGAGGAACCCAAATTTTGGGGCCAATTTTTAAATGTCCAAGAACATCCAACGATTGGCGAACCAGACAAAAACAGTTGACTTTCTACGATTTTTCACCAGCGGGGCTACCCCCATTACACATTTAAACCACAAGATGTTATTGCGGCATACTTCAAAGCATTACCATAAACAAGAATTCGCAAAAATTTTAACAAAAAGCCCTCGTTCAAGCCCAGTGAAAATAAAAAACATTGTATTGGGCCAGTTGACTGAAAAACAGAACTAACTACGCCCCGCCCGGGTCAAAAATTAGTTTTAAGAACTGGAAACGGGTGCAAACAAGTCCCCTACGAGTTTTCGCAGACTTTGAGTCGCTTATTGTTCCTTAAAGGCCCAACCCCAGAGACTTTCCCAAAACACCAAGTGATAATCACAATTTGTTCATTTTCCTTTTCATTGTCAGGGCGGATGGCCCCAATTTGAAACCAAATTGGGATGAGGGCCAAAGCGGGAAAATTTTTTACAGCGATGCAGCAAGTGCGTAAAGATTGTTCTAATAAACGAATTTTTCAAAACAGATTGCCAAGACCAACAACAGTATGCCTCGCCACTCACTGTTTGGGTTTGGGTTTAGGGGCCCCTCTCAGATGCGGGGGAATCCAAAAGTAAAACCAGATCACATTTCGGGAAAGTTCAGGGAGCGGGGGCATAACAAATGCAATCTCAACTAAAGTTTGAACCAAAGACATGGGAAACTGCCTGTATTTTTTCATAACTTGCGAGGTTACGACCCATTTTAATAAAGCATGGAAAGATGCCTTTAGGGTGTCAGCATTCACATCACAAAAAAATACATGTTTTTCACTTTAAATAACATGTCTTTTTTATGACCTATGCCACATATGGGATCATTAAATCACTGGCTATTCCTTTAAAATCCTGCCCAAAAAAAAGGAGAAATTTTTACCCAAATCTCGTTTGAAAGGCGTTTATCCTTAGAGTACAGAACAGTTGGGGAAAAGGGTTTTAAAGAAGATACACTTCCACCTAAAGGCCGTTCCTTTTTTAGTCTTAGAAAAGGACATTTAGGACTCTGATTACCAAAATGCCAAAAAGCGTGGCAGAAGTTAGAGTTTAAAACGATGGGGGACTATCATGACTCCTACTTAAGGCCGATGTAAATTTGTTTGGGGGGACCCTTTTAAAATTTCAGAAAACCTCATAAAAATTTAGCCTGGATCCCCGCAATTACATTTCTGCGCCCGGAGAGTTGGGACCTTTCTTAAAGTTTACTGGAACGATTGATTATTTCGGGTTTACCAATATCCAGATATTGAAAACGATTTTCGTGGAGGAATTAGTAGGCGTCGCCCATTACGTAAAGCAAACAACAATACTTGGACGACTATGATCCGAGTAAAAGTCAACTATCTCAGTATTTAATGCAAAAAATCTGTAGGATGGGCAATGGCCAATCACTTCCATTACGAACTTAAAAATTCACAGGGCGATCCAAAATATTCAAAAAGCTTAAAGTGGTTTGGGCAGTTTTTAAAAAAACCCAAAAACCCCCCGTGGTTTCATTCTAGAAGTTTTCTTAAATATCCCAGGAACCCATGACCTGCTAAAGCTACCATTACACAAAAGTCTAAAGATGGACCAAGAGAACCGCCCTAAACTTGTGCCAAACTTTGCGGCAAAAAAAAATTAGTCTGTCATTACAAAATTTTTACAATTTTTTTAAGACAGGGTTAAGTGCAGCTGTTCACGTATTAAACTTTTGATCAAGAACAGTTCAAGAAACCATACATCATGAAAACCGACCCAGAACAAAAACCCGATGCTTCGAAAAAAACTTTTTCAACTGATAAAAACACTGTTTTGGAAAGACATGGGAAAACCCACAAGCGAAAGATTAGATTGGCACCAGAGAGAACGAACAATTAAGCTGACTTCAAAAACCCAATTATCAGGACTTTAGAAATTTTAGATCACTTTTTGGCATAATGAAAAAAAAAGAAATCAAATTAGACAAACCTTATTTATTGGGTTTACTTTTAGAATTATCAAAGCTTTGATGTTAATTTCTTTACACTACGTGTAACGGATAGATTCTTAATCACGGAAACATTTTCCGGTCATTAACTGGTGAAATACAGTGGTAAGAAGGGAAGGAGGTTGAGGTAGAGGGGAGGGGGAGCCGGGGTTGGGGGGGGGGGGGGGGCTTTATCGAATCGGTGAGTGACGGGGAGGGGGTGCAGATGTAAAGGCCTCAGTACCTTATAAACACCAAGAGTCTAATCCTAAACACAATCATCAAGTCTGCACAACGGTCTCCCCTCCCCCCCCCCCTTCCCCAACTCCACCCCCTCCCCCAGCAGCCCCCCCCCCCCCCCCCCCCCTGCTGATTATTAACAGGATCGTGTGAATCTTCTACACCCAACGCAAACAGCAGCAACGTGACCTCCACACTATTCCCACCCCCCACCCCCTACCCTCCTCTTCTCCTCCAACGCCTATCTGCCTTTCTCTCTCACTCTTCCCGTTAACCAGTGACAACACCAACACTTCTTAATTAAGTAGACGCCGCGAGTCAGTGGGGCAGGGTAGGCAGGAGAGGAGGGGGGTGGGGGGTGGGGGGGGGGGGGGGGGGGGTAAACGGGGCTGACGGAAGCGAAGCCGAGCCACTTTGGTGACGGTTCACACCTGTCCCAATCGCCTGCCCCCCCCCCCCCCCTCTCCTCCCTCCACCCACTCCCACTCCCTCTCCCGCTCCTGTCGTAGAGGCCTTCTGTCTGATTATCTCCATCTGCGGAACCTGCCCGCACGGCTGCCTGTTCTGGTCAGCGGTGGCCAAGTGTCAACCGTTGGTTAACTGGCGTCCCGTTCGCAGCTTTCTCCACCATCCGTCAGCACAGTCCGGTGGTGTGGAGAGAGAGAGAGAGAGAGAGACGAGAGGGGGGGGGGGAATGAGAGAGAGAGAGAGAGAGAGAGAGAGAGAGAGAGAGACGGAAAGAGATGGAAAGAGATGGGAGAGACAGAGAGAGAGAGATGGAAAGAGAGAGAGAGAGAGAGAGAGAGAGAGAGAGAGAGAGAGAGAGAGAGAGAGAGAGAGAGCGTAGGCAACTGAGATCGATTAGAACGTGAAGGGTTAATTTGGGCCCCACTCGTCAGTCGCCAGCTAAGAGATCCAGGATACAAGTAGAAGCAGCTTGGAAATCCGGTCCAGTCAGCCAGTTATGGGGTCGGAGGGAGGAGGAGAAGGAGGGAGGGGTGGGGTGGAAAAGGGAAGGTGGGGAATGGGAGGGTGGAGGTGAGGAAGGGAGGGGAAGAGGGGAGAACTATCGCGAAGTCCCGGTGGAAGGCACAAGGAAGCGAAATCGTTGAGAACCCCCCCCCCCCCTCCCTCCCCATCGCGCCTCATAACCTAAACCTCCTGCCTTCTGGTTTTAATGTGGGTGTCATCCCCTAGCAGTGTCAGATTAGTGTTAAAATTAGCCCCTCCCGTTACACCCAACGTTTACCTTCCTCTCTCCCCTCCACACTTCAAACCTCCCCCTCCCCCCCCCCCCCCCCCTGCGCGCCCCTTTTCCTCCCTCCCCGATGTTATCTGGGCTGAATCAACCCCGACACGGACGTTAAAACGGAACAAACCTGGAAAAGCGACGATGCATTGTAGCGCATTTGATTAGGGTCACACGTTAAAATCAGACCGCCTATAGGTGGTCGACACAGCAATCACATCTGGAATCGATCTGCCACCAGAGGAAGTGGACTGCTGCCATCCCCCCCCCCCCCCCCCCCCGGCCAACTTCCCCTTCTACCCCCCCCCCCCCCCCCCCGACCCCTCCCTCCCCCCGTGCATGCCGCTGCAGCAGCTGCAGCCCAAGTGCCGGTAGTGTCGTCTGCTTCTGGTCATCTACGGTGGAGTCGCCTCCCCTCACTCCACAGCGGTCAGACAGCACAGCAGCAGATGTCGCCCACCCATGACCCGTTTGCTCCTGTGGAGTGACCCACAGGAGTGGGGTTTGCTAAAAAGGCAGGCTGGAGGGATCGGGGGATCCGTTCATTTCTGGAGTGCAGGGTGGTTAAGGAGGAGAAGAAGAAGAATAGAGGGACATGGTAAAAAAAAAAAAGAAGAAGAAGAAAGGATTGACTAGAAGTGGCTCCCTAATTCCCGTTTTCTTCATGCATATTCTTACTCTTTACTTGGGATATAAAAAAACAGCAACAAAACCGATAATGATGGCCTTTTTGTACCTGAGAAAATCCCACACATTCACAACCGTAAGCTCCCAGACACGACAACAGTTGTTTTCTGCCATTCAACCCACCACACGCATGTGACAAGTAAAGGTCGTGTTTAAAAGAGGGAGGGAGGGAGAGAGAGAGAGAGAGAGAGAGAGAGATAGAGAAGAATCCCGACAAAATTCTTCACTGAAAGGAAAA
>CM031611.1:45183683-45191183 GCA_018398815.1 Conus ventricosus | reverse complement strand
CCACCCCCACTTCCATATCTCCTTTTTTTTCAAAAGAGGGAAGGAGGAAGAGGAGGAGGAAGTGTGGGGATGGGGGAGGAGTGGTGTAGGTGGTGGTGGTGTGGGCGCTCTATATATCTGAACCGAAACTATATCATGCCTCCTCCTATCCCATGTGCTAGGACGAAGCGATTCGAACACAAGACACTGCATTCGGACAAGCTTCCATCCCAATGTCAGAAAACTCTTTCCAAGTGGTAGCATGGCATTTACTTGTATTATTTCATCTCTCTGTGATGACACCTAGGTCAATCAACCAATGAACCAGTCCGTCGGCCATCAAACGCTGAGACTAAAAGAAAAGACTAAAAAAAATATAAAAGGAACCTTAAATGAGGCACTGACCAGCTCATAGGAATAGCTCAGTTGGTAGAGCGCCGGACTCGTGATCCTGGGGTTGCGGGTTTCGAATCTCCGCCGGGCCGTTTCGGTACGAGGGGGGTGGGGTGGGGGTGGGGGACCCTCGGAGTTAACATTGGTTCCGATTCCATTTCCCATACAGTCCTTCGAATGAGACTATAAACCGAGGTTCCGTATGTGAACGCACGCACAACATCTTGCACACACGTAACATCCCATCACCAACTTTCGGAAGAGAAGGCCAGTTTGGCCGTTGGTATGGATGACACGTTACACATAGCATGCACCCTGCGTGAGAAATGGAAAGAATGAAGGAAATAAGGAAACTGAGTGAAAGATATTGAACGATATTGACTGGATGACACGGAAACGACTGAATGAAGCGCCAGCTGGCAGCTCTTCAGTCGGCACTACCCAGGTAAGCAGCCCGTTATGTAAACGAGTGTGGATTGTAAAGCACTTAGAGCTTGGTCTCTAGCCGAGAATAGGCGCTATAAGTATTCATTATTATTATCATCATCATTATTATTATTATTAAAAAGTGAATAACAAACAAGGAGAGTAACTCTTGCTCCCTCGATGAAATAATTACAGGCCCATAACTCCAATTGAATGCCGGTTACGACACCAAATCGCCTCGGAGAATACCACACAGCATATATGTCTTCTTGTTTGTATTGTATGCTCTGTGTTGCCATTTCCGAAAGCTATTTGGTGTCGTAAGCAACATTCCATTGGAGCTAAGGGCCTGTAATCGTTTCATCGTGGGAGCAAGAGTTACCCTGCTTGTATGTTACTTAAAAAGACTGGTCCATACCAAAGCCAAGAAACTCAATGGTTTTATCCCAAAACAATAAGTGTGAAGGAAGTTTATCACTTAGTGATTTGACACGAAAACAACGATTCTTGTTGTCTGCGGTAAGAAAATAACTGCAGGATTTTTTTAAATGGAAATAAAAGTCATTGTATACTTTTGGAACTTATGAACTCTCTGTGTCTCTCTCTCTCTCTCTCCTCTCTCTCTCTCTCTCTCCTCTCTCTCTCTCTCTCTGTGATGTGTGTGTGTGTGTGTGTGGTGTGTGTGTGTGTGTGTGTGTGTGTGTGTGTGTGTGTGTGTGTGTCCAGCTACTTCTGAAATGATTTCCATGTACTTTATGGTAGGCAACGTATATTTATTTGTGTCACGGTTTGATGATGTTGTGTTATGTTTGGCACCTCCATTTTTCGGAGGCCAAGGGGGGCCGGAACAGCTCAGATGGTAGAGCGCCGGACTCGTGATCCTGGGTTGCGGGTTCGAATTTCGGTACAGGGGATTTTTCCCTCGGAGTTAACATTGGTCCTGACTCCATTTCCCATACAGTCCTTCGAATGAGACTATAAACCGAGGATCCGTGTGTGAACGCACGCACATCTTGCACACACGTAAAATCCCATCACCAACTTTCGGAAGAGAAGGCCAGTCTGGCCGTTGTTATGGATGACACGTTACACATAGCATGCACCTTCCCCGAGGATGGAGTATAGCTGCCTTAATTTCGGGATAAAAAACGGTCATACGCACACTGTATAAACAGGCAGTGTTCGCAGGAGAATCAGCCTGCGTACGCAGAAAGAAAGAAAGAAAGAAAGAGGCCAAGAATTAAATCAAACCAAACTCTCTCCTCTCTCTCTCTCTCTCTCTCTCTCTCTCTCTCTCTCTCTCTCCTCTCTGCCGTAACTCCTCACCATGGTCACGGTATCTATCATGTTGTACCGTCTCTCCAGGACATGATGATCCTGGGCTGTCATCCAAACATGTCCAGATTTATCGCACACCATCTCCTGCCGCCTCCCTCCCCCCCTCCCCCTTCCACCTCCATCCTCATCCTCTCCCTCTCTCTCTCTCTCTCCACCACTCTCTCTTCTCTCTCTCTCTCTCTCCTCTCTCTCCACGCCACAATATTTGTGGACAAACTGGCCATGACACTAATGGCACACTCTCCAAGGCAGAATGGGACTGGGGGGTAGCGCACCACCAATAATGCCCCGTTCGAATCAGGGCCCATCACTCACACAGAACACCACAAAAGGGAGGCTTACCCCCCCCCCCCCCCAGACCCCCCCCCCCCCCCCCCCAGGGAATCTGGAAGGTGACGGGGACCGCCTGACATAGGTGTCGCTGCACTCCGCAGGGGAAAGCACTCGTCCAGTTAGAACGAGCAGCAACGGGTCGCCCCTGCCCTCTAACACCCCCCCCTCCCTCTCTCTCTCTCTCTCTCTCTCTCTCTCTCTTCCCCCCTTGGTCTCATCCGTCCTTATCAATGTCTGACAGCCTTGTTGAAACAGTTGCGTCCACTACCCCCCCACCCCACCCCTCACCCACCCCCACCCCCACAGGTCATAGACACCAGGCGCCATCCTTCTCACCTTTTTTTCTTCTTCTCTGACACGCTTCACAGACACAGTCAGTTAGTTTCGCACCCCCAAACCTCACTCCATCGCACCCCCACCCCCCCATCCCCCGCCCCCCAGCTGCGAAAACAGCTCTGACTGGTTACAGAAAAAAGAAAAAGAAAAATCCTGTGATCAACTTTTGCTGCGATCACTTTTGCTGCCGCCACCACCAAACACCATCAGGGGAAATCACAGGGGGGGGGGGGGGGGGGGGGGGGGGGGGGGGGGGGGGGGGGGGGTTTTATAAGGGAGCAGCACCCCTCAGGGGACGATTTCATCCCTTTTTGTAAGTGGGGTGGTGTTTCTCCCCCCTACTGTCACTGAGCGCGGGGGGTGTTGTAGTCGACCTAAGGACGGGTTTCAAAAAGAAAAAGCCGGGGTCTCTCCTTCACAGATGGGGGGACTGGCTTCCCCAACACCCACCCGACAGGTAGACAACTCCCGCGGGGAAAAATTGCCACGGGGGGAAAAGGGTTTTTTTAAAGACCACGCTAAACGTAATACAGTACGGTTTGGGGGGCCCGTTCTCTCCTCCTTCCCCCTTTTCTCCCCTCTCTCTCTCTCTCTTTTTTTTCCAATGGGACGTAAATCCAACCATCTTTGGGAATCTCCCCCGTTTTATCTGGGTTTTAAAACCCCCCCCCCCCACCCCGAAAACCCCCGGGCAGTGTGAATTGAGGCTCGTCTCGAAATGTCCCAATAATCTTTGCCGGGGCGACTGCTACTCGGTCGTCTAAAAGAAAAAGGGGGCTTTGCAGGGAGTGTCAATCCCAATATCGGACTTTACGTGCCTGGAGACCGCTGACCTTGAAGAAGAGAGTGTGAATCCCCCCCCCCCCCCCCCCCCCCCCCCCCCCCCCCCCTCACACCTGTTAAATCCCAACTGAAACTCTTTAAATTCCGTCATCTAAATAAATGCCTGGGGGGGTTTTTGTTTGTACCAGTGCCGTTTAACTGCCCTTGACTGAAGTGGTCCCGGGGGTCGACCGGGGAAAAAACACCATCGTACCAGGTGTTGTGTGTTGTGGGGGGGGGGGGGGGGGGGGGGGGGGGGGGGGGGGGGGGGGGGGGGGGGGGGGGGGGGGACCCGGTAGGCCCTGTGGAAATTCGTAACCGGTATTTCATCGACGAACCGGCATTTTCCAACGGTACCTGTCTGTTGCTAGTTTCATCGTCATACCGCGCACAACATGATTGATGGGTTAAGCATGGCAGTTGTGCGATGCCAGACTGTATGCTCGCCTAAAAGAATTTAAAAAAAAAGGGTGCCCTCTATTGACTGCCTACATGCCGAACTCTAAATAATACGGCAGGATTTTTTTTTTTAATCGGACGACGCCGGTTTTCCTGTGCATGCAGCCGGTCTCCCCACACCTGCATCATTGCTTCTGGCCCCAACATCATGCCCGGTGTTATACTTAGAGAGAGAGAGAGAGCGAGAGAGAGAGAGAGGCTAAAGGAAGATATTGAACACATCACAGTCAGTACTAGTTGGAGTGTGTGGACAGTTGGGGGGGGGGGGGGGGGGTGGGAGGGGTGGGAGAGAGAGACAGCTAATTTCTTGCAGACAATAGCCAAGGTGTTTAGCAAAGATGCTAAGGTTTTTGTGGAAACATAGTGCTCTCGAGGAGGATGGTGTTTAGAAAGCGAAGAGGGGGGAGGGGGGGGGGGGGGGGAAGGCGCTGTCTACTGCTGCAGTTGTGTAATATAAATGTCATCTTTGAATGAGACAGCTATACAAAAGTGCCCTCTGTGTCACTGTAAAAAACACACAATCATTTTCAGACATTAAACACTTTGCTAAACACCTTGGCTATTGTCTGCAAGAACATCACACCGTTCTCTCTCCATCCACCACCCTCACCCCACGCCCACCACCAACTGTCCACACTCCAACTAGTACTGACTGTGATGTGTTCAATATCTTCCTTTAAACTCTGTCACGGACAAAAATGAAAAACCCAACTCGTGGAGTCGCCAGCCAGTTTGTTCGGACATAAGCTTCAACTCAAACATTCTAGGCGCCAGATAGACGGGCCCATGGGTCGGGTCCAGCAATTAAGCTTAGTGGAGAGGCTTCACGGAGACGGTACGGTCCACCCAGACAGGACTAAGCCGTTTGAACCGACGCCTCGATGTCTGCCCGGACGCATCTCAGTGCCTGGGCCGGACTCATCTAGCCAATTTACACTGACCAGTGCCCACGACTTAAGCCACACGGCGCCAGTTAAGTAGGAAAGGGGGGAAGGTAGTGTGTGGTGGGGGGTGAAATCTAGCTAATCATTAAATGACCAATTGACCACCACAGAGTAAGGCGTGTAGGCGTGACTGTCATGATTTGAATATCCAATGGAATTAGAGGGAGATAACTTGGGGTATCAGGGGTAAAAATACAGACCAATGGTACTCGCCCGTTTGGACAGATCGGAACGGGATAAGAAGGATGTGAGAGTGAGAGAACGGGAGAACGAGGGGGAGAACGAACAGAGAGAGAGAGAGAGAGAGAGGTTTGGGGTGTAGTCTCTGCAGGAGAAAGGCAGAGAGATGAGAGGAGTGAAGTTTGAGCATTAGCACTAGATATAGTCTGCAAAGGGAGGACTAAAGAGAGATGTGGAAAGAGAGAGTTGCTAACTAATGAAGAGAAAAAGAAAGAAAAGAAAAGGAAAAGAAAAGCAACCATGTCCATTTAATAGAGCAGACTAGGAGAGAGAGAGAGAGTGCAATGCGTTAATGCAGGAAGGAAGAAAGGAGAACAGATCGATGTTGATAGTCACTGTTCTATCTAAACCGGGGGTTCGACCTCATACTTGGCCAGCGCCACTTTCATCGGCAGTCCAACCTGACCAACGCCAGCAGTCCAGCCTGACCGGTGCCAGCAGTCCAGCTTGACCGGTGCAAGCAGACCAACACCCGTGCCAGCAGTTGTGTCGTGTTGTGAAAGTGACAGTGAAAAAAAAAAAAAGGAAAAAAAAAAGACAGTGATTCGTGAATAGTTAAGATCACCTGGCCAGGTAAAGTAGAAATCTATTTATACCCGGGTTAGTTAATGATGTTTTAGATAAATGATTTTGTGAAGTTCAGGAAAGAGAGAATGTTTTATTTTGTTTGATTCCATATGCATTGATGTTTCGTTCTATGATCATGTGTAGTAAAGTTATAGACTTTACTAGTGGTTTGATGTGACGAATGCATGATATATGAATGAGATTGTAAGCAAGCTGTGAGTGTGTTTGGGCTGTGCGCTAGTCCTTCCTCCACTGACATCACCCGAGGTTGACAATTTATTGGCGAGCCTGCCAGGATATTCTGGCCCATTTATTATAATTGTTCAACTTCTCAGAGAGGAAGCTGGGTGGGATTCAAAGTATTGTAATCCTAAGACAAGGGTTGTCTTACTGTATGTTCCCAAGATAGTTAAATACTAGGCTTGGCATTGCTTCCAAGATAGTTAATACTAGGCTTGGCATTTCAGCCCCAGAGTACTCATTTCGCACAGATTGCCTAAAATTCGCTCTCATAGTTGGGTCAGGCGCTGGGCGTCTTATAAAAACTAACTACGTTGTCCCAGGCTAATATTATCATTCATAGGATTGTGCTATTACGTCACTCGTGTCGGTAATCACCAGTTCGGCTGTCGTAGTTGTAAAATCTTGTTAAAAAAAAAAAAAGAGAGACATAATGGCGGAAGAAAAGAACACCCCTATTGAACAACTTGTGAGCGTCGCTCGTGATTTAGGCTATTCGGGAGAAGAGTTGCAAGCATTCGTTGAAAACCAGCAAAGATGGAAAGGGATGAGCGAGCGGAAAGACGACTTTGTCGCCGTAGAAATAGCATTAGCGGAGCAGGAAAGGGTCAAAGCTAAAGAAACGCAGGAAACAGAAAGAATGAAGCAGGAAACAGAAAAATTAAGGATTCAGGCTAATGATAATCAGGTAGGGAAACGCAGGAGACAGAAAGATTAAAGGTTCAATTAGAGTTAGAGAAAGTGAGAATGCAGAGGAGGCCACCGATTGATGGCAGTTCACTTTCCAGTGACTCTGTGCGCAGTTTACGCTCCCCGACCCAAGTTCCCAAAATTCTCGGAAGGGCCCGATTCGATTGATGCATACATCAGTCGTTTCGAAACGTTTGCAACCAGTCAGGGTTGGCCTCCAGGAGAGTGGGCAGTCATTTTGTCAGCGCTATTGACGGGTAAGGCATTGCAGTTTTTCACTGCGTTACCAGCAGAACAACAGTCTGATTTCGGCGCTGTGAAGGAATCGTTGATGAAAGGATTTGACCTCACAGAGGAGGGGTTCAGGAGAAATTTGTTCAGCTAAATTACAAGCAGGTGAGACGTACACTCAGTTTGGTGCACGTTTAGATCACTATTTTGAGAAGTGGTTAGAGTTGAGCGGTACGAAGAAGGAGTTCGCTGAGTTGAAAGAGCTAGTTATGAAGGAACAGATTTTGTCGGTTGCGGCCCTGAGTTAACCATACATTTGAAAGAGAGACAGCCAGAGACAGCAGGGGGTGTGTTGAAGTTCGCAGAGGTGTATAGAGAGGCACGTTTGGGCACGAAGGTGCAGGAAAAAACAGGTGCTAGGCACAGGTGAGAAGAGTGCAAGGAGACTAGGGGAGTTTTCTGCACAGTCTGCAAACCCAGTGGTGGGGCAGAAAGGAGGACA
>CM031611.1:45176183-45178683 GCA_018398815.1 Conus ventricosus | reverse complement strand
TCCCAGGTCGACAGAATGTCGGAGCTGACTATTTAAGTCGCGTAGTCTAGCAAGCTGCAACTCAGAGGAAGTCAGTCATATCCGGGGTGCTTTGTTGATAATATGTGTTGATTACAGTTATGTTGATTGGATATGGGTTCATTCCCAGTTGGCTATGGTCCATATTTTCTGTGTGAGACAGTTTATATTTTCTTTGTGAGACTTGTTCATGTGAATGTAGTTATGCTTGGAGCGTACAGTCGCTGTGTAGTGATGCATTATTTGCAATAAGTGAGGATGGAGATTCCTCAGTGAAGTGTCATGGATCGTGATCATATTATATTGTGCTTTTCATAATAATTGTGAAGAGAAGATGTGGCAAATCCGCAGGGAGGGGAATTGCATAGGTGCGCACAGAGGTCGTTATAAAATGAGTCGAAATAACGCAAGAGCGCACGTCAATTATAACTCATTGGATGGTATCCACTAATGATATATTTTATAATTTGTAAACCGGTTGGTGTAAAGTATTTTTCAAACTTTGCACGTGTAGCTATGTGTCAGCAAATTCGGTTATTGTCCTTTTTGTACCGTTGTTTTGAGACAATGCGGAGCATGGTCTTTTGCAAGGGGGAAATTGTCACGGACAAAAATGAAACAACCCAACTCGTGGAGTCGCCAGCCAATTTGTTCGGACATAAGCTTCAACTCAAACATTCTAGGCGCCAGATAGACGGGCCCATGGGTCGGGTCCAGCCAATTAAGCTTAGTGGAGAGGCTTCACGGAGACGGTACGGTCCACCCAGACAGACTAAGCCGTTTGACCGACGCCTCGATGTCTGCCCGGACGCATCTCAGTGCCTGGGCCGGACTCATCTAGCCAATTTACACTGACCATGCCCACGACTTAAGCCACACGGCGCCAGTTAAGTAGGAAAGGGGGGAAGGTAGTGTGTGGTGGGGGTGAAATCTAGCTAATCAATTAAATGACCAATTGACCACCACAGAGAGTAAGGCGTGTAGGCGTGACCGTCATGATTTGAATATCCAATGGAATTAGAGGGAGATAACTTTGGGTATCAGGGGTAAAAATACTGACCAATGGTACTCGCCCGTTTTGGACAGATCGGAACGGGATAAGAAGGATGTGAGAGTGAGAGAACGGGAGAACGAGGGGGAGAACGAACAGAGAGAGAGAGAGAGAGAGGTTCTGGGGTGTAGTCTCTGCAGGAGAAAGGCAGAGAGATGAGAGGAGTGAAGTTTGAGCATTAGCACTAGATATAGTCTGCAAAGGGAGGACTAAAGAGAGATGTGGAAAGAGGAGTTGCTAACTAATGAAGAGAAAAAGAAAGAAAAGAAAAGGAAAAAAAAAGCAACCATGTCCATTTAATAGAGCAGACTAGGAGAGAGAGAGAGAGTGCAATGCGTTAATGCAGGAAGGAAGAAAGGAGAACAGATCGATGTGATAGTCACTGTTCTATCTAAACCGGGGGTTCGACCTCATACTTGGCCAGCGCCACTTTCATCGCAGTCCAACCTGACCAACGCCAGCAGTCCAGCCTGACCGGTGCCAGCAGTCCAGCTTGACCGGTGCAAGCAGACCAACACCAGTGCCAGCAGTTGTGTCGTGTTGTGAAAGTGACAGTGAAAAAAAAAAAAGGAAAAGAAAAAGACAGTGATTCGTGAATAGTTAAGATCACCTGGCCAGGTAAAGTAGAAATCTATTTATACCCGGGTTAGTTAATGATGTTTTAGATAAATGATTTTGTGAAGTTCAGGAAAGAGAGAATGTTTTATTTTGTTTGATTCCATATGCATTGATGTTTCGTTCTATGATCATGTGTAGTAAAGTTATAGACTTTACTAGTGGTTTGATGTGACGAATGCATGATATATGAATGAGATTGTAAGCAAGCTGTGAGTGTGTTTGGGCTGTGCGCTAGTCCTTCCTCCATCGACATCACCCGGGGTTGACAAACTCTCTCTCTCTCTCTCTCTCTCTCTCTCTCTCTCTCTCTCTCTCTCTCTCTCTCAACATAACTTCGTATGACTTCGATTTATACGTACTGTATACTGTGCCTTTGCAGTTCGCATCGGTAATGACAGTATTACTGGCTGGCATCGCCAGTACTAATTGTATCTTGACTTCATATCAATTACTTTTATCATTAGTTGCGCCCCCCCCCCCCCCCCCTTTTTTTTTTTTTCCCCCTCTCCTGTCTGAGAGCAAAATGAAGAAAAAAAAGGCAGAAAAGCTTATCAACTCTCAGTAAAGAGGACTCTGACTTCACACCCACACGTACACCCACACCCACACACACACACACTTCAATTAAAATCATGTTGCTTACGACCCAAGCAACCGCAAAGGATCATGTAAGGGCTGTTACCTTGTGGGAGTCAACTTCCAAAACAAATGGGGGGAAAAAAAGTAATTAAAACAGATTTTCTAGAAACACGTCGAAATTTTGTTACGATCTTTCTTCGGTGAAATCTTAGATCAGATTTAAAAAAAAAAAAG
>CM031611.1:45168683-45171183 GCA_018398815.1 Conus ventricosus | reverse complement strand
ATAATAATGATGATGATAATGATGATGACGATGATGATGACAGAGGGTCAACGTTTCTAAGGCACGGCGTGACAGAAGACGGAGCCCATCCCTCTCCTTCTGTCGCCTTTAACTTTCACTGAACTGGGGTACAGCTGTTGTGGACAAAGAGAATTTTCATGCCGAAAAAAAGGGGGAAAAAACTGATTCAACTGTTGATTCGAATTCATTGCACCGTCTGCTCCGCTACCAAACGCTTCTCCTGCCCAAATAAAAGGTGATACCCAAGTCTTCGACCCCCCCCCCCCCCAGCACTAAACATCGAGAACAGCACAACACAAAACAAAACAGAAAACAAAATGGAAGAAATTTCTCCGACAGAAATAACAAAAAGCATCACCAGTATTGCCAGAAATAACAATAACAAGATCACTTTGTTCATTCCGACCACACGTTGCGTTTCTTGAAGAGAGGAGAGAGAGAGTCTACGCACGAGGTCTTAAACGCGGTGATAGGTATACACGCAACACACACACACACACACACACACACCCCACGCGCGCGCGAGTCACCATCATCATCCAGCGCCATTCCAGTTCCCTCCATTTTCCCCAAGTGGTCACCTGTCCAAATACTTGTGGTCAGCAAAAGACCCCCCGACGGTTGTGGGCGGAGCCAAAGTTCCGACACAGTCAAAACCGAAACCACACAGTCGATGATTTCAAACCTCTTCTCCGTGTGATGTAGAGTTGAATCATACCTTCCTGACCGAGTACAGTAGAGGCAACGTAAAACACTTAATTACTCAAATCCAAGCTCTTCAGGTTCGCTTGAACTTTGGCTGTCTAATTACCGCCGTTTTGCGCTCACAACGCTAATTAATCAGTCTGTGTCTCTCTTCTGCTCGTGGCTTGAGAAGCTCCGCCCACTTGTTCTGTTTCAACTCAATGCACGCGGGCCGTTTCCGTCGTGTTTGCAAACGCCCTCATCCACCTCTCTCTCTTCGCCTTTGTCACCCCGTCCTCCTTCCCCCCTCCTCATCGCCTTTCGATTGTGAAGTATGGTCATACTCCAGCGATGGTGTGATCTGAACTTTCCCAACTGCATGCCTATATTAAGTCAACCTGCCTATCTCAAGAGCTTACTCCCCCCCCCCCCCCCCCCCCCTCCTACAGGCGTGAAACGATCCATTGTTTGAACATTAGTATTTTGTTTGGATGCATACACACGACCTGTGCGCGAATTGCGCATGGACACATGCAAATACACACGAGTAAAAAACACCTGCCATTTCTCCCCCCCCCCCCCCCACCCTCACTCTCTCTCTCCCCAACCCGTTGCTCCACCCTTTCCTTCACATTCTCCACCTCCCTGCACACACACACACGCGCATGCACACACAACACACACACAACACACACATCCGTGCGTGCTCTCTGTCCCCCCCCCCCCTCCCCCCCCCCCCCCTCTCTATCTGTGCGGACGCTTGCACACGAGTATGTGTGTGTGTGTGTGTGTGTGTGTGTGTGTGTGTGTGTGTGTGTGTGTGTGTGCATGCGTGCGCGTGTGCGTGTGTACCTACATGTCCCTGTTATACTTAAGGGGGGGGGGGGGGGGGGGGGGGGGGGGGGGCGGGGAAATCTGGGTTTTACGAATACCAATGACTGACACACACGGTCCGCCGAAACCATCTGCATCACATGTTCACACCGCTTGAGGGGGAAAAAGTAAAAGGAAGAAAGAAAGACAGAAAAGAAAGAGAGTCGGAAAAAAAGAAAAAGTCGAAAAGAAAGAAAATTGGAACGAATAAAGAATGAAATACAGAAAGAAAGAAAGATAAACCGAAGGAGAGGGGGAGGAGAAGAAAGAAAGAAAGAAAAGAAATCGAACAAAAAAGAACAAAAAGAAATCTGAACAGAAAGAGAGAAAGAATGTTGGAAATATATAAATAAGGAATGAAATATAAAAAAGGAGAGAGAGAGGGGGGGGGGGGGGGACAGAGAGAGAGAGAGAGAGAGAGAGAGAGAGAGAGAGAGAGAGAGAGAGAGAGTTATCTTCTGAGTTTTTGTTAAGAGCACAACGGACATGATCTATTCACGCCATAACATTCTCAATCAGTTCACATCCCACGCGGCGCGAGCCTTTTCTCCGACTCTCCACTGGACCTTAAGGGGTGGTCTGGGTGCTAGCCTTTCGGATGACAAGATAAACCGTGGTACGGCGTGCAGCGCGCACTTCGCCCATCAAAGCAATCGGGACGATGCTCCGAGTAAAATTCTGCAGAAAGAGACATTTCACTGGACGGGTAAAAAGAAACATAATCTGGATGGGTGAATTGAAACATGAGAGAGACTGATAAATAGAAAGTGATGAGCATGAGTAAACGGGAACAATATGGATAGGTAAATAGAATATTGTGCAAATGAAACCTGATGGTGGGCAAATTGAAACATAATATGGGTGGATAAATGGAAACATGAAATTGATAAGTATTGAATGGATGAAAAAATAGGAACATAAT
>CM031611.1:45126183-45163683 GCA_018398815.1 Conus ventricosus | reverse complement strand
GTCTAGGTTTTGATAGAAGACGGCATCATGTCTCGTAGAGCTGAACTCGGGGAAAATGTTCCAAAAGTGGGTGGGAACCTCCTTGCGTGACTGGCTTATGGATGAAATGCTACGGACGTTTTCTTTCTTTTTTGTTAAATGTGTTGAGATCGTCTTGTGGTCTGCAGAGAAGGGAAGCTTGAAAGGGCGTGGGGAAGGAAGGGGAAAAAAGAAAGGAGAGAGAGAGAGGGGGGGGGGGATAGAAAGACAGACACATACAGATAGGTAGGCAGTCAGACAGAAGGAAGACTGGTAGGCAGATAGAGAGACCGAGAAACCGTTTTATGTGCGTATAGCCCAGCTGACAGAGAGACAGAGGTATTACAGGCATATAAGCCCCGCTGACCAAGAGAGAGAGAGAGAGAGAGAATGTGGTGTGTGTGTGTGTGTGTGTGTGTGTGTTGTGCTACTCTCTGTCCTCTCCCAGTGCATGCCAAGGCGCCACGCACATGCTTGTGTGTGTGTGTGGGC
This sequence comes from Conus ventricosus, assembly GCA_018398815.1. NCBI lineage: Eukaryota > Metazoa > Mollusca > Gastropoda > Neogastropoda > Conidae > Conus > Conus ventricosus. The sequence continues at coordinate 45,163,173 of CM031611.1, read as the reverse complement.
GTGCGTTTGTGTTTCGTTTGCGCTTTTCTCTGTGTGTGTGCGCGCGCGCGCCGTGCTGTGTGTTTTCGTTTTGTGCTTCTGTGCACGTGTGTGTGTGTGTGTGTGTGTGTGTACACCACAGTAAGTGTTTACATAAATACTGATGCTGATGGGCTCTGCAATGGATGGTCGTCTCAAACTTGGTCGACTCGTTCCCCCCCCCCCCTTCCTTTTTTTGGGGGGGGGGGGGGGGGGGGGGGGAATAAGAAATATTGATTTCTTCCGGGTTTCCCGAAACTAAAAATATTACCCTCCTGTCTCCTCTCCCGTGCCTCTTACCTGTGGAGTTTCTCCAATGCCGCTCGTTCCGGCTCGCCGGTACATAGCCACACCCGGGTTAGTCCATGTACTGCTTCCCCCCCCCCCCCCCCCCCCCCCCCCCCAGCTTGTGCTGTTTTAAAAGTACCCACCACGTGTTTTGAACAGGAAACAAACCAAAGGGCAGGAAAGAAAAAAAATCCGTCACAGAAATTGACACCTAACGCAAAGGGAACAACTCTAATGTAATGTTAATGTTTTTTCTTTTGTATTTTTTTTCTTTCGTTCTTTCTTTTTTTTCTTCTTCCTTTTAGATTTTTTTTAACACATTGTAGTTTTCCTCCAGCCGTTGTCATCATTGGCCAGACCGAGACCACGTGTTTGTGAAATACGGTGCAAAATGGAAAGAAGCTTCTTGTTGATCTTAAAACGTCCTCAATCAAAACAGCACTGATACACGTTGCATAATAACGTGGTTGTAGGTATGTGTGTGTGTGTGTGTGTGTGTGTGTGTGTGTGTAACGGATTGAAGGCTTGTTTGAATCGTTTATGCTAGAGTTGTCTTATTTCATTTTGTTTTTGTACTGTTTTTTCCCCCCGTGCAGTCATCTAGCCATATGCCATGTAGGTCATTTTTATGTTGTCACACATATGTGATTATGAAGACCGCTTATGCCGTACATACGATTTCTTTGTTAAAATCTTCGATGCCCAATAGATTTTCCTCAGTAACGTCCTCCCTCCCTCCTCCCCCCCCCCCCCCTCCACACACTCGCATTCACACACACACACGCGCGCGCGCACACACACACACCTTTCCTCCTTGAAAGATCTTTTACTTGCAAAAATAACTCGCCTTATTATTGTTTTTGATGACCGTGGCTGTCATCCTTGTTGTTATCTTAACACGTGCCTCCCAAACTGAATGAGTGTCCTCATAGACACACAGGACATGTGTTAATGTGTGTCCCAACCGTCGTGTGTGTGCAGTGCAAGAAACAGATGTCGGAGAGAGAGAGGAGAAAGCGGATGAACACCTCCATGGAGAAGCTGGGGCTGCTTGTCTACGGAAAGACTTTTAAGGTAAACAGCGATTTATTTGTTTATTTTATTATTATTTATTTATTTATTCATTTATGTACGGTTTTTTGCTACTAAGGACACGGTGACATGCGTTCTCTTCCCAACACCCCCCCCCCCCCCCCCCCCCCCCCCATCTCACTTTCTCCCTATTATCTGTCTCTCTCCGTCTGTTGCCTCTCTCTCTCTCACCTCTCTCTCTCTCTCTCTGCATTAACTTTTCGTCTTTCCTCAAAGACCCGAAGTGAAACGAACTCTGTGCGTGTATGGTCTTGACAGTGTGTGTGTGTGTGTGTGTGTGTGTGTGTGTGTGTGGTGTGTGTGTGTTTTGACAATGTATGTGTGGGTGTGAGCGCGAGAGTGCGGTCTCGACAGGCGGTTCCGATTCGCATATTGGTGATTTTTCTTTTTTTCTTTTTCTTCTTTCTCACCCCCACCCTCCCCTCGCCTCCCCGTTCTGCCTTCCCCTCCACTGTCCCTGTTTCACTAATTCGCACACACATACATGCAATGTCCACAGCCTCTCTCTCTCTCTCTCTCTCTCTCTCTCTCTCTCTCACACACACACACACACACACACACACACACACACACACACACCACTCTCTCTCTCTCTCTCTCTCTCTCTCACAAACACATACACACACACACACACACACCACACACACACACACACACACACACACACACGCAGTTCGCTCACCCCCTCCCTCCTTCTGTCGCTGCCGTACCTCATTATCTTTTAAGTGCCCACCTTCTCCCCCTCCCCCCTCCCCCCCCCCCCCTGCATACCCACCCGCCCGCCCCCCCCCCCTCTCTCTCTCTCTCTCTTAATGCCCAGTTGCTCCATTTTAGTCGGTCAGGGGTGTTTAAACAAGGCATGTCCAGTCCTATTGTCAGGCTCTTTCTGCAGCCATCTGTCATCAAGTCCTGGGCACAACTCTGCTCTCCCTCTCTCTCTTTGTCCTTTGATGTGAGAAACATGCTGGGTAGTAGTTGTAGCAGCCGTAGTAGTAGTAGTAGGTAGTAGTAGTAGTATCAGTATGTGGTGGTGGTGTGGTGTAGTAGTAGGTGAGGGTAGTAGTAGATCGTAGTAGGTGGTGGTGGTGGTAGTAGTAGTAGTAGTAGTAGTAGTAGTAGTAGTAGTAGATGGTGGTAGTAGGTAGTAGTACTACTACTAGCACGAGGTGGTAGTTGTAGTTGATGTAGTAGGTGGTGGTGGTAGTAGTGGCAGTTGTAGTTGGTGGTGATAGTAGTAGTCATGGTAGTGTGTGGTAGGAGTAGTCGTGGTAGTAGTAGGTGGTGGTGGTGGTGGTAGTAGTGGTAGCTGTAGTAGGTGGTGATAGTAGTAGTAGTCATGGTAGTATGTGGTAGGAGTAGTCGTGGTAGTAGTAGGTGGTGGTGGTGGTGGTGGTGGTGGTGGTAGCTGTAGTAGGTGGTGATAGTAGTAGTAGTCATGGTAGTATGTGGTAGTCATGGTAGGAGTAGTCGTGGTAGTAGTAGTAGGTGGTGGTGGTGGTAGTAGTGGTAGCTGTAGTAAGTGGTGATAGTAGTAGTAGTCATGGTAGTATGTGGTAGTCGTGGTAGGAGTAGTCGTGGTAGTAGTAGGTGGTGGTGGTGGTAGTGCTAGTAGTAAATAGCAGCAGGAGTAGTAGTATTAGTAGTGGTGGCAGCAGCTGTAGAAGTTCTTGTATAGAGTACACTGTAGCCGAGGACCACAGTGCTTGTAGCACAGCTTGTACAAGCACTATTAGTGCTTCTAGTGTAAACTTTAGTTAACCTCTGCTGCCGCTGCTATTGCTACTGTTTGCTGCTTCTGCCACTGCTATTACTATTGGTCAGGCTGCTGCTGGTGTTACTTCTACCACTGTAGTAGTAGTAGTAGTAGTCGTAGCACCAGTAACAAACTGCTGTTGGTGTTACAGCTGCTGTGACTGTATTACTAAGTGGATTGTAGCGAGCAGAATGTATACATGTATGTGTTTTGACGTGTGTGTGTGTGTGTGTGTGTGTGTGTGTGTGTGTGTGTGTGAGAGAGAGAGAGAGAGAGAGAGAGAGAGAGAGAGAGAGTGTGTGTATGTGTGTGTGTGTGTTGTGTGTGCGTGTGTGACTATACCCTTTTTAACATACGTGCCTAGCAACGACCGTCAAACGAAATCCTAAAATCCATAAACGACCCCGCTCTGAACAACAGACTACATAGCGCACTATCTTCTAGAGGTAGGACACCTTTGCTGATCTACGAAGGGCGCGTTAACGTGGAAATCGTGCTGAGCGTTCGATTTGCTGCATGGGATCTTCAGGCAGGCAGTCTTTAATATGGCATGCTAAATTGTTGAACTAAAATCCGTGACCACATTGTACAGTATGGGATTAAGGTTTGGGTAACAGGATTTTCAGACAGGCACTTTTTCATCTTCTCTAAGTCTCCTTTCCTTCTTCTCGTTGTGAATATATTCCATCCAAAAAAAAAAAAAAAAAAAAACCAAACCTGCCAGAGACCGACACCCACACAATGGATGTTCTCGTTGCAGGACGGCCTCAAGGTGGACAAGGCCACGCTCCTGAAGGACGCCTACGAGAAGCTGCAGACTATGAAGGACGACTACCACAAGGGCTACGAGACCGCCATTAGCTCCACCCAGTCCTTCCTGGACGGCTTGGATGGCTGTCCCCAGGACGTGAAGGACGCCCTGACCCGCCACCTGCACCTCACCTTGCAGCGCCGCCTGCACCGCTGCCACTCCACCACCGCCGACCTGGTCCCCCCGAGGACTCCGACTCGGACAGCGGCAGCCCCCAACCCATGATGAGCTCCGTGGAAGCCCTCTCTGAGCAGGACGTTCACCTCCAGGACGTTCGCCGCGCGTCCTCAGAGCTCAACCCGCAAAGACCTCGCCAGCTCTCCTGCACGAGTACTCCGTCCAGCGTCCCGGAAGAGGCTTCTACGTCGTCAGTCCACGCTGGGCATGGTCTGTCCACGGCTTCATCCCGTCCACAGCTGGCCGATCGGAACAGTGGAGTGGCCAGGGCGATGTCTTCCTGCAGAACTGTGGCCGAGGACAGAGCTCCCAAGGACGGTGTCAGGACGCCCTCGTTCAGAGCCGTGGCCGAGATCAACACCGTCCACCTTCTGACCACCCATGCTGACCGCTGCCGCCATGGCGAAGCGAAGGACAGCAGCAGCAGGGCTCGCACGAGCAGCCCGTCTGTGGACGTTCACCACCGCCCCCCTCCCTCCCCAGCCTCGCCTCCTCGTGCTCTCACGGCTCCTGGGCCGTGACCCCGCCCAGCACGGGGGTCGACCCCCACACTTCGGGGCAGGAGCGGCCTATGCGTGATGTCTCATCTTACCCTCCCCCGTCTTACCCCTTCGCTTACCCGTACCCCTCCCCGTCCTCCCAGACTGCCACGTCCTCGCCCAAGATCTCCCCTTACGTGACCCCCTTCGCTCCCCAGGACCGCTCTACCTTGGGTCCACGCCCCCGACGCTGCTGTGCAAGTTCCCCGCTAGCTCAGGGGGTCCCGACATCCCCACCCCCACCACCTCCTCTTCCTCCACCACAGGCCCTTTTCTGGGCAGCCATCGGCCCCACCCCGCCCACCACCCCCTCCCGGCGCATACCCCTTCCCACCACCTCCTCCCGGCCCACACCCCCGCCCACTTCCTCGCCGGCCACACCCCGGCCCGCTACTACGGCAGCGGCGGCTCCTCCCGCGTGGCCGACGACAGCGGCTACATGTCTCCTGTAGTGCCGTCCCCTCTCACCGCCAGCAACACCCTCGCCACCGCCACCGCCACCCCTCGGAGCGTGATACCATGCTGCAGCAGCGTCGTGCAGAAGAGGTACCTCCGGGACATGGCGATGGCGGCACGTGGGCTCGGAGGGGGACGGGGAGGAGGCAGTGGGGCTGAGGAGGAGGAGGACGAGGGGCTGGAGACGGACGAGGAGAACGACGGGAGGTGGAGCGAGTGATGTTCCGTACTCCTGGCAGCAGGAGGTACGACTCCGACACCAGCTCCGAGTGACGCTTCTGAGAAAATCGATAACGATCATAAAACGCCAGACGGCACGTCCACAACGTGTAGTGGTAGAGCCTTCCTGAAAGGCACACGGACAGCTTGTACCTTGCCACCAGAGCCTGCACTGAAGGTGCAACCAGCCTACAGATCGCGACTGGAGCCTTGACAGGAGATGCAGACAGGCTACAGATTGCCATAGAGCCTTGACAGGAGATGCAGACAGGCTACAGATTGCCATAGAGCCTTTACAGGAGGCGCAGACAGGCTACAGATTGCCATAGAGCCTTTACAGGAGGCGCAGACAGCTTACTGATTGCCATAGAGCCTTGACAGGAGATGCAGACAGCCTACAGATTGCCATAGAGCCTTGACAGGAGATGCAAAAAGCCTACTGATTGCCATCAAAGCCGTCACAGGAGGTGCAAGACAGCCTACAGACTGCCACAGAGCCTTCGCACAGAAGGCACAGACAACATAACAGATCACCACCAGAGCCTTTGCAAAAGGACTTTTCATGACTAACACAGAACGCAGCGCACAGACTGTTTACGTTACAGGAGGTCACGTGATGTGCGGACTGGCGGGAACTGTGGGCGCCATATTGGCAGTGGCACTGAACTGGGTGGGTTGACATCGCCCTGCATGTACGTGTGGTGGAATTGGTTAACATCGCACAGGTGCTGTAATTTTGTTAGTGCCAGTACTATACACAAAGCAAACAATATAATTGACGACTCACAACAAGGTGCTCTGTGTTGTAATTGATTTTTTTTATTATTTTTTTTTTTTATATTTAAAAAAAAAACTAGTTTTGTTGGTAAATGTTCTCGGCAGAAAACTCGGTAACGACACACAACGATACTTTTGAAACAAAACTCATTTTCATTCGAATCCTATCGTTACTGAACAACAAACAAGTACGATAACTCTTGCTCCTTCAAGGAAACGTGCTGCTTGCGACACGGAATCGTCTAACAGACATGGCAGCACAGAGCAAACAGAACAAACAAGGAAACGTCTCGCATCAATAATGCTACAAACTTGCCCATATACCTAATACTGAACACATCTACACAGCAACAAAAACTGGAGAAATGAATAAATATAAAGTAACTTTTTTTCAAGACTAGCACAGCTTTTTTATTTAACTTGAATAAAGTCAAACACAAAGACGGACAGAAACAAATACAAATAACCTCGATTTCATTGAAACGAAAGTAAATATGGAGTGAAGCAGAGAACAGTAAATAATAAACAAAGTACGGTAACTCTTGCTCCCACAAAACATATTCAGTTCTCCAAAAGAATGCTGCTTGCGACTCCGAATCGTCTAGCAGGCATGACAGCACAGAGCACACAGAACAAAATAAGGATACTCCAAGCTTGCCCATATACCCCATGCTGAACTGTTCCCTGCCTCACTTCATATTTACTACCGTTACTGGCTTGCAAGAGCCAAAAAACTAATTCACTTAGCTGCATGGTCGGTGGGGGGGTGGGGGTGGGGTTGACTTGGGGGGGGGGGGGGGGGGGGGGGGGGGGGGTGACTTTTGCTTCCAATGCGTGTAACCGTTATGATTAACTGTCTCAGAGAATCTTACTCCTTCATTTTTTTTTTAACTGGCGTCGGTATATGCTGGTTGTTAAGACATTGTATAGTACTGACATCACTTCTGTTGAGAGTGTGGGTATGTGTGGTGTGTGTGTGTGTGTGTGTGTGTGTGTGTGTGTGTGTGTTTGCGTGCTCTAGCCGTGGTGGGAGGGGGGGGGGGGGGTGGAGAGAGATTTTTTGTTCGTCACTTGCTGTAACGTTTATTACTCATTGTTGGTCCCGACATGATCTTTTTTTTCTTAATTAAAAAAATATTTTTGTTTCCATTTTAAGCATTGAAAGGCTTTTGTTTTATTCAACGATAACTTTAAAGCTATGTACCCTACATAAACTAATTTGATTGTTGATTTAACGTCATATCAGCATTTTTGCTGCTTTTTCGTTCGTTGTTCGTTTTGTATTTTTGAAGTGTTGCAAAGACTGACGGGGGAAATGGCAGCAGGAAATGCCGCGGGGCTTTCTGGGAAATGAATGGGTTTAAAGAGACACGAGGAAGAGGAGAAGACAGGAGGCGGAAAGGGGGGAAGGGGTGGTGGAAGGGGGTTGGGGGTGGGTAGGGGACTGAGGGGAAAAGTAGGAAGGAACTCGGTATGTGGATCCACTTCCATTTGTTTCTCATCATTATGTTGAGCAGTGTGTGTGTGTGTGTGTGTGTGTGTGTGTGTGTGTGAATGGACCGATTGTTTCCCTTTTATTCCTTGTCTAACTCGTAATGTGTGTGTCTGTGTGTCTGTGTGTGTGTGTGTAATGTGTGTGTATAATGTGTGTGTGTGTGTCTGTGTATAATGTGTGTTATAATGTGGTGTGTGTGTGTGTGTGTGTGTGTGTGTGTACGCGTGTGTGAATGGACCGATTGTTTCCGTTTTATTCTTTGTCCAACTCGTAGTGTGTGTGCGTGCGTGGTGTGCATGCGTGCGTGCGTGTGTGTGTGTGCGTGCGCGCGCGCCGCACGTGCGCACGCGGGCGCGTTTGTGTGTGTGTTGATAAGCTGATTGCTTCCTTTGAGTTCTCGTTTATCTCTTACTTGGTGTGGGTGTGCAAATATGTACGCCTGTGCTCAAGTGTGTGTGTGTGTGTGTGTGTGTGCGTGTGTGTGTGTGTCCTGTTCGACGTTGAAATGTTACCTTCATTATTAAATTATTCCTGAGCGCTGTCGTTTTTAAACTGGCAAAAGCTGTGATATTGGATGAGAAAGGGCATGTGATATTTTGATCTGATGCATGGTGTGTTGGTCATGTAGCATCTGTTTTCATGGGCAGGAAAGTTGTATTGATTGTGGACATTTATTCAAATTTAAATAATGGGTTTTCAGCTTGGTCATAACGTTTGTAATCAATTTCTGTCTCAAAGTCCTGTTTGCCACGTGTGTGCGTGCGCGCACATGCGCGCGCGTGTGTGTGTGTGTGTGTGGTGTGTGTGTGTGTGTGTGTGTGTGTGTGCGCGGAGAGAGAGGAGAGAATTCGACAACAACCAATGCAAAATGTCTAATCACCATTGTTGTCTTTACCTCATTATCATCATTACTGACCTGTCATACTCATCGCATTAATCAACAACTTTGGCACCTGCATGTACAGTCAATTACAGGAGAGTATTGTTTGGAGATCAAGTATTGTCTTCTTAAGCCTCGAATGAATTTTTTTGTTGTCTTTTTTCTTCCCATGCTTTGATGGAATGCGACTTTTGTGGCAAGTGAATAAAATGGTGTTCAGCATTGGATATGGTGTGTGAGATTTGTAACATGATTTGAGAGAGAGAGAGAGAGAGAGAGAGAGAGAGAGAGAGAGGTGTACGCGCGTGTGTATAAGCTTGCATAACAAGCAGCAAAGGGCATGCATATATTTACATAAAAAGGAATCCCAGGATGAGAGTGCACGCACGCACGCAAACACACACACACACACCACACACACACACACACACACACACATATACATGCGCGCGCGCACACACACACACACAACTGATATAATCTTATATCTACATACACTGATGGAGCGGCAATTTGGTAACGCGAGTGCACGTGGCTGCAAATAACGCGCTGAGCACGCACGCGACGCACGCGCGACGACACACCACACACACTCACGGAGGACTGGACACAAGGCTTGGCATATGAATATACTGACTTAGAATGTAACTACTGAGCGAGGTGCGCGCGCACTTACGCACAGTGGAAAAAAAAATCCTTGCCAATTTACTCATGAATACATATAAGATTTTTTTTGGGGGGGGGGGGGGGGGGGGGGGGGGGGCGGGGGGGGGGGGGGGGGGGGGGGGGGGGAGGGATGGTGGGATCCTCTACATATAATTTCCATGCATAATAAGTTCAATTTCAAACGCATTTTGTTCAAAGCAGAAAGATTTCTTTCGTATCATCCTCTCCTCCACGACAATTCTCCCCCCCCCCCCCCCCCCCCAACTCACTTCCTCCCCTATCTACAAAATAAAAGAAACAGATTGAACTGGGGAAAAAAGGAAGAAAGCTTCTTTCTATACAAAAAAAAGAAAAAAGAAAAAGAAAAAAAAAAGACTGACGTCGGTCTGAGTACATTCGGTGATCTCGTATGCTCTGTCGGCAAGACCGAGCATTCTCAATATCATTCTGTTTCTAACAGGTCTTCGGAGGAGACAGGTTCTTGTGCGGAAGTTGGGGACGAAAAGAGATCTTTCAGTAAACTCAGTAAACTCCTCTTCCCTATCTCCCTGCTTTCGCTGAACGCGAAAACAATAACAACAACAACAATAGATTCTATGGCTATATATCCACATGAACACTTCTAAGAGAAGATAACCATTTGGCGGGAAGAACCTCTACTGATAAGGCAAATTAAAAGTGCTTTTTTCCCCTTCAATACGTTATCTATTCTTACAGAGATAAACGAATATGTAGGTAATGTTACTACTCGATAAGTCAAATTTTACACCGAAGTAAATTAGCTGTCACGCGCGTGTTCTACATAAAAATGTGAGCACCTCTTCCCATCCTATCCTGCGATTCCCAATCTTTTTCCACCTCCACTCCCTGCAGTACTCTCTCTCTCCCTCTCTCTCTGCATGAGTGTGTGTGTTGTGTGTGTTGTGTGTGTGTAGGTAAATAGGTACACAGTCACCTTCTAGAGCCAGCATCCACTGGGCCAGAAAATATATGCCAGTGCACTTAATTACAACCACTTTCATCCATAAAAGCGTCTTCACACGATGTGTTTTTAGCAGTAAGTCACGAGGAAGAGGGACGGGACACAACAGACAATCAAGGCAGCAACATCCTTTCTGGTCCAGTAACCACGAGATTTCAGAAATATCACCTTGAAGAATTGACCTTAAGAACCTCTTCCGCAGGAGTGGTGTGGAGAACGGGTACAAAAGGAAAAGCTGACAACCTCAGGTGCCTTCTGTTTTCTCTTTCTCTGTCTGTCTCTCTCTCTCGCTCACACACACACACACACACACACACACACGCACACACACACACACAGAGAAACACGCACCACACACACACACCACACACACACATTACACCCTCCCTGGTAGATAAATTCTTTTCCGGAGAGCGCTTCTGCGGCTGTCCAAATATCAAGGCCAAAATATCTCAAATTGTCAACTTGTGTGTTTATTTGAGATCGGTAGAACTTGACTTTGGGCTGTTTTCTAACCAGTCTCTCTGATGTTCGACGGAGAGCAAGCATGATGGAGAGAGATCACGTTAGAAGCGAGTGTGAGTGTCGAAAGTACGAAAGCTCAACTTGAAGTTTGCTAGTGAGGTGAAAAAGCAGAAAAGGTAAATTGTCAAATTACAGGTGGAAAAGAAGTTAGGACGTTTCGACCCGTTAGGACTTGCTTCTTTTGTTGTCGCTTTCTTCTAATGCTGGTTTTGAAATGTGGATAATACCGAGCAGTGTTGGCCTATTCCGAGAAAAGATCTAACCCATGTCTTGCAAAACATCTGAATGATAAAGAATCGGTGCCAACTCACCCTTTTTCCGTCGCAACGTGCCGTTCGGTACTTGCAAGTCTCGTCTACCCCATCCAGTCTTGTTTTCCGGAATGTCACATTCCACACAGTCACAGAGTTGCCGTGTCACCACAATGCTTGGAAATCACAACACAGTAGGTTTCCATGTACAAACTCTCGTGTTTGCACCCAACACACGATTTTGTGTTGCTTCTCTCGGGTGTTTTTTCCCCTTCTTTTTGTTGTTGTTGTTGTTGTAATGATAGAGGAAGACAAACGGAATGGAAAGCAACTCTTCCTCTCACGACGTCTGTCCCTGTGTTTGAGTCAAGACTTCCCACTCGGTGATGTTCGGACGGATTTGAAAAAGGAAGCCGTACCGCAAGATTTGCACGAACAGTTTAAGCCAACACTGCTCACGTCATCTGTCAATGTCATTTTGGGGGGTGGCTCTGCCTTGACGGGGTATTGTGGGAGGTGGGTGGGAGGGAGTAAGTGTGTGTGTGTGTGTGTGTGTGTGCACGTGAGGGAGAGTCTGCGCTACCTTTGGTTTAATTGTAATGACATATCACACCCCACTTTCTCTGTTTCCAGTCAAACCCGTTAAATACGTTGCTCTCCTGCTAAACAGCACTTGGTCCCATAAGACCGTACACAGCCAGCTTCTTCTGCCTACGCAGGCTGATACTCCTGCGGACACTCCCTGTATAGACAGGCAAGGATTAATCCCATCTACCCAACAAAGGGAGTGGAGTTTTGGGTGTATGATCGTTTTTTGTTTTTGTTTTAATCCGCCATTAAGGCAGCCATACTCCAACTTCGGGAAATACACAGCCAGCCAATCATATGCCAGAGACAAGGCACGTGCGTGAGCGACAGTTTCTTAAACTAGCGATAAGATAATGGCAATTCGTCCCCAGCCTCACCCCCCCCCCCCCCCCCCCCCTGAATTTTCGTGACAGAGGTCTATTCTTTCCACAGAGAGAGAGAGAACATATTATTCAGATAATAAAAAATTAATGTCCCATATCATGGGTGAGCTTGTTTGTGTCAAAAGACGTGGATTACATTCCACCAATAAAATGGGGAGGAAAATCCATGGCTAGTTAACTGCGCATGGTTTCTTTAATGTATAAGAAAGTCAGGATGTGGAGCTGTATTGAATCTTCGGTAACTAAAGCAAACAAACAAACAAACTGTTGATTGTCGGCGGCAAAACCAGAATCCTCCTCCTCTTCATCGTCCGCCTCCGCAGTATCATCATTATTATAAATCATCCATACAACAGTGAGAGGTTTGTAGTCAATAGGACATTTTTAAAAACAATCAGCTTTGAGCCAGATGTGAAGTACTATTTCAGCTGACATGTACTGTATTCTTTGACAATATGACGTTAGCTGCTCATAACTTTTGATAGAACAACAACTGCCAAGGAGCCAGAAATACGTCCCATAGTTTGTACCTAAAGTAAAAAGACAATGAAGAAAGCCGACTGTGTGGTTCAAGTCTTTCAAAGACAATGATGAAAGCCGACTGTGTGGTTCAAGTCTTTCCAGTTCAGCCCACAGCAAACACAACTCAGGGTAGTAGCCGAACACGGGCCAAAAAATCCACAATACAAATACAAATGCTGCAAATACCCGCAAATACAAATACAGAGGCTGTGACCTTCCCACCACCATAACCCTAAAGTTAAGGAAGCAAACATGAATAACCATATCAGAAAAGTGGGAGGTGGGGGTATGGGAGGGGGTTCCGAAGAAGAAGAGGGAGCTTCTCTAACACTACAAATGACACCAACGCGTGGAGATGGACAGCGAGATTCGAACTGACGAATAAAGACTGACTGCAAACAGAAACTCGACCACGGAGCGATCATCACCTAGCTCAAAAGTCAAGGCCTCTGCATATTGATAGGATCCCGCTGACGTCAATTAACTGCCTGCAGCGCTAACTGGGATCCATGTGGACCTCAGGTAACACCCCCCACCATCACCAGCACCACCTACCAGTATCCCGCTGAGGTCAATTAACTGATAGCACGTGTTGAAGTTGATGATCGATGGCAAACGGAAAGCTCCCCCCCCCCCCCCCCCCCCCCCCCCCCGCAACCACCTTCTCAATCAGCCACCGACGACAGTCTAAGCCGTTTTGAAGTGATCGTCATGGAAGTAACGTCTTTTCCAATTCACAACGCATCCTCAAGGAAACAAACAAACAAATACCCAGGCTCTGCTTTAGAGTACACGTACACGTTAACAGGCGGCTTAGGAGAACGAAGACCATACAGACACTACCTTTGGTTTTAGTTGGTATTGATGACGATCGCCCAGTCCATCACACAAAACCTTTCCATGGCTTTCCACCAGAGGTCTGGAAGCATGGGGTCCAGCGCTAGATGCCAAACTGCATGAGCTCTTCGTCTGTAGTTGGGGAGCAGGAGAAACTACCACACGATCTCCACGATGCAGTCATCATCACCTGTGCAAGAGCAAAGGGGAAATGTCACGACTGCTCCAACTACCGGGAGATTACTCTGCTCTCCATCGCTGGAAAAATCCCTGCAAGGATGTTGCTGAACAGACTGGTTCCCACCGTTACTGAAGACCACTTCCAAGAGAGCCAGTGTGGCTTCAGAGCCAACAGGAGCACCACAGACATGGTGTTTGTTCTCAGGCAACTACAAGAGAAGTACTGGGAGCAAAACAAAGGACTGTATGTTGACGTAACCAAAGCATTCGACACTGAGCAGAAAAGGAATGTGGCAGATTATGGAATGACTCGGCTGTCCCCTAAAGTTCCTCAGCATGGTCATCCGGCTGCATTGGGCGTGGCCAAGTCAGATTCAACAATGATCTCTAAGAGCCCTTCCCTAGCATCAATGGAGTGAAGCAGGGTTGCCTTCTGGCACCGACTCTTTTTACCATATACTGTATCATGATGCTCAAACAGGCTTGGTGAGACTGAACTGAAAACAGCCCATCAGTTCACCTACCTGGGGTGCAACATCTCACCAGACGCCACAATGGACAGGAAAATCGACAAGACACTGACAAAAATAAACAGTGCTTTTGGCAGATTGTACAAACGAGTGTGGAACGACAAAATGTTTGAAGGGCACTATGATCAGAGTGTACAAAGCCATCATGCTTACCATTCTCCTGTACAGCTGTAGGTTGTGGGTCACCTACCGTCACCATCTGAGACTCTTCGAGCACTTCCATCAGCGCTGCCTTTGCATCATCTTCAGTATTCACCGGAGTGATTTCATCACCAATGTTGAAGTCCTCGAGCAGGCGGGGCTCACCAATGTCGAAGCCATGCTACTGAAGCCCCAGCTATGCTGGGCAGGGCCGTCTCCAGGATGGAAGATCATCGCCTGCCCAAGATCGTCCTGTGTAGTGAACTCTCCTCCGGCCATAACGACAAAGTGACACCGAAGAGGCGATACAAGGACCGTTTGAAAAAGCAACCCTCAGGTCCTGTCATATTGGCCATCACCAGTGGTGGTCCCTAGCTGCGGATCGCAACACCTGGCGTCTCACCATTAACAACGCCGTCAGCTCCTTCTAAAATGCCTGTAGGGACACCCTTGGGGACAACAGGCGCAAGACGAAGGACCATGATGCTGTGACATCGATCCCTCATCAGAGTTTGACATTCAGTCGCTATAGCCGGGCCTGCCAATCCTGCATTGGTCTTGTCAGTCACGAATGCGTCTGTAGTCGACGTGGGCCACTTCTTCCATGGTCTTCGTCCGCAAAACAAAGTGTGTGTGTGTGTGTGTGTGTGTGTGTTATCAAAAGAAAATGCCATAAACTCAGAACGATTCGGGTTTTGTTATTTAAACCTTAGCAAACTATTTTCTGCGCTAAACCCAGCAGACCGGTAATTCTGTCTTGACTGTCTCTGTCTCTATTTCTGTCTCTGTCTGTCTGTCTGTCTGTCTCTGTATTTCTGTCTCTGTCTGTCTGTCTGTCTCTGTCTGTCTTCCTAGTTTGCACTACACTTGCCGTATGCTACCCCACCTCCTCCTCCTCCTCCACCAACCCTCAGCCGACTTAACCCCCCCCCCCCTTTTTTTTTTAATTGTCACCCCCTTTTCACAATCATTCATAACTGACATAGTTATCTCACTCATTTGTCTATCATCTTGATTACGATTTGTTCACAGCACACCGTGTGAATTCTTGTTATCCGAATGTTATATTCTTACATAGGTTAGCCTTTGACTTACCTATTTTTGCTCCGTCGCTTGGTTCAGAAAGCCGTGTGCGAAAGGGTTTTTGTTCATTTCCTTTCGTTGGTTAACTAAGGTTTCATCTCTGTCTGTCTCTTTCTCTGTCTCTGTCTGTCTGTCTGTCTGTCTGTCTCTCTCTCTCTCTCTCTCTCTCTCTCTGCACAGATTCTTTAAAGTCTACAAGAACAACTGAGTCACAGGTATTATGTCCCCTATATTCATGTGCTAGGGAAGACGAAATCCATTTAATCTTGTTGTGTCCGGCTAACGGTGATTTAAGAAAAGAACTAATTCCAAGAAAAGATGAAATGGATCTATGTATGTTTAGGTTGTTGTGCCTTTTACTTTCATCACCTAACATGGTAACGATACGGAACTTGTCATTATATTTGTATTTAAGCTGTTGTAAGTCGTTCAATTTAATGTTTTGCATTGAATATGATCATCGTTTGTAACTGTACTGTCACGTACTGAGGCCCCATCAGAATGGGCCAATGGCCTCCCGATTGAACAATTCATTCATTCATTCATTCAGGCTGCCTGTCTATCTGTCTCTCTCCTGGAGTCTTTGTGTATTTGTCTGTCACGAGTCTAGTTCGTCTTTCTCTCTGCCTTTATCTTTGTCTCTGTCTGTCAGTCTGTTTGTCTGCCTGCCGGCCGGCCGGCCTGTCTGTCTGTCTGTCTGTCTGTCTGTCTCTCTCTCTCTCTCTCTCTCTCTCTCTCTCTCTCTCTCTCTCTCTCTCTCTCTCTCTCGTTTCTCTCTAGCTGTCATTGTAGAATTAGATTACAATATTGCTATGTTGAATTGTCAGTATGAATGATATGTGTTGAAATAATGTATGCATGACAGGGACAGATTTTAAGACTAGGCTTTGGCGTAAGATCTTCATCCTAGCGTATTAAAATCAATCAGTCTCTCTGTGTCTCTTTCTGTCTCTGTCTGCCCCCCCCCCTACCCCTTAGCTTAGAGCAGTCCCTCCCCCCCCTCTCTCTCTCTCTCTGTCTGTCTCTCCTCTGTCTGTCTGTTTGTCTGCCCCCCCCCCCCCCCCCTTAGCTTAGAGCAGTCCCCCCCCTCTCTCTCTCTCTCTCTCTCTCTCTCTCTTCAAGTCTCCCCTCTGAGAGTCTCCCCGGCCCCCTACTCAGCCTTCTCGACAACAAAGAGCCAACGGGGAACCCACACCCCGTTCGCCCACATCAAACAGCACCAGGTGAGAGCATGTCTTTGTACAATTTGAAAACGCCGCCACACATCCCCCCCCCACGCTCCCTTCCCTTCCCCTCCCCCCCCCTCCCCTACACACACACCTTGCACACGTGCCGTCTACCGCAGCCAATGCGAGTTCTCAGCCTACCACCTGTCTCGCCCTCGTGTCTTCCTTCCCTCGCCTCTCCTCCCATACGCCCTTTCCTTCAGCCCTACCCCCCACACCCCACACCCCCTCCTCAACTTCTACCCTCCCTTCCCTCCGTTCCTCCTCCCGCCCGCCCGCCTGCCCTCCCTCAACTCCTCCTATCCTCCTCCTCCTCTGTCCCTCTCTCCTCTCACCTGTCGCAGCCCACGTCAAGTCAGTCAGGCGTGGAGATGAGAGAGAGAGAGAGAGAGAGAGAGAGAGAGAGAGAGAGGGAGGGAGGAGAGAGAGAGAGAGAGAGAGAGAGGAGAGAGAGAGAGAGAGAATCGAAGACTTCAGCTACTGAAGAGAGAGAGAGAGAGAGGAGAAGAGAAAACTTCAGCTACTCGAGAGAGAGAGAGAGTCGAAGACTTCAGCCACCGGTCAGAGGATGTTACTGTCTCTAGTGTAGGGGGAAATGGCTGAATATAAATAGACAGGATCTTGTTATTGGCCTCTTAGTTCTCACAAACTCTTTTTCTCTATTTTGTATGGAAGATCGAACATGAAAGGCATTAGAGGACAGATGGAGCCCCCCCCCCCCCCCCCCCCTCTCCCTGCATCTCTGTCTCTTTTGCTGATTTTTATATATCGCATTGGGTTACACGTTAGTTTCAAAGCGAGGTGACTGAAGGCGGAAACTGAATCAAATTTTGAAATAAAAGTTACTGGTTCCGCAAGACAATCCAGACAAACAGATGACAGGACAAAACACGATGCATTTTGACCTCTTAGGTCTTCTTCACGTGAAACAAACAAAATTCAGGACAATGAAAACGAAGAACAAGCAATCACTTATCTACGGCTATGTGTATTCTGACAACTTTTGTGAAGTTCCACGCGATTGGTAGGGTAGGTGATGCGATTGGCCTTCATCTGACATGACTTCATTGTGGCTGACAAGCGCTTAAGGCTTCATGTTCATCGGTTGCTTGATGTTTGTGTGTCGACTGGGTTAGGTCAACAAGACCCCCTACTTCAATCTCGGTAATCGCCGGCGCGTTTATAATAATGTCTTAGAGATGATACTTTGACAAAAAAAAAAACAAAAAAAAAACAAACAAACAAAAAACACACACACACAAAAACGAGACTCCACCTCCGAATTACTCATCTTAACCCAAACTTGACGCTTATGCAAATTCTTATACTAGCTCTTACTCAAGTGTGTATTTTAAAAAGAAAGGTTATTGGTTCGGCAAGACAATACAGACAAACAGATTACAGGACAAAACACGATGCATTTCGACCTCCAGGGTCTTCGTCAGGCAAAAACAAACAACATTTTGGACACTGAAAACGAAGAACGAGCAACCACTTATCTTCTCATATTCGGAGCATACTGGGTGTTGAATTCTTATCCTTACCCAAAGTCGAAACCCTAACCCCAACTGTACAAAAGTTCATGAAAAGTTTTAAGCATGATAAATTGCGCTTGCGGTATCGGGGCAGTAGAGTTGTCTCATCGATAAGAAGAAAAGAACGTTAACTTCGGTGAAGCTTTACGGATCTTCGACTAAGATGACGTTAATCTTAGCATTCGTGATTTGAAATCGATGACGACGATTTTCACCCTTCTTCCGCCCTCTCATAGTTAAAAAAAAGGTAGATATGTGTGTGTGTGTGTGTGTGTGTGTGTGTGTGTGTGTGTGTGTGTGTGTCCTGGGAGGGCGGGAGGGGAGGGCTCTCTTTCTGTCCCGCACCCATTCCATTTCTGACTTTCGCTCCCCCCCCCCCCCCCCTTCCCTGACGAACTCTCAAGCACGCGCGCATGTGTGGTGTGTGTGTGTGTGTGTGTGTGTGTGTGTGTGTGGTGTGTGTGTGTGTGTGTGTGTGTGTGGGGGGGGGGGGGGAGGGGGGGGGCTCTCTTTCTGTCCCGCACCCATTCCATTTCTGTCTTTCGCCACCTCTCCCCCTTCTCTGACGAACTCTCAAGCACGCGCGCATGTGTGTGTGTGTGTGTGTGTGTGTGTGTGTGTGTGTGTGTGTGTGTGTGTGTGTCCGCGCGCGCACGTCTGCGTGTGTGTCCACGCGCGCACGTCTTTGTGTGCGCACAGAGAGAGAGAGAGAGAGAGAGAGAGAGAGAGAGAGACGATGTATGTTAAACGCTGGTCATTTTGATCACGTCTAGCAGGTGTTCAGGATGACTGCCGTAGTCGAGTTGACGTTTACACTGGAGACAGGGGCTGGTTGGGAAAGAATTCATCACTGAGGAGAGTGCATGGGTCCGCTTGTCCGCTGGGTCCGTTCGTTTCCAGTTTAGTCTATACATAGGGGCCTAAATGCTACCTTTTGTTTTCATTGTAGTCTATACATAGAAGCCTAATGTTACCTTTTGTTTTCATTGTAGTCTATACATAGAAGCCTAATGTTACCTTTTGTTTTCATTGTAGTCTATACATAGAGGACTAATGCTACCTTTTGTTTTCATTGTAGTCTATACATAGAAGCCTGATGTTACCTTTTGTTTTCATTGTAGTCTATACATAGAGGCCTAATGTTACCTTTTGTTTATACATAGAGGCCTAATGTTACCTTTTGTTTTCATTGTAGTCTGTACATAGAGGCCTAATGTTACCTTTTGTTTTCATTGTAGTCTATACATAGAGGCCTAATGTTACCTTTTGTTTTTACATAGAGGCCTAATGTTACCTTTTGTTTTCATTGTAGTCTATACATAGAGGCCTAATGTTACCTTTTGTTTTCATTGTAGTCTATACATAGAGGCCTAATGTTACCTTTTGTTTTCATTGTAGTCTATACATAGAGGCCTAATGCTACCTTTTGTTTTCATTGTAGTCTATACATAGAGGCCTAATGCTACCTTTTGTTTTCATTGTAGTCTATACATAGGGGCCTAATGCTACCCCTTGTTTTCATTTTAATGTATACATAGTGGCCTAATGTTACCTTTTGTTTTCATTTTAGTCTATACACAGGGGTGTAATGCTACCTTTTGTTTACATCTTAGTCATAGGGCCTAATGCTACCCCTTGTTTTCATGTTAGTGTATACATAGGGGCCTAATGTTACCTTCTGTTTTAATTTTAGTCTATACACAGGGGTATAATGCTACCTTTTGTTTTCATCTTAGTCTATACACAGGGGCCTAATGCTACCCCTTGTTTTCATTTTAGTGTATACATAGGGGCCTAATGTTACCTTTTGTTTTCATTTTAGTCCATACATAGGGGCCAAATAATGTGCATCTTTCGTTTCCATTTTGGTGTGTACATAGGAGCCTAATAATGTGCATCTGTTGTTTTTATTTTGATCTCTATACAGGGGTCTGATGATGTGCACCTGATGATGCGAACCTTACTATGCATCTTTTGTTTCCAGTGTAGTCTTTTCATTGGGGCCTAATACCATGCACTTTTCGTTTCCATTGTAGTCTGTGCACAGGGGGGCTAATACTATGCACCTTTCGTTTCCATTTTCAAGTTTAAGTATCTATACATAGGTGCTGAACATTCTGCGCCTTCTGCTTTCGTTTTAGTCTACACATAAAGGCCTAACGCTGTGCGCCCGGTTTCCATCGAAGGCTACACCCTAAGGGCCTAATACTATGCGCCTTTCTTTTCTTTTATTTTTAGTCTCTACATAGGGAGGGACCTAATAGACCTCACCGGAGAAAGGATTTTCAGCCAATCAGAAAATAGGTCACATTCGGTGCGCGCCTAGCCGCAGGCAGCATAGAAGGGGGGGGGGGGGGGGGGGCCACAAGCTACAACCGTAGCACGCGCACGCACACACAGAATAAGAGAGAGAATGTGTGTGTGTGCATACAGTGTGTATTGTAAATCGGGCAGTGTAGGCTGTATGTGTGTGTGTGTGTGTGTGTGTGTGTGCGCGCGCGTACGTGCGTTCGTGTGTGCGTGTGTGTGTGTGTGTGTGTGTGTGTGTGTGTGTGTGTGTGTGTGTGTGTGTGTGTGTGTGTGTACAGAGCCTATTGTTAATCAGGCAGTGTGTGTGTATGTGTGTGTGTGTGTGTGTGTGTGTGTGTGTGTGTGTGTGTGTGTGTGTGCGTGCGTGTTTATGTGTGAGTAAGTGTGTGTGCAGAACCTAAGACGTGCACATCCATTTCCGTGTATGCACATATCTGTAGTCGTGTCACACACGCACAAACACGCGAGCACACACACACAAACACACACACACACACACACACACACACACACGCACGCACGCACGCACGCACGCACGCACGCACGCACGCACACACACACACACACACACACACGTACACGGCGCGCGCGCGCTCAAACGTATAGACGCTCGAACACACACACACGCGCGTGCGCGCATGTACACACACACACACACACACACACACACACACACACACACACACACACACACACACACGCACGCACGCACACAAACACACCCACCCATGCTCAAACAACACACACACACACACACACACACACACACACACACACACACACAACACACACACACACACACACACACACAGAGTCTCTTTCCTCAATGATGTACACAATGCATGCTCACGTTGCGTTTAAATACATAGTTAATAGGTACACTTACACATACCAGCATAGAACCCCACACATAGGAGATAGATATTTGACTATTCCACAGTCTGTATTGACCTGTACTGTACTGTCCACAGTCTGTATTGACCGGTACAGTACTGTTCACAGTCTCTATTGACCTGTACTGTACTGTCCACAGTCTGTATTGACTGTACTGTACTGTCCACAGTCTCTATTGACCTGTACTGTACTGTCCACAGTCTGTATTGACTGTACTGTACTGTCCACAGTCTGTATTCACTGTACTGTCCACAGTCTGTATTGACCTGTACTGTCCACAGTCTGTATTGACTGTACTGTACTGTCCACAGTCTGTATTGACCTGTACTGTACTGTCCACAGTCTGTATTGACCTGTACTGTACTGTCCACGTCTGTATTGACCTGTACTGTACTGTCCACAGTCTGTATTGACTGTACTGTCCACAGTCTGTATTGACCTGTACTGTCCACAGTCTGTATTGACTGTACTGTAGACTGTACTTGTTAGAAAACAAGACACTTACCCAGCTTTGCATTCACATTTATCTTCCACGACAAGCTGCCTCTTGTTGTCGATTTCAAGGACCATTTTGTGGGGTGCTGCTTTCTTGTGGTAGGAGCGGTAACACGTGGCACACACCTCCACCTTCTCGCTTCCATTTGTATGGGAAATCTTGATGTTATCAATAAAACAGGATGCAAACTTGTTTTTTCCTCGATCAAGTACAGTTTTTGAGAGCGTGCTGTACTTTGGAGGGTAATGAGGGCCGACGGAATCATGGATGCCTTCGAGCGAGTCTGTCGCGCTGTTCGTATCAGCCGCCATTGTTTCAGCCTCCCGCGAGAGCTTGTGGCCCCCTAGCAACTCTATGATAATGAGGCCCGCGCGAGCCGCGAGCCGGCGAGGTCTATACTCGGCACAGTTCGTTTCTATTTTTGTCTCTATATAACGGCGTAATGGGGGGGCCGATAGCTCAGTTGGTAGAGCGCCGGACTCGTGATCCTGGGGTTGCAGGTTCGAATTTCGGTATAGGGGGATTTTTCCCTCGGAGTTAACATTGGTTCTGACTCCATCCCCCATATAGTCGTTCGGATGGGACTATAAACCGAGGTCTAGTCTGTGTCACATGCACTAAAGATCATATACGGACTCTAAAGATCCCGATGCTCATGTCCTAAGACGGGTGAGTACCGGCTACACGAAAATACACAATGCATGCAACCTGTGTGCCAGAATAATCTACTTGAAGACTGTGAGCACGGGGCAGGTTAAACATCCCCATCTGGAAGAAGAATGTCATGCGACTTTCGTTCCCACAAATAGATGCCGAATTGCTGCGCGCTTTTTCGTTTCCACTGCTGCGCATAACCCGAGACCGAGCGTTTGAGAGCAGAGAACGGGGAAATACCAATCCTGGGCCACTTCCGCCCTCACCCAGTTTCGGGCGAAAGTAACCCAGGATTGGTATTTCCCCGTTCTCTGACAAGTAAGACTTCAAACTATGTTTTCCTAATCATTTTCGCGCATACAGTCATTTTCAATACCATCATTTTTGCGGAGACAGTCACCAAACTAAAACTTGGCTGAGACACTGTGCGAACAACCCTAATTAGAGGGCTTGGGGGTTGTGGCAGGCAGTACCATGTAACGCGGCCCTGGACGGATCCTATGGCCTGTAATTATGGCGCCATAAGGTAGGGCTGGCGTCACCTGACCGTGTGGCGAAGGATTCTTTGTGATATTTTCATTTAGACACGGAGCCATAGACATACGTGTTCTGCGTTTCACAAAATACGTCGCACGCACACACACACACACACGTGCAAACGCATGAACGCACGCGCGCACACACACACACGCTCACTCACTCACGCACACAAACACACTCACACACACACACCCACACACACGCACTATTTAAAAAATGTGCCCCCGGTTTACAGTAGCATACCCCCCGCCTACGGTGGCGTGCTCCCTGTCTACATTGCAGGTGTGCCTCCGGCCAAAAAAATCAATACTGCCGCACTCCCTCCCTACCCCCACTCCTTCCTGCCCAGCTTGCTCGATCGCACCATATGACATCAGCCAACACTGCCCGCGTGGCGGCGCTGTCACAGCCTGGCCAATCAGCGGGCGCTCACATGACTAGGTAACCCACAAATTCTTTCGCTGACAGTCGGACGAGCAGGACGGTTTACCTGTGCGGTGGGTGTGTTATTTTAATAACCGGTTTACTGAAAACAGAATTGTGTATCTTAAAGGTTTGTTGGTTTAAGGAAATGAAAACGTTGAAGGCAATATTGTTAACAAAGATACAGCCAGTTTTAATACGTGTTTGGCTATCGATGAGATTGTTCCTTATCTAAAAAATGGCGCTGCATTGTTGAAAGTTGGCCGAAGCAAAACAAACCATCACGCGTTGATTGTTGGGAGCTGGCTTGAGACAGCTAAAGCCATGTTTTTTAAACATGGCGTTCATTTCTTAAGGCGGAGGTAAACACGGCTAATTCGTATGCTAAAAAACTTATATTTGAAACATTTTTGCTGTTCCTCCCAAGTAAAAATGTTCCTAGTTTGTATCAGAGTTGATTGATTGTTAACTACAGATTCAGTGTTCATGTAGCAAGCTGATCTGTGTATTAAGATGTGTATACTTTTCTACTTTTCTAATTCTAACCAGTTCATCTGCCTTCAAGTGTGCCCTTATGCAACTGAATGGCGATTTTCGAATGTTCTGGCAAAACTAGATAGGGCTAGGCAGCCTTAGTGTGGTGAAGTCAGCCTTGCTATAAATAGCCGTTTATACATGAACGGCTATTTTTAGCAGCAAGAGGGCTGTGGGAAACCCGCTTGCTATAAAATAACCGTTTATACATTGAACGGCTATTTTTAGCAGCAAGAGGCCTGTGGGGAAATCCGCCTTGCTATAAATAGCCGTTTATACATGAACGGCTATTTTTAGCGGGCAGAGGACTGTGGGGAAATCCGCCTTGCTGACTGCTACTATAAATAGCCGTTTATACAATGAAGGCTATATTTAGCAGCATGAGTCTAACAGGATGTAATTGTCAGGGTTTCAAAATTCAACACAACCAAAGTGTGGGCCGTCGCCGGCCATTCGACTGGACATAAGTCCAAACGCAGACATCTTGGCGCCACGTAGACCGGGCCCATGGTTCGGATCCGGCCAATTAAGCTTAGTGGAGAGGCTTACAGAGACGGTACGATCCACCAGACTGACTAAGCGTTTTGACCGACCCCTCGATGTCTAGCGAGACGAGTCGTAGCCCCTGGCTCAGACTCATTACCCACTTTGTGGAACCAGCGTCATTGTTAGTCAGACGTGTGGCGCCCCCGACTCAGTAGCCACTTTACAATGCAGTGTCCACGACTTAAGCCACACGGGCCAGTTAAGTGGGAAAAGGGGGGGAAAGGTAGTGTGTGGTGGGGGTGAAAATCTAGCAAAATCAATTAAATGACAATTGACCACCACGAGAGTAAGGCGTGTCGGTGTGACTGTCATGATTTGAATATCCAATGGAATTAGAGGGGGCTAACTTGGGTGTCAGGGGTAAAAATACTGCCCAAATGGTACTCCCCCTTTTTTTGGACAGATCGGGACGAATAAAAAGTGTGAGAGGGAGAGAACGGAGAGAGAACGAGGGGGAGAACGAACGAGAGAGAGAGAGAGAGAGGTTCTAGGTCTGCTTGAGGGAAAAGCAGAGAGGATGAGGGAGGGGAAAGAGAAGAAACCCAGTTGAGAGATTAGCATGAGATAGTCTGCAGAGGAAGGACTGAGGAGAGATGTGGAGAGAGAGAGAGTTGCTAATTAATGAAAAAGAAAAGAAAGAAAAGAAAAAAGAAAGAAAAGCAACCTTTGTCCTTTTGATAAGAGCAGACTAGAAGGGAAAGGGGAGAGTGAAATGCGTTAATGCAGGAAAAAAAAGAAAGGAGAACAGATCGATTTTTGATAGTCACTGTTCTATCCTCACTGGGGTTCGACCTCGTACTTGGCCAGCGCCACTTTCATCAGCAGTCCGCCTGACCAACGCCAGCAGTCCGGCTTGACCGGTTGCAAGCAGACCAACACCGGCCAGCAGTTGTGACGGTTGTGAAAAGTGAAAAGTGAAAGAAAAAAAAAGGGAAAAGGGAAAAAGAGACAGTGATTCGTGAATAGTTAGATCACTGGCCAGGTAAAGTAGAAAATCTATTTATACCGGGTTAGTTAATGATGTTTTAGATAAATGACTTTGTGAAGTTCAGGAAAGAGAGAATGTTTTATTTCATTTGTTCCATATGCATTGATGTTTCTTTCTATGATCATGTATAGTAGTTATAGACTTTATAGTGGTTTGATGTGACGAATGCATGATATATGAATGAGATTGTAAGCAGCTGTGAGTGTGTTTGGGCTGTGCGCTGTCCTTCCTCCATCGACATCACCCGAGGTTGACAATTTATTGGCGAGCCTGCCAGGATATTTTTGGCCCATTTATTATAAATTTTTCAACTTTCAGAGAGGAAGTGGGTGGGATTCAAGTATTGTAATCCTAAGACAAGGGGTTGTCTTACTGTATTTCCAAGATAGTTAAATACTAGGCTTGGCATTGCTTCCCAAAATAGTTAATACTAGGCTTGGCATTTCAGCCCCAGAGTACTATTTCGCAAGATTGCTTAATTCGCTCTCATAGTTGGGTCAGGCGCTGGGCGTCTTATAAAAAAATAAATTTCGTTGTCCCCAAACTAATTCATCATTCATTGGATTGTGCTATTACGTCACTCGGTCGGTAACCACCAGTTTGGCTGTGTAGTAATAAAAATCTTGTTCAAAAAAAGAGATTTCAATGGCGGAAGAAAAGAACACCCTATTGAACAATTGTGAGCGTCGCTCGTGATCTAGGTTACTCAGGAGATGAGTTGCGTGCATTCGTTGAAAAACCCAACAAAAGATGGAAAGAGACGAACGCGCGGGGAAAAGAACGACCGTCGCAGTAGAAATAGCATTAGAGAGCAGGAAACGACTAAAGCTAGCGCAAGCAGGAAACAGAAAGACAAAGGGAAACGCAGGAAACAGAAAGACATAGGGAAACGCAGGAACAGAAAGAATGAAACAGGAAACGGAAAGATTAAAGGGTTCAATTAGAGTTAGAGAAGGTGAGAAAACAGAGGGAGACCACGATGATGTAGCTCATTTCCAGTGACTCTGTGCGCAGCTATGCCCCCGACCCAAGTTGCCCAAAAATTTTCGGAAGGAAACCCATTCGATTATGCATACCCTCAGTCGTTTCGAAACGTTTGCGGACCAGTCAGGGTTGGCCTCCAGAAGAGTGGGCAGTCATTTTGTCAGCGTATTGACGGGTAAGGCATTGCAGATTTTCACTGCGTTACAGCAGAACAACGTCCCATTTTGGTGCTGTGAAGGAGTCTTTAATGAAGGATTTGACCTCACAGAGGAGGGGTTCAGGAAGAAATTTCGTTCAGGCTAAATTGCAAGCAGGGGAACGTACACTCAGTTTGGTGCAGTTAGATCACTATTTTGAGAAATGGTTTTTGAGTTGAGTGGTACGAAGAAGGAGTTCGCTTGAAAAAAAAGGAAAGAGCTAGTTATGAAAGAACAGATTTTGTCAGGTTGCGGCCTGAGTTAAAATTATACATTTGAAAGAGGGGACAGCCGAGACGCAGGGGCAAATTTTCCGCCCCTTATACCTTCTCCCCAAACACTGCCGCGTGGCGGCGCTGTCACAGCCGGGCCCAAATTTCAGGGGCGCTCACATGACTAGGTAACCCAAAAATTTCCCCCTTTCGCTAAGTCGGCAGCGGGACTTTTTTACCGGCGGGGGTGTGTTATTTTAAAAACCCTTTTACTAAAAAACAGAATTGTGTATCTTAAAGGTTTTTTTGGTTTAAGGAAATGAAAACTTGAAGGAATATTGTTAACAAAGATACAGCCATTTTTAAATAGTGTTTGGATCGATAGATTTTTCCTTATCTAAAAAAGGGCCCTGCATTGTTAAATTGGCCGAAGAAAAAACAAACCATCACGCTTGATTGTTGGGAGCTGGCTTGAGACAGCAAAAAACCCAGTTTTTTAAACAGGGCGTTCTTTCTTAAGGCGGAGGTAAACCCGGCTAATTCGTATGCTAAAAAAACTTTTTTTTAAAAAATTTTTTCTTTTTCCCCCCAAGTAAAAATGTTCCTAGTTTGTATCAGAGTTGTTTTGTTTGTTAATAAATTCGTGTTCATGTAGCAAGTGATCTGTGTATTAAGATTTAACTTTTTACTTTTCAATTCTAACCAGTTCATCTGCCTTAAAGTGTCCCCTTTATGAAACTAATGGCATTTTCGAATTTCTGGCAAAACTAATAGGGCTAGGAAACCTTAGTGGGGTGAATCAGCCTTGCATAAATAGCCGTTTATACTAACCTTTTTTTAGCAGCAAGAGGCTGGGGGGAAATCCCCCTTGCTTAAAAAAAAGTTTATACTAAACGGCTATTTTTAGCAGCAAGGGGGCCTGTGGGAAACCCCCTTGCAAAAAAATAGCCGTTTTACATGAACGGTTTTTTAGCAGCAAAAAATGTGGGGAAATCCCCCTTTGTGACTGCTACAAAAAAATACCGTTATACATAACGGCTATATTTGCAGCATGAGTTAACAGGATGTAATTTGTCACGGTCAAAATTCAACACAACCAAAGTGTGGCCGTCGCCGGCCATTGCGGGACATAAGCCCAAACCAGACATCTTGCCCCAAACGTAGACCGGGCCCAGGTTGATCCCCCAAATTTAATTTTAGTGGAGGGGCTTACAAGAGGGTACGATCCACCCAAATGACTAACCCTTTTTTGACCGACGCCTCGATTCAGCAACGAGTCGTAGCGCCGGCTCGACTCACTAGCCATTTTGGGGGAAACCAGGCATTGTTAGTAACGTGGGGGGCCCCCCCCAGCCCAGTAGCCTTTTTTCAATGCCATGTCCAGCTTAACCACACGGCCCCATTAAGTAGGAAAGGGGGGGGGGTAGTGTGTGGGGGGGGTAAAAAATCTAGCAAATCAATTAAATGCCCAATGACCACCACGAGGAAAAGGCGTGTGGGTGTGACTGTCAGATTTGAATTCCAAGGGAAATTTAAAGGGGGTAACTTGGGGTGTAGGGGTAAAAATACTGACCAAGGTACTCGCCCTTTTTGGACAGTCGGGACAAATAAAAAAAGATTAAAAGGGGAGAAAGGGAGAACAGGGGAGAACGAACAAGAGAAGAGAGAGAGAGGTTCTGGGTCTGCTTGGGAAAAGCAGAAAAATGAGGGGGGGAAAAGAGAAGAGAACCAAAGTTGAAGATAACATAATAGTTGCGAGGAAGGACTGGGGAGAGATGGGGAGAGAGAGGGGTTTTAAATTAATGAAGAAGAAAAAAAGAAAAGAAAAAAGAAAAGAAAAAACCCAGGTCCTTTTGATAAGAGCAGACTAGAAGGAGAAAGGAGTGAAATGCGTTAATCGGAAGAAAGAAAGGAGAACAGATCGTTTTTTTTAAAGTCCTTTCTTCCTCACGGGGTTCGACCCGTACGGGGCCAGCGCACTTTCATCGCATCAGCCACCCCAAAGCCAGAGTCCGGCTTCCGGTGCAAGCAGACCAACACCGCGCCACAGTTGTGACCCTTGTGAAAATGACAGTGAAAGAAAAAAAAAAGGGAAAAGAAAAAGAGACAGTGATTCGTGAAAAGTTTTGATCATGGCCAGTAAAGTAGAAATTTTTTAACCCCCGGGGTTTGTTAAAGATGTTTTGATAAATACTTTTTGAAATTTAGGAAAGAGGAATGTTTTATTTCATTTGTTCCAAAGCATTTATTTTCTTTCTATGATCAGTATAGTAAAATTTAGTTTACAAATGGTTTGATGTGACGAATGCATGATAATGAAGAGATTGTAAGCAAGTGTTGGGGTGTTTGGGTGTGCGCTGTCCTTTTTCCCCCATCGACATCACCCAGGTTTTACAATTATTGGCGACCTGCCAGGATATTCTGGCCCATTTATTATAATTGTTAACTTTCCGAAGGGAAATGGGTGGGATTTAAGTATTGTAATCCTAAACAAGGGTTGTCTTACTGTTTTTCCCAAGATAGTTAAATCTAGGGTTGGCATTGCTTCCCAAATAGTTAATACTAGGCTTTGGCATTTCACCCCCCAAATACTCATTTCGCACGATTGCCCTTAAAATTGCTCTCTAGTTGGGTCAGGGGCTGGGGGTCTTTTAAAAATAAACTTGTCCCCAAGCTAAATTTATCTCATGGGTTGTGCTATTACCCCCCGGTCGGTAACCACCGTTTGGCTTGTAGTAATAAAAAAACTGTTCAAAAAAAAAGGGTACAATGGCGGAAAAAAGAACACCCCTATTTAACAATTGAGCGTCGTCGGATCTAGGTTAACCCCGGAATGAGTTGCGTGCATTCGTTGAAAACAACAAAAGATGGAAAGAGACGAACGCCGGGGAAAGACGACGCTGCGTAAAATAGCTTTAAAAGCAGGAAAAGACAAAGCTAGCGCAAGAGGAAACAGAAAGACAAAGGGGAAACGCAGGAAACAGAAAGACATAGGGGAAAAAGGAAACAGAAAGAATAAGGGGAAACGGAAAGATTAAAGGTTCAATTTGAGTTTTAAAAAGGGGGAGAAAACAGAGGGAGACCCCCGATGAGGTAGCTCACTTTCCTGATTGTGCGCAGCAGGCCCCCCACCCAATTGCCAAATTCTCGGGAAGGGAAACCCATTTGATTATGCATTCCCATCGTTTCGAAACGTTTGCGGACCAGTCAGGGGGTTTGGGCCCCCGAAGAGTGGCATCATTTTGTCCCGGGGCCCATTGACGGGAAAGGGATTGCAGATTTTCACTGCGTTACCCGCAGAACAACAGTCCCATTTTGGGGCTGTGAAGGAGTCTTTAATGAAGGGATTTGACCTCACAGAGGAGGGGTTCAGGAAGAAATTTCGTTCAGCTAAATTGCAAGCAGGGGAAACGTACACTCAGTTTGGTGCACGTCTAGATACTATTTTGAAAATGGTTAGAGTTGAGTGGTACGAAGAAGGAGTTCGCTGAATTGAAAGAGCTAGTTTATGAAAGAACAGATTTTTGTCAGGTTGCGGCCCTGAGTTAACTATACATTTGAAAGAGAGACAGCCAGAGACAGCAGGGGAGTTGTTGAAGTTCGCAGAGGTGTATAGAGAGGCACGTTTGGGCACGAAGGTGCAGGAGAAACAGTGCTAGGCACAGGTGAGAAGAGTGCAAGGAGAACCAGGGAGTTTTCTGCAAAGTCTGCAAACCCAGTGGTGGGGCAGAAGGAAGGGCAAAGGGACATTAGGTTGTTTCATTTGTCACAAGAAGGGACATTGTGCGAGGGATTGTCGCATGAGTTCCAGAAGGCAGCAGCCTTGCAAGAGGTGGAATAAGGGTCGTCAAGGGAAACGACCTGCAGTGGAACCAAAAGGGATTCAGTCTGAAGAGGGTGGAGTGCAGCCTATGGCTAGCACTGGACAGCAGTCAGTGTCAGGGATGGAGGGCACTAGGCTGAGTGGTTCGTTACCAGTGGAAGAAGGGTGGATTGGCCAGCAGAGGTGAAAGTGTTACGAGACACTGGTTGTTCATGCGGGTAGTACGAACAACGCTGGTCGATAAGGGATATTGACAGGGCAAATCCAGACCTGTACTCTAATCGATGGCACTGTGAGGGAGTTTCCAGTTGCTAAGATAGAAGTACGTACCCCTTACTTCTCAGGCGAGTTGTCTGCGTTGGTGATGGAGAAACCCCTTCACGATTCGATCATTGGAAATATTCCAGGGGCAAGGGATCCAGGGGATCCTGAGTTGTTGACTGCTACAGGGGCAGCAGTTCAGACACGGAGCAAGAAGGAGGAAAAGGTTGTTAAACCGTTAGTTGTTCCAGGAAGGAAGTCGGCATAGACGTGTCGCCTGATGAGTTTAGGGCTGCACAGGAACAAGACCCTTCGCTCGTGAAGTCTTGGGATTGGCAAGAGTGGAGAGAAACAGGAGGTTAGAGGAGGTGAGACAGAATTTCTTGTGAAAGGCGGGCTGTTGTACCGAGTGTTCACCAAGGGGAAGACAGGTAAGGTGACCACTCAGTTAGAGGTACCAGCAGGTTATCGTGACACTGTCATGTCAGTGGGTCACGAGTCGCTCATGGCGGGTCATCTCGGCACCAGCAAAACAGCTGACCGAATCTTTGATGACTTTCATTGGCCAGGAGCAATGGCAGACATTCAAGCGTTTCTGTATGTCATGTGACGTGTGTCAAAAGGTCAGCCACAAGAGGTGAAGAGGAAGGCGCCTCTTAAACATCCCCCTTTAATTGACACACCGTTCAGGAGGGTGGCTATTGATTTGATTGGCCCAATCTCGCCCTGTTCCAAAGGTGGGCACAGGTATGAGACGTGTAAGTTTGGAAGGGAAGGTTTGCAGGAGCTAGGGTCATTCAGAAGAAGCAATATGACAGGAAGGTGAGGAAGCAATCCCTCAAGGCGGGAGATCAAGTCCTGGTACTGCTTCCACGGGTCACAACAAGCTGCTGATGCATTGGAAGGACCATTCACCATCACTGAAAAGGTCGGTCGGGATTACCGAATTGATGTGAATGGGAAACCAGAACTTTTCCATGCGAATTTTCTCCGCAAATATATTCAGCGTGAGACTCAGCACATAGGCGCAGCAGCAATCATTGATGAGGTGAAGGAGACCCAGCAGAAGAAGGGGGATTTTGTTGCCTGAGTTTCCAGGAGAAGAGTCATACAGGGATGTGTCACTGTATGAAGGGCTAGACAGTAGAGTTCCTAGGTTTTGTTGTCGGAGGCGACACAAAGCCAGCCAGAAAGGGGAAAGGTGGAGAAGATGATGAATCAGAGAGACCAAAGACCAAAACAGAAGTCAGGAGTCTGCTAGGTTTTATTGGGTTCTATAGGGAGTTTGTCCCAAATTTCGCAGCAATCACGAGTCCTCTCAGTGATTTGGTCAAGGCAGGGAAACCGGCAGTGGTCGAATGGTCAGACGCTGCAGAGCAAGCACTGCAGACGGTGTTGGAAAGACTAGGTTCCCGTCCCATCTTGAAGCTACCGGATATGTCCAAACCATTTTTGTTGCGGACAGATGCATCAGGTGGTGGATAGGTGCACTATTGTTACAGGAGCATGAAGGGGTCGAGTTTCCTGTGAGATACGCTAGCAGGAAGTTGACAAAGTGTGAAGAAGGGTACGCAACGGTGGAGAAGGAGTGTTTAGCGGTCGTGTGGGCCGTGCAGAAATTCCACAAATACTTGTATGGGAAAGAGTTCGTGATCGAGACGGATCATCAACCACTCAAATTCCTGCAGGAGGCGCAGTTGAAAAAACAGCAGAGTTCTGCGTTGGGCAATGGCACTGCAGCCCTACAGGTATCGAGTGCAGTACATCCCAGGTCGACAGAATGTCGGAGCTGACTATTTAAGTCGCGTAGTCTAGCAAGCTGCAGCTCAGAGGAAGTCAGTCATATCCGGGTGCTTTGTTGATAATATGTGTTGATTACAGTTATGTTGATTGGATATGGGTTCATTCCCAGTTGGCTATGGTCCATATTTTCTGTGTGAGACTGTTTATATTTTCTTTGTGAGATTTGTTCATGTAAATGTAGTTAATGCTTGGAGCATACAGCCGCTTGTGTAGTAATGCATTATTTGCAATGAGTGAGATGGAGATTCCTCAGTGAAGTGTCATGGATCGTGATCATATTATATTGTGCTTTTCATAAGAATGTGAAAAGAAGATGTGGCAAATCCGCAGGTAGGGAATTGCATAAGTGCGCACAGAGGTCGTTATAAAATGAGTTGAATAACGCAAGAGCGCACGTCAATGATAACTCATTGGAGTGGTATTCACTAATGGTATATTTTATAATTTATAAACCGTTGGTTGTAAAGTATTTTCCAAACTTTGCGCGTGTAGCTGTGTGTCAGCAAATTCGGTTGTTGTCTTTTTTTGTACCGTTTTTGAGACAATGCGGTGCATAGTCTTTTGCAGGGGGAAATTGTCACGGTCAAATTCAACACAACCAAAGTGTGGTCCGTCGCCGGCCACTTGGACTGGACATAAGTCCAAACGCAGACATCTTGGCGCCACGTAGACCGGGCCCATGGTTCGGATCCGGCCAATTAAGCTTAGTGGAGAGGCTTCCACAGAGACGGTACGATCCACCCAGACTGACTAAGCCGTTTTGACCGACGCCTCGATGTCTAGCGAGACGAGTCGTAGCGCCTGGCTCAGACTCATCTAGCCACTTTGTGGAACCAGCGTCATTGTTAGTCAGACGTCGTGGGCGCCCACCCAGACTCAGCAGCCACTTTACAATGACCAGTGTCCACGACTTAAGCCACACGGCGCCAGTTAAGTAGGAAAGGGGGGAAGGTAGTGTGTGGTGGGGGTGAAATCTAGCTAATCAATTAAATGACCAATTGACCACCACAGAGAGTAAGGCGTGTCGGTGTGACTGTCATGATTTGAATATCCAATGGAATTAGAGGGGCTAACTTCGGGTGTCAGGGTAAAAATACTGACCAATGGTACTTCGCCCTTTTTGGACAGATCGGGACGAATAAAAAAGATGTGAGAGGGAGAGAACGGGGAAACGAGGGGGAGAACGAACAGAGAGAGAGAGAGAGAGAGTTCTAGGTCTGCTTGAGGGAAAAGCAGAGAGATGAGGGGAGGAGAGAAGAGAACCAAGTTGAGAGATTAGCATGAGATAGTCTGCAGAGGAAGGACTGAGGAGAGATGTGGAGAGAGAGAGAGTTGCTAATTAATGAAGAAGAAAAGAAAGAAAAGAAAAAAGAAAAGAAAAGCAACCATGTCCATTTGATAAGAGCAGACTAGAAGAGAGAGAGAGAGAGTGCAATGCGTTAATGCAGGAAGAAAGAAAGGAGAACAGATCGATGTTGATAGTCACTGTTCTATCCTCACTGGGGTTCGACCTCGTACTTGGCCAGCGCCACTTTCATCAGCAGTCCAGCCTGACCAACGCCAGCAGTCCGGCTTGACCGGTGCAAGCAGACCAACACCAGCGCCAGCAGTTGTGACGCGTTGTGAAAGTGACAGTGAAAGAAAAAAAAAGGGAAAAGAAAAAGAGACAGTGATTCGTGAATAGTTAAGATCACCTGGCCAGGTAAAGTAGAAATCTATTTATACCCGGGTTAGTTAATGATGTTTTAGATAAATGATTTTGTGAAGTTCAGGAAAGAGAGAATGTTTTATTTCATTTGATTCCATATGCATTGATGTTTCTTTCTATGATCATGTATAGTAAAGTTATAGACTTTACTAGTGGTTTGATGTGTACGA
Source organism: Conus ventricosus (assembly GCA_018398815.1). Lineage (NCBI taxonomy): Eukaryota > Metazoa > Mollusca > Gastropoda > Neogastropoda > Conidae > Conus > Conus ventricosus. Next base: position 45,128,676 of record CM031611.1, on the reverse strand, counting down.
ATGCATGATATATGAATGAGATTGTAAGCAAGCTGTGAGTGTGTTTGGGCTGTGCGCTAGTCCTTCCTCATCGACATCACCCGAGGTTGACAGTAGTGGTGCTCGTAACTGGGACAGATGTGCCCCACCCCACCCCACGCATGCACACCTCCTCCTCCCACCCCCCACCCCACGCATGCACACCTCCTCCTCCCACCCCACCCCACGCATGCACACCTCCTCCTCCCACCCCCACCCCACGCATGCACACCTCCTCCTCCCACCCCCACCCCACGCATGCACACCCCCCTACCCACTCCACCCCACCCCCCACGCATGCACACACTCAAGTTCCTTCTAAGTTTTAACTTAAGTTACCCCAAGTTACTTTTAAGTTCTTACCAAGTTACTTCTAAGTTTTTAATTAAGTCGCCCCAGGTTCTTAATAAGTTCTTGATCAAGTTCTTAAGTAAGTTCTTAATAAGTTCTTGATCAAGTTCTTGATAAGTTCTTGATTAAGTCATCCTCTAAGTACAACCAAGTTCTTTATTTAAGTTATCTTATAATTATCAAAAAAATACATTCTATGTTTTTATCTTAAATAGTAGATGTCTAATATAGTACACACACGCTCAAAAACGCGTCATCGTTGAGGATGTCTTGCTCAGCGTTTTCTGCATAGATCTTAAGGAAGGTCTTACATCCGAAGCAACCGCATTGATTACAATTCGGGTCTATGGAAATGTCTTTTATAGACTCCAGGTCTTTATTTATTGACTTCATCATTTTATAATACGCCATGATCTATTTTTATAAAAAATTTAAAATTAAGTTCTTAAAATATTATTCCATTTGAAATGGATCAAAATGATGCTTTGTTATTGGCGGTTTTGGCGTGCTGGTGTCTTTTTCTGCATTTAGTGGTTCAGATTTTTTTGATTGCTTTTGTTTCTGCTGCCATTGTGTATATATTTTATAACCGTAATAACTGCCCCCAACAGCAGCAATGGCGCCAAAAATGGCAACAGTTTTAAGTTCAATATTCCATGAAGACTTTGGGGCCCTTGTATCACATGGAGTTTTTATAGCTGGCATTGGATCAACTTGTTCTGACGTTGGCGGTGTTATGTTTTCATGATGAGTTATATTCTGTAACATTAATTTTTTTTGTTGTTCCACTCTGCTAATTTTTTTCCTGCTTCAACACGCCCAGGATTTTTAATGGTCCCCACCTGGTTCAGTGTTTTCTGCTGATTTTCTGGCTTGGTTACTTTCTCCACCTGATTCAGTGTTTTCTGGTTCTGCTGATTTTCAGCTCGTTCATTTTGAAGGGAAACAAAATCTATATGATTAAAAGTTATTAATCCCATGATTAATGGCGATAACAATGTTCCAAATCTGTAGTATAGATCACATCCTAGAGACTCTAATACTTTGTTAAAACTGGATCTTGCGTTAAATCATACGTAAGATCTTGTTCAGAATCAATGGGAGCAAATCTACTGACTAGTTTAGTGTACAAACTAAGAACCGTTTTGCCCCACACTTTTCACCATTCTAGACCCAGCTGCGCTTCATACCTGTTATGATACTTTAAAATGTCTTGTGGCGACATCTGTTGAATCTGTTCAATGCTGAATTCAGTTCCGAGGAAACTGTTTTGTTTTTCCACACGCTGCTAAAGAATACAGCCTCTCCTTTTTGGGCATAATAGCTTGGTCATCAACTTGGTCATTCATAAGTTCAGGAAGGTTTAGGCTGCCTTGTAGCTGTAGGAGATCATCACTGTTCATGTTTTTTATATTAATTATAATTATTTTATCTTTTAAATGAGCACCGAAAAAACTGTTACCAACCTTGTATACCATTCTGCTGTTATTGGAGGACTAAGTGTAGGATACTCAATGCTTGGTAAAAGCCTGTTAAGAATTAAACCAGCAGATCTTGGCAAACTAGACTTTGAGGATTCAGCAAAGCTAATTGCTATCATTGCAGCTTCGGTTGCCACGAAAGATTTTCTAGTTAAGCAAGGAATAATTCCAGACAATAAAATATGTAAAAAAAAATACATTTATAAAAAATGGCTTCACTCGCAATAATGATAGCGGCGCTGTGGTGAATGCGCTTGCTTTTAGCGGAAGTAATTTCGCATTTAGTAAACTGCGGGATGACGGCGAGAGAAAAAGACATAACAAAGCTATGGAGGAACTAGCAGCTGCACAAGACGCCTATGAAAAGCAGAGACTTGAGCAGTTAGATTTATTAATGACACACTGAAAAAAACAGGGGCATGCAGCTTACACATTTAAAAATGTTGATCAAGCAATAAAACAATATTATCTAGTAACAGGCAAACCGTCCAGACATTGCCCCCACCAAAATTCAGTGACTTTTATCAACCATCAGAAAAACAAAGATGCAAGAAATCGGGTTTATTGTCGTTGTATGACGTCGTGTATTTTGTGACTAATAATGCTGATAAAATGACAAATCTATTATGCCCAAATATCGGAA
>CM031611.1:45112681-45126083 GCA_018398815.1 Conus ventricosus | reverse complement strand
AACGCTTTGCTTGCTTTTTGGTTAGTTTTTGGGTGCCCTGGGATAAGCGCAAGAAGATCTTTTATCGTTTTTATCCCACGAGACCAAGGGTCAAAGGTCTTTTTCACTGGGCAGGTTTGGGGGTCCGAGTTTGAGATTTGTTTTTTTGTGTGTAAAATCTTGTGCTGGATGCTTTGAAAATTAACACTTGAAAGGGCATTACATTGTTTTGAGTTTAAAAAAAAAAAATTTGTCATTAAAAAAAAATTTACAAAAAAGGGGGAAAAAAAGCTGATTGTTATCAAGGGAAATCATGACCTGGGTCGCCAGTACCCGCAACAACACCACACCCAGAGGTCTTTTGACCCAGAGCCCTGTGGTTTTACTTCTGGCAGATGGTGAGCTGAACTGGCACGAACCCTCGCCCACCTCGATGAGCTGCGACTGGGGAGAAACCGGCACTGCACATCGCTGCCAACAACGACCATGTGGAGTGCATCGGCTTTCCCTCCCAAACGTCAGTACTGCATGTCGGGTTGGGTGGTGGTGTGATAGTGGTGATGGTTGTGTGTGGGATGATGGGGTTTATGGATAGGGTTTTTGGTTGTGGTGGGGTTGATTTGTTGGGGTATTTTGTGTTCTTAGCCTTTTTTTCCATCTTGCTTGTGTGTTGATTTTTTTTCTCCCTTTGTATTACTTGTTTCCCTTTTGTCCAAGATGTTATGTTCGCCCTCTCATGTTTTCCCCTCCCCTCTCACTCTTCTCTCTCTCATCCTCTCCCTCTCTCCCCCCTCTCCAGTAGATGATCTTCAACTCTTTCTCTCTCTAAAACATCACTCCATACTTGATTTTTCGATTTTTCTTCTCTCTTCCCTCTTCTTCCGTTCTCCACTTTTCCCCTTTCTCCTCCCCTCTCTCGCTCTTGCGCTTCATTCACCCTTTCTTGGAATTTCAGATTTAATGCTATGTAAATTATGAGTTTGAAATCAATTTTACACCGATTCTCTGTCCTAAAACAAGTTTAAAAACTTTTTCTCTCTTTTTTCCCCGGAGGGCGACATTGATTCCAGATGGCCGAAGCGGTTCCCTTCCCTTCACTGGCTTGCGCGCGTAGTTCGTGCAGAGGCCTTGTGGCTGGGTCAGTCACTTACCTGGTGTGTGTGTGTGTGGGGTGTGTGTAGTGTGTGTGTGTGTGTGGTTCTGTGTTGTTTTGTGGTGTTTTGTGTGTGTTAACTGTGTGTGTGTGTGTGTTGGGTTTGGGGTGTGTTGCGTGTGTGTTTTGTGTAATGTGTGGTGTGTGTTGTGTTTGGTGTTTGGTGTGTGTATGTGTTTGGGGTTGTATGTGTGGTGTGTTGTGTCTGGGTGTTGCGGGTTATGTGTGTGTGTGTATTGTGTGTGGCCTGTGTTGTGTCTGCGTGTGTGTCGCTTGTTTTGTATTTGGGTATGTGTGTTGTGTTAAATTATTGTTCTGGGTGTGTTTGTTGTTTGGTGTGTGCCTTAATGTGTGTGTCCCATGTTTACATGGATTGTGTTTTTATTTTTCCTGTTGTTGGTGTTGTGTGGTTGTGTGTGTGTGTGTTTGTCCCTGTGTGCTGTTGTAGTGTGTGTGCTGTGTGTGGTGTGGGGTGTGTGTCGTGTGTGAACTGTTTAATAAACCATTTGTTGCTTATAGCCCCCGACCCCAAAGGCCACCGGCCCTTTCCACTTAAAAAATTTACTCTCGGTCTTAAAAAATTATTTTTTAAAAACTTTCCCTTCACTTTAAGACATCTGCGCTCCTTTTTAATGTGTTGTGTATGTTTTGTGGCGTTGTTTATGAATTTGGTTGTTGGCGTTGTTGGAGTGGTGTCGTTACCTCCCATCGTGTTTTTCTGCCTCTTGTTACCTTTTCCATGGATTGAATTTATCTCAGTTACCTGGGTTTTCCATTATCTTTGTTTTCTTTTTTTCATTTTTTATTGCTCCTTTTTTAATGGTTTCCCAGTTTTTAAAATGCAACTTGCTTACCCTCCTGCAAAATCAATCGTTGCATCACCCTGCACACCTGTCCATGCTTCACACATCTGTTTGGCTTGCATAGAATTTCCCATGGATATTACTAGGTTTCCCTTAACCACAGAAATTTACTTTTACTGGTGCTGTGCTTTTCCTGTATATTTCCTGTGCTTAAAAAATTCCACCCTTTGACAAAAGTTGTTACCCTTTTCCCCCCGCTTTTCCGCTGCCCCTTCCCTTTCCCCACTGCCCCACTTTCCTTTCCACCCCACCCACACACCCCCCCCCCCCCACACCCCCCCACCCCCACCTCTACGACTGTTTGAGCCTTTTTCCGATTACTCAAGTTGTCTCACCACACACCACACACCCAAAAAATCTTTTTGCCCCTCCTCCCCTCCTCCCCCTTCCTTTCTCCCCTCTCCCCTTTCTCTCCCCCTCTCACCCTCTCTCCTCCTCTCTCTCCTCTCCTCCCCTCTTCTCCCCTCCTCCTCTCTCCCCTCCTCTCTCTCTCCTCTTTTTCTTCTTCTCCTTCTTCTTCCTCTCTCGTCCCTTTTCCCTCCTCCTCACTCCTCTCCACCCCCCCCCCTCCCTCCCTCCTCTTCTTTTCCTCCTCCTCCCCTCCCCTCCCACCCATTCCTTTTCCTGTTCCCTCCCTCCCCACCCTTCCCCCTCCCTTTCCTTTCTCTCTCTTCTCTTTTCCCTCCCCTCCTCCTCCTCCCTCCTCCATCTCCTCTCTCGTCTCTCCCCTTCTCCTCTCTCTCTCTCCCCCTCACCTAATCTCTCTTTTCCCTTCTTTAACGCCCCCTCCCCCCCCCCCCCCCCCACCCCTCCCCTCCTTTCTCCTTCTCTCCTCTCTCTTCCCTCTCTCTCCTCCCCTCTCCTCTCCTCTTCTCTCTCCTCTCTCTCCTCCTCTCCTTTCCCTTCTCTCCCTTCTTCCCTCTCCTTCTGCCTTTTTTCGCTCTCTCCCTCTTTTCCCCCTTTCCCCCCCCGCCCCCCTTCTTTCCCTCCCCTTTCTCCTTCTCCACTCTCTCCCCCTTCCCTCCCTCCCCCCCCCCCCCCACCCCCGTCTCCCTCCATCCCTTCTTTCTTCTCTCACTCTGTCTTGCTCCTTCCCTCTCTTCTCTGGCTCTTGCTCACTCCCTCTTTCCCTCCATCCCTTCCTCCCCCTCTCCCCTGTCTTTCCCCTTTCTGTCTCTGTCTGTCTGTTCTCTCTCTCTCTCTCCCCTCATCTCCTCCCTCTCTCTCCTCTCTCTCTCTCCTCTCACTCTCTCTCTCTTTTCTGCTTCTTCTTTTGATTTATCCCAACTCTCTTTCATTCCTCTCTCCCTGTCTTTTCGTCTGTCTCTTTCTTTCTCTCACCCCGTCCCCCCCCCCCCCTCCTGCTTCCTGCTCCCTTCTCTCTCTCCTTCTCTCTCTTTTCCCTTCTCTCTTTCGGGTCTCTGTTCTCTCTGTCCTCTCTGTCTGTGTCTCTGTTTCTCTCTGTCTCTCTCTCTCTCTGTCTCGTCCATTGTATCTCTCTTTGTCGTCTTTCTCTCTGTCTCGTTTCTGTGTGTGTGATATTGGTTTCTCTCTCCTGTCGTCTGTCTGTCTTCTGTCTGTCCTGCCCCTGTCTGTCCTCTCTCTCTCTCCCCTCTCCTCCCCTCCTCTCTCTCACCTCCCTGTCTGCCCCTTCTCCATCTCTCTCACCTCTCTCTCTGTGTCTGTCATCGCCCTCTTTCTGTGTTTTCTCTCTCTCTCCCCTCTCCCTCTTCCCCCTCGCCTTCCCCTCTCTCCCCTCTCCCTTCATCTCCCCCTTCTCCCTCTCTCTCTCCCCTTCTCACTCCCCCTCTCTCCTCTCTCTCTCTCTTCTCCTCCCCTCCTCTCTCTCTCTCTCCCTCTCTCTCTCTCTGTCTCCATCTCTCTCACTCTCTCTCACTCTCTCTCTCTGTCTGTCAGCCCTGTCTCCCTCTGTGTTTCTCTCTCTCTCTCTTCCTCTCTCCCTCTCTCTCTCTCTCTCTGTCACTGAACCCCCTCTGCCCCTTGCCCCTCTCTCAGAGTGTAAATTCCACCTTCCAGGAGCCTCAGTGAATGCAAGCGACCTCAAGGGCAACACCCCCCTCCACCTGGCAATGGGGAAAAGACTGGAAAACAACCATGATGATGCAGTGAGTGTGGTGTGTGTGTGTGTGGTGTGTGTGTGTGTTGGTGTGTGGTCTGTGTGTGTCTGTGTGTCCTTGTGTGTGTGTGCGTGTGTGTGTGTGTTGTGTGTGTGTTGGTGTGTGTTTTTGTTGTTGTCCTTAAAATTTAGCGTCTTTCCACATTAAGTGATATTAGACGAGTGTTCGTGTGTGGTGTTGGTGTGTGTGTTTGGGGTGTGTGTGTGCGCATGTGTGTGCGCTGTGTAGTGTTTATCTGTGTCTCTGTCTGTGCCCTTGCCTCTGTGTGTGTGTGTGTGTATGTGTGATTGTTAAACAATCGTAGCATTTAGTGCGTCACTATCACTGTAGCTGTCAGAGCATCGCTATCATTGTCATCATCGAACAATTGTAGCAGTCAGAGCATCGCTATCATTGTCATCAATCCCACAATTGTAGCAGTTAGAGCATCGCTATCATTGTCATCATCCTCACAATGTAGATGTCAGAGCATCGCTATCATTGTCATCATAAATCACAATTGTAGATGTTAAAGGGCATCGCTATAAATTGTCATGATCGTCAAAAATTGTAGCAGTTAAGCATCGCTATCATTGTAAACATCGTCACAATTGTAGATGTCAGAGCATCGCTATCATTGTCATCATCCATCACAATTGTAGCATCAGAGCATTGCAAATCATTGTCATCATCGTCACAATTGAGCAGTCAGAGCATCGCTATCTTGTCATCATCATCACAAATGTAGATGTTAGAGCATCACTATCATTGTCATCATCATCACAATTGTAGCAGTCAGCAATCGCTATCATTGTCATCATCGTCACAATTGTAGCAGTCAGAGCATCGCTACCCATTGTCATCATCGTCACAATTGTAGATTTAGAGCATCGCTGTCATTGTCATCATCGTCAAAATGCAGCGTCAGAGCACGAAGGGTTGTGGGGCAGGTGTGAAAAAACGCGGGCACGGCCATAGAGCAGCGCACCCAGGTGGCCTGTTGCTCCTCTCCAAGGGGAGCTCTCACAGACGTCATGGATGACGAAGGAGCCCCACCCTTGTCGTAGGGGCCCACAAGGAGGTGCAAGTCAACGTGGGGCTGTACCTGGCAATGTTGGGTTTGGGTGTGGGTCCAATGGAGGATGTGCGGGGGGGTGGATGGATTTGTTGGGAATGGATGGTGTAGAAGTGAAGATGGGGGTGTGCCAAGGGGGGGGTGGGTACGAGTGTAAGATGGAGGTGCCGGGTTTGGGGGTGGGGGGGCGGTTGGGTGTGAGTGTGAAATTTGTCAGTTGACGATCTTTTTTTTCCCGTTTTTTTTTATTTTCTTCCTCAGCTAGGACCCTGAGTTCTTCACTTGTGAGATTCATGTACGTCACCAGTTTTTAAATCCTGTCATCAAGGGAGCTGCATTCCATCCTCAGCAATCAGTCCCAACACTATACCCGTGGACGTGTATTAGTTTCATTATCCATCCCAAAGGCACACACCACGGCCTTCTCTTCCTGAAAGATGCAAAGGGATTTAAATCATATTTGAGCAAGATTTTTTTTTTTTCATGCATGAGTTTAAGCATGGTTTAACCTCAGTTTCAAGTCTCATTCAAAGGACAAGGAGGTGACTGAGGTGTGCATAGATGTTAAACTGCCAAGAGAAAAGGCCTTCCAGACTGGCTGCCTCAAAAGTAAATCAAACTCTTTGGAACAAAAGTCGGACATTTTGGGCCCCCATGCCCATCAGGCGCCAAGCGTTTTTTTTTTTTTTTTTTTTTAATTCAAAGTCTGTTCTCATTTTGTAACAGCAGACAGGTGAGAAAAAAAAGAACAAGTATTGAACGGTTTAAATGAAAAGAGTGCATATATTTGTCTTAAGGGAAGGGTGGGGGCTAACTCTTTCATCCCTACAACCTGTTTTTTCCCCGGTTTGCAGAAATCATAAAATTTCCTTCCGCAGCCCGGAAAACCGGGCAGCACAAAATCCTCCCTTTTCCTTCCTGCAGCCCGAAAATCGGTTCTCGCGGTAAAGCCTTTAAACTTTGTAACTGGGTCGCTTTCGGGCAGTGTTTATGCATGGAATGGATGCCAGATGGTCCCTACAAAACCTGGGAAAGTGGTTGCTGCCTAATCTGGACAGTTTGCTACTGCGTACGGGCAGCTCTCCACTTTAAAACTTTTTTTTTTCTCTAAATCCAGGAATGAAAGGAATACTCGTATTTTAAAAAATCTAGGGAAAAAGAGGAAGCAATGGTTCATAGAAAAGTATAATAAAGAGTTAAGATGAAAAGAAAAATATCAGACAGAACCACTTGAAGAGTTAGTTTCAAGGTGACTGAAGGCGGAGATTGAGGCAATGTTTTTTTTTAAATGTTCGTGATTCTGCAGGACAAATGGACAGATTACAAACAAAACACGACATGTTCAACCTCTTAGGCCTTCTTCAGATAAAACAAATAACATTCAGGACAGTGGGAAAAAGAAGAAAAAAAGCAATCCCTCATCTTCTCACATTCAACGCAAGATGGATGTTGAAGAGAAGAAGAGATTTCAAAGAAAGCCCAGTCAGATGACATGGCGCATAAAACTGATTGTGTCTGTTAGTCATCTTCTGTCCTCGGAACTAGACATCACTTTTACTGTAGATACAGTTTCTGGTTTAGTGCATTGTTTTTAATGGATCCTGCTGTTGCAGTACTAATGTGAGAGACTCTTCATGTGAAGGATTTAAAGCAGGGGCATTTAAAAAGGGTATGATCAGCCAACAGGGTGGAGTTACAAGCTTGTGCATGCATTTTGAGACAGTTTCCATGGATTGAAGTGAAGTTTGGAAACCAGATTGGAATATGTGTTGGGCAGAAGAGAATTCCAGACTTTTGTCACAATGTTTGTTTATGTAAGCACTTTTCCTGTAAGCCATGAAATTCATACTTATCAGCATTTACTACACCTCCTGGACTTCCGCATCGCTCCGTCTCTCGCATTTGTTGCAAAAAGTGTTGAGGATAAACACCACATGCGGCGTTTTGGTGATTTTCAGGGTAGAACTTGAATATCATTGAGAAATGCTGAAACAAAAACGTGAGAGGAGACAGACAGACAGACAGAGAGGAGTGTGTGTGGTGAAGGAGTTGGGTGGGGGAATGGGGGGAGGGAAGGAGAGAAAGTATGGGAAACCATTCACTTTTACACCAATCTGTGCACAGAGTTTTTTTTCCCCTGTTCATGAAAAAGAAACGCAGGTAAAAAAGCAGAAGATTCTTGAACATGAAGTCATTTGGCATAACCCACCCCAAATTGCACATCAATCAAATGACACTATTTGGGAACACCTTGATTGTTCTTAAAAATCCAGAGCATGAAAATTAGTGTTTGACAGAAAATTTATGATAACAATGAACACAAACCCACATATAATGCAACAGAACTGTCCCAGTTTGTGCAGCTGAAGAGGAGGGATATGGTTAGGTTCCTTTCATAGAAATGCTTTTCTATCCATCAACGACTTCTGCAGATTTTATTTTGTGAAAACTGGTATTAACAGACAGAACTATATGAAGAACTTATGCTTTACATTGAAAATGTAGACTGAAGTTTGTTACAACAACACACAAAAAAGACACAAAGCAAACAAACGAACAAAAACAACTAGAGCTTTATATTGAGAATTTTAGAATATAACATACCTGGACTGATGTGACAATTGCACATTTAAAAAGAAATACATTTTTATTTAGAGTGAATTCAACAAGTATACAATGAATGAATATCATTTTCTGGTTCTTAACATCATCGTATAATGTCCACAAAAGACTTTTTTTTCAACAACAATGAAGTGATCATAACTGTTTATTAATGTTGTATATTCCATCAAGAACACATTCTTGAGGCACATCAGGTCATCACTATAGCTTCATGCAGCAACCATCAAATTTTACCTGTTCATTACCCAAGATGGCCCAGGATTCCTTTGAAAAAAAAAATGAAAAAAAGACAGACTTTAAAATAAAATCAACCACAGTGACAGTGCATTTTTGGTGCTCTGAAGAAGTTGCACAAGGAGATAAGCATGAAACACAATCCTGGGTGAAATTATTGGACTTGTCCAAGGTTTTGGCCCACTACTCGCTGTCACAAGTAATCACGTCATTCGGCTGGTCCGGCAGCCATTTGATTTAAGTCAGTCCACTTAATAACATGAATGAATTCTGTCAGCAATTACCCACACACCCACACACACACACAGGCACACACAAACACATGTACAATTTCATACACATGCTGACAGCCCTGATGTGGCCCTTTGGCGGTCGGCTGGGCTATAAGCAACATGATCTTATCTTATCTTATACACATGCTGATGCATTATAGATACATATGCATCATCTTCGAACCTCATTCTGGTGTATGCAAAGACAGCATGACAACCAAATTAACAGGTCCAGATTATTATGCGAAGTAAAAAAAAATTGTAACAAATACGATCATCTACTGTGGGCACTGCTTTAAAGTACCTGTAGTCAAACGGTCGCTGTGTTTGCCAGTCAAGCAGATGGTTAGGAGTTCGAACCACTCATGAGATAGCTAAGAACCTTCTCTGTCCACCCAGCAGAAAAATGGGAACCTGATTCGGTTCAGGTAAGGTATATGTGCCGAAGAGACAGAATGGGTTCAGTCTTCCATAACGCCATGCCGCAGACACTGTGAACTTTTAAAAAGTTCACTGACGCTACAACAGCCGACAGGTTACAGAACTGTTGACCTTGACCTTTACCTTGTGTGTTTTCTCCAGAGTCAGTTTGCCAGCATTCCCAGGCAAAGTCGTTTCCGGGCATAACATCACCTCCGAGGTGGCTCCTATGGCTCCTGGAATGCCGAAAGCTAAAACTGTCGGTGAGGGCACCACTTGCAAGCAAGATGACGTGCAGCATTTGAATAGCCTCCTCCGTGGGTCAGTATCCAGTGCATGAAGTGCAACGCCATGTGGGACATCACGCTGCGCCTGCGGTCACAAGACGGTTTGCCGGAAATGCTGTGATACCGCTCTCGTGTGTCCTCAGTGTGGACAAAAGGTGGAGGAGGCAGAGGCAGACAACACAGGTGTGTTTGTGTGTGTGTGTGTGTGTGTGTGTGTGTGTGTGTGTGTCTGTGTGTGTGTGTTGTGTGTGTGTGTGTGTGTGTGTGGCATTTGCACAACAGCGCAGTAACTGTGTCTCCCCTGGTTAATGTGCATTAAAAACATACTTTTTACAATCTGGCTTTGACTGTGTTTGGAGCAATCAATCTTTACAGACATCAAAACATTAATAGGAGTGTCAAATAGTTTGCAATGCCTTTTCGTCAAGCATGGCAACATGACATTGAAACTACCCAGTATATGTTTTTCTACAAATTTTACAAATGTGATTTTAAGGAGGAGAAGTATATTTATAGCTTACCAGATGTTTATAATTACCCTCTTATCAAATTTAGATGTTGTAATCATAAATTGCCAATTGAAGTAGATTGTCAATTTGCTATCCAAAAGAAGAAAGGTTATGAAATAAATGTGACATGTCTGCAATAGGTGATGAAATCAATTTACCATGGAATGTTCATCATATGTTACTTTGCGCAACATGTATTTGCCAAAAAAGATTTCTCTCCCCAAAATCTGTCTATAATTTTTGTCAAATGATGTCTTCTACTTATCGAAAACAAATGCTTCTATTGTCAAAGTATATTAGAATATCTCAAGTGTTGTAAATTGTTGGTCTATGTCAGCATTGACTTCCAATTTACGTTTATATTTTGGCTTGTTTGTTTTCCTTTTCCTGTTATTGCTTTATACACACCCTTCCTCCATATCCCAAAAGGGGCAAAAGGAATAAATATTGTATTGTATTGTGTGTGTGTATCAGAACCAAGACCACGTAGATCTTGAGACTGTAGACTCTTTTTTGTCACCAAAAAAAAAATTGTCAAATTCTGTAAAGGAGAAGATGAAATAGTAGGGGAAAAAAATCGTTAGAGACCATCGTAATTTTTGCAGCCTTTTCGACTGGTTTCATTGTCAACCATTTTCATTTTTGCAGGTGAATTAAAATCCTTGCAATAACTAGCAAGTTTTTTTGTTTGTTGGGTTTTTTTGCACAGATGATCCAGAAGAAGATGAGCAAGAGGAAAGAGAGAAGCAGAATGAAAGGTGGACGATAGATTGAACGAGAAGCAGGAAGAAGAGGAGGAAGAATGGAACAAGTTTGACTGATTCCGGCATTGTGTTCGCTGCTTCGAGAGGGTGTCAGAGAGTGCTGCTGGTTTGTGTGAACTGAAACTGATATAGTCATTTTTGTATATCACTTCTTTTTTTTTACCTTTGTGATGTACCTGTACAGTGTACATGCACTTGACACAGATCACTATATTGAACCAACATACGTGCTAAGCAAACACTCTCTGTTTCATCCTGCATAACAGGGAATCTAGCTGATTCACTGTGAGAGTGCTCCCTTTTGTGTAAATCTGAGACGCTGTGATTTTGCCATGTACACATGAAAGGGAAGTTTTGACTGCAAGTTTTTTTTTAATTCCAGTCAGGCCTCCAAGCTTGAAATCTCCTACCGTGATGCGTGACATTCTTGCTCAGTGCTTTTTCATGCTCGATCAGGCTGTGCAAATTTTGCCAGAAGAACTGCATGGTCGCAGTAGTGGAGATGAGATTTGAAAGCAAAGAAGACATTGAACTGAGAGAGGTGGAGGCAAATGCCCCCAGTTTGTCAGATTTGTACGATTCAAGCAAACTTGTACGATGATTCATTGTAAACAACTTAGATTTTTATTCATCTTTGATGGTATATGCTTTTAATGGGTCCAGCTAAAATACAAACCCAAAAAACCCTTCAGTTAAAGAAACTAGTGCAAGTTAATTTGTGGATCAGGTCCAGCTTTTGGTCAGCATATGCGAGATCAGAAAATTCAACGCGGCGGTCTAAGGGTCAGTTACCCCACACACACACACACATTCCCTCCCCCCACCCACCCCAGTAAGAATTGTGTTTTTACCCATGTGTGTTGCTTTGTCTGTCTGTTAGCAGAATTACACAAAAGGTGTCAAGGCTTATCTTGATGAAAGTTGATGGCTAGTGGAGTTTGGCCTAGGCATGAAACCAATAGATTTTGAAAAGAAAAGTTACTGGCTCCACAAGACAGTCCAGACAAACAGATTACAGGACAAAACATGATGCATTTTGACCTCTTCGGTCTTCTTCAGGCAAAAACAAATAACATTAGGACAGTACAAACAAAGAACGTAAAGTCACTTATCTTCCCATCTGTTAAATAAATACATGGGAAGACTTTACGTTCTTTGTTCGTACTGTCATTTGTACTGTCCAAATGTTATTTGTTTTGCCTGAAGAAGACCCAAGAGGTCAAAATGCACTGTGTCTTGTCCTGTGCCTTGTTTGTCTATGTCCTTGGCGGAAACTAACCCCCTTTCTTTCTAAATTTAACTGAACTGATTGTCATGACACTGGGTGGGAAGATTAAAATGCAGCTGATTCCCTCAAATTTTGGTGCCCAAACATGGTGCCGATCTGGATCAGATGGTGGGGATCCACGATCTGTTTGACATCGGCAGTGGTCTGCATTCTCCCATTGTTGCCCTTCTAGTTTTTTTTTCATGAATTTACGTGGGCGCTTATCATTTTCATAATATTAGCAAATTTAAAAGAAAAATTATCATTAACCTTCGGATAAAGGGACAAACACACACACAAAATTAGTAACAAGACAACACGTTTTGCGTTTTGACCTCTGTGGTCTTCTTCAGGCAAGATAAAAAAACATTCAGTAGAATGCAAACAAAGAACGAGCGGTCACTTATCTTACCAAATGGGCGCAAAATGGATGTTGAAATCCCTTGTGTGAACAACTGCTTTAACAGATTAACACAAAAATACTTGCGTGCACGTTAATTATCAGTTGATCCTTTACAGGAATAGGATTGTGCCCAATCTGAGAGGATAAGTGATTGCCCCGGTCTTTGTTTGCATTGTCCTGAACTTTGTTTCTCTCGCTTGAAAAGGACCAAAGAGGTCGAAACGTGCAGTGTTTTGTCTTGTAATTTATTTGTCCCTGTTGTCCGTCGGAATAGCAATAATTTTTCTTTTCCATTTGTTCCAATTTACGCCTGCAGGCACCTCACCTTGAAGCTAATTCATCATTTTAGTTTTGTCTTCAGGGAGGAAACGTGACACTTCTGGTCATCTTTTAATTTTTGTGTTGTCCATCCCACCGCTGCTTCAGTGCATACTGCTATAAAGGATCGACTGGAGTTTAACATGAATGCAAGTATTTTTTGTGTGTGTGTGTTTTGTTTTTAATCTGCTAATGCACTGTTTTGTTTTTAATCTCCTAATGCAAAATGTTCCCACCCAAAGATTTTGGTCTAAGGAATCATCTGATGGAGTGGGAGGTGCAGGAGTTTTGCATAGATACAGACTCAGGAGAGAAGATCCTCAAACCTGGCTTGACTCAGGCGGGGATTGAACCCGCATCCTATGGATAAAGACAAAAAGCTTTATCCACAGGGGCCATCCTGGCTCCCTGTCTGTCAGTTTGTCTGTTCGTCTGTCAGTCTGTGTTCTTAATCCTTGTTGAACAATTGTGGGGGATCACTTGTGTGTGCACTCTCACAAGCAAATGCCTGACCATAGACTTTGTTTTGCTTTACTTTAATAATCCATGTCATAAAGGTCGCCACACTCTGTCTTCAGGATATTCAGTGCCTTTCCTGTCAAAGCATTCTCTTTATGCAAGTGTATAAGCATTTTGGGCTAGTGCACAGAACGTTTTGCGAGGGATGGTGTGATCTGAAATATTTCACTGCAAATTTCTTCAGAATGAAGAATTGTCATGTTCATTTCCAGTGTGGGCAATAAGCGTCCCTTTTCAAAAACACCAAGTCGTCAGCTTTATACCAGTTAAGGGGATTGATGAACATTGGTATGATATTCTGATTATGCTTTATACCAGTGTATAAGATTAATGAACGTTGGAATGATTTTCTGATCATTACAATGTGCTTTCAGTGTGTGTGTGTGTGTCTGTGTGTGTGTGTGTGTGTGTGTGTGTGTGTGTGTGTTTAAAGTTCGGGTGATAGATGGAATGGCTATCACTCTCAGAATGGTCAGTGTTATGTGCCTTCAGGATGTCGGTAGTTAGGCTACCATGTTATGGACTGGTGTTGGCATATGTGAGCACACATGCACACATGCACGCACGTACCACGTACATACCAGAACCCCAAAACCCCCC
>CM031611.1:45100019-45111681 GCA_018398815.1 Conus ventricosus | reverse complement strand
AACGTCGCCGCTCATTCCCGCAGGTGTGTAGCCGCCCACGCACTACCACGATGCTCACGAAATCAAATAACAGTCCACTAAGGTGCTTGGATCAAAGTGTTGAATAGGCGGCTGGCTCGCCGCCAACCCCTCCCCCCCCCCCCCCCCCCTTCCTTCCGACACATACTCCTCCTTCCCCCCCGTCCACCACCTGCTCAACTCTCACCAGCTTTGCTCCCCGTCCCCCACAAGGACGATAGCAGAGCGGAAAATAATGATTCCCTGACTTTCAGTTTCAGAATTTCCAAAACACACACACACACACAAAAGTTATAGCCCAGATGACCCCGATAAGTCGTATCAAAGCTGTCACCTCGCAAAAAGAAGGAAGGAAAAAAAAAGAAGAAAAAAAAAGACAAAAAGAAAAAGAAAAAACAGGAAAGAAAAAAAAAAACAGGAAAAAGAAAGAAAGAAAGAAGAAGGAGGAAGCCGGCCAGTCTTGTTCAAAACCTGACAAACGCGACTCAACAACAAAGACAATTATTGACAAAACATGCGATTCACAAGACAGTGTGGCACGCATGCATGAACGAGGCGACATGGAACTTTAGCCCATTGTCTGTCAAAGAGGAATAACTCTGCTGCTCATGCGGCAATTTTTGTTTCTTCGCAGGTTGATCCACTGAGACATTAGTGTATCAGTCTTTTAGATAATTATAATTGCCCAGCATTATTAGATCACACACACACAAGCACGCGCAGTGTGCACGTGAGCATGCACGCTCCCATGAACGCACTCACGCACATAAACACGGGGGTGGGGTGGGGGGTGTAATTCAAATTGCGTCCATCTCTCTCTTTCTCCAAACAGAGACAGAGACAGAGACAGACAGAGAAGAAGAATGGGGTGGGAAAACATCATGACCATTATGACATCATGTGTACAACACGTGATTCATACTTGTGAGAGAACTGTAGGATTAATAAACACGCACACACACACACACACACACTCACGACCTCGTACTTGTGACACAGTCTGTCTCTCAGAATGTAATACAATCCAGACAAAACACGAAACAGCCCTAAAGAATGTAACATAACCCTAATTTACAAAACAGCCCAACACGATACATTACACCACAACACAACAGTACAGCACAATGAACATAATGCAACAAAGTACGCCACGATAGAAAACTAATAACAACACAGTACTTTACAAACATCAACACAAAAGGAACATCACAATACAAGACAAATAAAAAGAAAAACAATACAATGCAACAAAATAAAAACAAACATGCAATCAAAACAATACCACGATAGCACACAATGAAGTGTACAATCTCTTGTTCAACTCAAAACAATGGACACTGAATTCACACTGTTTGGATATGAGAGATTGATAAAGAACAGACCATGTTTTCGATGAAAGTATCTTGTACGCCAAATATTTCATTCATAGGTGTGAAGTTGATGAAATTAACTTAAACACCTAGACTTTTTTTTTTTTTAAAGAAGTAAACGAACAAGGTCAAAACGGAGGAAAAATTGTTTTAAATCTTTGGCAATGTTCTTCACTGCTTTCTGTATGAAATGGTTTCCTTGCCAAAATCTTACAGGTATGATCATTGAACAGAAATTGGGGTTTTTCACCTAATTTTTTAATTTGATGATAATGAGAGTTTTGTTTCGCTGCTTGCTTGTTTTTGGCCAGCACTCATTGCTGAAACGCACTGTTAACATTCAGGCTAACGGTTAATCTTGACGTAATGAACTGGTACACTGATACCTGAAATACATTTGCAGTTTATTCTTTGCGTTTGTGAGTGTGAAATATTGAGTATTGGTATTTCCACTATGCTTACCCCCCTTCCTGCTACCCTCCCCAAACAAAGAAAACAAACTCAATGCAATGTGGTGCAGTGCAACAGAATACAATGTAATACACAACAAAGTATGTTCTTGCCAACGGATGCACAGGAACGAAACATAATCATAACCGTTTATTGCTATGGCAGCATCAGACCTATTCATGATCAACATGGCTTCAGCATCAACATGGACATGGATACCTGGTTCCACACATACAGACACTTTAACACCATGGACGTACTTGAATGTCCACCTCCCTCTACACACGTGTAACCATTAGCTAGGTCAGTGTTCTGCTGTCACAAAATGCACATGCTTGACAAAAAAAAAAAAAAAAAAAAAAAAAAGAAGAAAGAAAACTGTGTTCCCTCATTTATTCCTTGCGCAGTTGAACGCATTTTTCAGCTGAGCTCAAGTATTTATGTGCAATTCATTGCATTCTGCAAGTTTTGCACTCAAAATACTCTGCATGATGACATTGATTATTGACTAACTGTAAGCGAAAACATGATATTTCAGTCAAAGAGTGGAAGGGAAGTAACCACACAAGACATCTTGGAGAAGATAATCCAAACAAACCACAGTCCTGATCTTTCCATTCTGCTCTGTCTGTATTGAAGAAAAGAACCAAGATATATATCATGGGTGGGTTGACACACCAGGACACATGGTATCCAGCATCTCAAGTTGCCACCTGTGTCTGTCCCCTAAAGGCCTAGCTGGGAACTAAGTCAGGCCCATCCCCAGGTAAAAAAAAAAAGGAAAAAAAAAAAGAAAAACGAGATGAATGCCAACTCCTTTATAAGAAAGCTAGGGCACAGCTCTGTCATTTTGTCTACAACCAGAATGGAGCTCCGTGGAGGCATCTTCATTGTGGTCATTGATCACCATTAAAAAACAACAAGAAAAAGTGCCTCAGATTGCATGGCCCTTCGTGCATTCCTCTAATATGGACCTCAGTTCGAATTTCCTTTCCACGTCATCCACGCCCGTGATGAGTATATGACGACATCGCCGTGAGAACTGTCATTGGATGGACATGATGGTATCTTCCTCCTCCGGAGGAGGAGGACACTTACTCAGGCTTGATCTGCGACTAAGAAGTCATCATTATTGTCACAGGGGTGGTTATTATTATTGTCACAGGGGTGCTTATTAACAGGTAGAGTCATCTGTATGCTGGATCAGAAGAGACGCCACTGAACACTGTAGGAATAACCTGGCACATTGCATCATCCAATCTGGATAGCTGCCTCATGAGGACTTGATAAGAACTGCTCCCTGCAGACTGTGGTGTTGGAGCCTCGATCGGCCAACACCTGGATGCGGCTGTGGATGAGAGGGCACGAATGAGCAACACAGAACTCACATCACTGAAGGTGCATTGAAGAGATAAAGCAAAACAAAGTAGCAGATGGGCACTTGGGAGAATGCAGATCTCTGCTACAGTCAAATGGATCCTGTATCCGCCTTTTGATCCTGTTTCCACCTTTTGATCCTGTATCCGCCTTTAATCTTGTATCCACCTTTTAATTCTGAACCCGCCTTTTAATCCTGCATCCACCTTTTAATCCTGTATCCACCTTTTAATCCTGCATCCACCTTTTAATCCTGCATCCACCTTTTAATCCTGTATCTGCCTTTTGATCCTGTATCCGCCCTTTAATATGTATCCACCCTTTAATCCTGTATCCACCTTATAATCCTGTATCCGCCTTTTAATCCTGCATCCACCTTTTAATCCTGTACCTGCCTTTTAATCCTGTATCCACCTTTTAATCATGTATCCACCTTTTAATCCTGTACCCGCCTTTTAATCCTGCATCTACCTTTTAATCCTGTATCCACCTTTTAATCCTGTATCCACCCTTTAATCCTGTATCCACCTTTTAATCCTGTACCCTATCCACCTTTTAATCCTGTATCCGCCTTTTAATCCTGCATCCACCCTTTAATCCTGTATCCACCTTTTAATCCTGTATCCACCTTTTAATCCTGCATCCAACTTTTAATCCTGTATCTGCCTTTTGATCCTGTATCCGCCTTTTGATCCTGTACCTGCCTTATAATACTGTACCCGCCTTTTAATACTGTATCAACCTTTTAATCCTGTATCCGCCTTTTGATCTTGTATCCACCTTTTAATCCTGTATCCGCCTTTTAATCCTGCATCTGCCTTTTGATCTTGTATCCACTGTTTAATCCTATATTCACCTTTTAATCCTGAATTGTAACCGCCTTTTAATCCTGTATCCGCCTTCTGATCCATATATTCCGCCATGTCCTTGGGCTACAATCCATCTTTCCAAAGAGTTTCATTAAAATTGATTCGTTAGTTTCAGCTTGATCATGCTGACGGTCAAGCAAACCCACAGATGCGGTTAAACATGTCACCTCCATGATGGAGGAACAAACCAACCAACTCCTCATCACACTGAGTCCTGTTGTGGAAAAGAAATCATGTCTTTATTTTCATTAAAATATGTAAAGCCATTGCAATCACACAAGGTCATGTCGGGGTCATCTCTATGTAAAACAAGAACAAGAACAACAACAGCAACAAAAACACCATCAATGATCTGTATCGCGAAAATGAAAATGCTTACATATTTGTTTGCAATCAATACTAGTACCAGCTGCAATTCATAAATGTATGTAGTATAGATAAATCATTGACATCATGTAGTTCTGTATGTCATGGCACTTGAATATTTGAACCCATTTTTTTTATTTATTTATTTTTGTGTGTGCTGATATTCAGCTTCTTCAGGCAAGGGCATAGAGATAAAAGCCTCACATCAAGTAAAATGACACATATGAAGTAATGTTTGTTTTACTCAGGTAAAATCAAATCCACCTGACCAGAGAACAATGGCTACATGCAAAGTGTAGGTGAGGACAGGCAGATGAAGCTTCACATCAAGTAAAATGACGTATATCAAACAATGTTTGTTTGAATCAGGTAAAATCAAACCCACCTGACCAGAGGACAATGGTTACATACAGGGCAAAGGTAGGTGAAAGCACAGAGACGAAAGCTTCACAGCAAGTGAAATGACACATATTAAATAATGTTTGTTTCAATCAGGTAAAAATCAGGCCCGCCTGACCTGAGGACAATTGTTACATGCAGGGCACAGTACACTTATTTGCATACAAACACACACACACACACATGTGCATGCATTTACACACAGACACACCTACCTGCCTTATATTCACACACGCTCAGTGGGAGGGATACTCATTCATGCATGTGTGTGTGTGTGTGTTTGTGTGTGTGTGTGTGTGTGTGTGTGTCTCTCTCTCTCTCTCTCTCTCTCTCTCTCTCTCTCTCTATATATATATATATATATATAGAGAGAGAGAGATAGAGACCCACACACCCCCACTCTCACACACAAGTGTATGTGTGTGTGTGTGTGTGTGTGTGTGTGTGTGTGTGTGTTTGTCTGTGTGTATGTACGTGCGTACGTGCGTGCATGTGTGCATGTGTGCTCACATATGCCAACACCAGTCCATAACATGGTAGCCTAACTACCGACATCCTGAAGGCACATAACACTAGACCATTCTGAGAGTGATAGCCATTCCATCTATCACCCGAACTTTAAACACACACACACACACACACACACACACACACACACAGACACACACACACACACTGAAAGCACATTGTAATGATCAGAAAATCATTCCAACGTTCATTAATCTTATACACTGGTATAAAGCATAATCAGAATATCATACCAATGTTCATCAATCCCCTTAACTGGTATAAAGCTGACGACTTGGTGTTTTGAAAAGGGACGCTTATTGTCCACACTGGAAAATGAACATGACAATTCTTCATTCTGAAGAAATTTGCAGTGAAATATTTCAGATCACACCATCCCTCGCAAAACGTTCTGTGCACTAGCCCAAAATGCTTATACACTTGCATAAAGAGAATGCTTTGACAGGAAAGGCACTGAATATCCTGAAGACAGAGTGTGGCGACCTTTATGACATGGATATTAAAAGTAAAGCAAAACAAAGTCTATGGTCAGGCATTTGCTTGTGAGAGTGCACACACAAGTGATCCCCCACAATTGTTCAACAAGGATTAAGAACACAGACTGACAGACGAACAGACAAACTGACAGACAGGGAGCCAGGATGGCCCCTGTGGATAAAGCTTTTTTGTCTTTATCCATAGGATGCGGGTTCAATCCCCGCCTGAGTCAAGCCAGGTTTGAGGATCTTCTCTCCTGAGTCTGTATCTATGCAAAACTCCTGCACCTCCCACTCCATCAGATGATTCCTTAGACCAAAATCTTTGGTGGGAACATGTGCATTAGGAGATTAAAAACAAAACAGTGCATTAGCAGATTAAAAACAAAACACACACACACAAAAAATACTTGCATTCATGTTAAACTCCAGTCGATCCTTTATAGCAGTATGCACTGAAGCAGCGGTGGGATGGACAACACAAAAATTAAAAGATGACCAGAAGTGTCACGTTTCCTCCCTGAAGACAAAACTAAAATGATGAATTAGCTTCAAGGTGAGGTGCCTGCAGGCGTAAATTGGAACAAATGGAAAAGAAAAATTATTGCTATTCCGACGGACAACAGGGACAAATAAATTACAAGA
The DNA here is from genome assembly GCA_018398815.1 of Conus ventricosus. Taxonomy (NCBI): domain Eukaryota; kingdom Metazoa; phylum Mollusca; class Gastropoda; order Neogastropoda; family Conidae; genus Conus; species Conus ventricosus. Next base: position 45,105,183 of record CM031611.1, on the reverse strand, counting down.
CAAAACACTGCACGTTTCGACCTCTTTGGTCCTTTTCAAGCGAGAGAAACAAAGTTCAGGACAATGCAAACAAAGACCGAGCAATCACTTATCCTCTCAGATTGGGCACAATCCTATTCCTGTAAAGGATCAACTGATAATTAACGTGCACGCAAGTATTTTTGTGTTAATCTGTTAAAGCAGTTGTTCACACAAGGGATTTCAACATCCATTTTGCGCCCAATTTGGTAAGATAAGTGACCGCTCGTTCTTTGTTTGCATTCTACTGAATGTTGTTTATCTTGCCTGAAGAAGACCACAGAGGTCAAAACGCAAAACGTGTTGTCTTGTTACTAATTTTGTGTGTGTGTTTGTCCCTTTTATCCGGAAGGTTAATGATAATTTTTCTTTTAAATTTGCTAATATTATGAAAATGATAAGCGCCCACGTAAATTCATGAAAAAAAAACTAGAAGGGCAACAATGGGAGAATGCAGACCACTGCCGATGTCAAACAGATCGTGGATCCCCACCATCTGATCCAGATCGGCACCATGATTGGGCACCAAAATTTGAGGGAATCAGCTGCATTTTAATCTTCCCACCCAGTGTCATGACAATCAGTTCAGTTAAATTTAGAAAGAAAGGGGGTTAGTTTCCGCCAAGGACATAGACAAACAAGGCACAGGACAAGACACAGTGCATTTTGACCTCTTGGGTCTTCTTCAGGCAAAAACAAATAACATTTAGGACAGTACAAATGACAGTACGAACAAAGAACGTAAAGTCTTCCCATGTATTTATTTAACAGATGGGAAGATAAGTGACTTTACGTTCTTTGTTTGTACTGTCCTAAATGTTATTTGTTTTTGCCTGAAGAAGACCGAAGAGGTCAAAATGCATCATGTTTTGTCCTGTAATCTGTTTGTCTGGACTGTCTTGTGGAGCCAGTAACTTTTCTTTTCAAAATCTATTGGTTTCATGCCTAGGCCAAACTCCACCTAGCCATCAACTTTCATCAAGATAAGCCTTGACACCTTTTGTGTAATTCTGCTAACAGACAGACAAAGCAACACACATGGGTAAAAACACAATTCTTACTGGGGTGGGTGGGGGGAGGGAATGTGTGTGTGTGTGTGGGGTAACTGACCCTTAGCCTGCCGCTGAATTTTCTGATCTCAGCATATGCTGACCAAAAGCTGGACCTGATCCACAAATTAACTTGCACTAGTTTCTTTAACTGAAGGTTTTTGGTGTATTTTAGCTGGACCCATTAAAAGCATATACCATCAAAGATGAATAAAAATCTAAGTTGTTTACAATGAATCATCGTACAAGTTTGCTTGAATCGTACAAATCTGACAAACTGGGGGCATTTGCCTCCACCTCTCTCAGTTCAATGTCATTCTTTGCTTTCAAATCTTCATCTCCACTACTGCGACCATGCAGTTCTTCTGGCAAAATTTGCACAGCCTGATCGAGCATGAAAAAGCACTGAGCAAGAATGTCACGCATCACGGTAGGAGATTTCAAGCTTGGAGGCCTGACTGGAATTAAAAAAAAACTTGCAGTCAAAACTTCCCTTTCATGTGTACATGGCAAAATCACAGCGTCTCAGATTTACACAAAAGGGAGCACTCTCACAGTGAATCAGCTAGATTCCCTGTTATGCAGGATGAAACAGAGAGTGTTTTGCTTAGCACGTATGTTGGTTCAATATAGTGATCTGTGTCAAGTGCATGTACACTGTACAGGTACATCACAAAGGTAAAAAAAAAAAGAAGTGATATACAAAAGTGACTATATCAGTTTCAGTTCACACAAAACCAGCAGCACTCTCTGACACCCTCTCGAAGCAGCGAACACAATGCCGGAATCAGTCAAACTTGTTCCATTCTTCCTCCTCTTCTTCCTGCTTCTCGTTCAATCTATCGTCCACCTCTTCATTCTGCTTCTCTCTTTCCTCTTGCTCATCTTCTTCTGGATCATCTGTGCAAAAAAACCCAACAAACAAAAAAACTTGCTAGTTATTGCAAGGATTTTAATTCACCTGCAAAAATGAAAATGGTTGACAATGAAACCAGTCGAAAAGGCTGCAAAATTACGATGGTCTCTAACGATTTTTTTCCCCTACTATTTCATCTTCTCCTTTACAGAATTTGACAATTTTTTTTTTTTGGTGACAAAAAAGAGGTCTACAGTCTCAAGATCTACGTGGTCTTGGTTCTGATACACACACACAATACAATACAATATTTATTCCTTTTGCCCCTTTTGGGATATGGAGGAAGGGTGTGTATAAAGCAATAACAGGAAAAGGAAAACAAACAAGCCAAAATAAAACGTAAATTGGAAGTCAATGCTGACATAGACCAACAATTTACAACACTTGAGATATTCTAATATACTTTGACAATAGAAGCATTTGTTTTCGATAAGTAGAAGACATCATTTGACAAAAATTATAGACAGATTTTGGGGAGAGAAATCTTTTTGGCAAATACATGTTGCGCAAAGTAACATATGATGAACATTCCATGGTAAATTGATTTCATCACCTATTGCAGACATGTCACATTTATTTCATAACCTTTCTTCTTTTGGAATAGCAAATTGACAATCTACTTCAATTGGCAATTTATGATTACAACATCTAAATTTGATAAGAGGGTAATTATAAACATCTGGTAAGCTATAAATATACTTCTCTCCTTAAAATCACATTTGTAAAATTTGTAGAAAAAACATATACTGCTAGTTTCAATGTCATGTTGCCATGCTTGACGAAAAGAGCATTGCAAACTATTTGACACTCTATATAATGTTTTGATGTCTGTAAAAGATTGATTGCTCCAAACACAGTCAAAGCCAGATTGTATAAGTATGTTTTTAATGCACATTAACCAGGGAGACACAGTTACTGCGCTGTTGTGCAAATGCACACACACACACACACACACACACACACACACACAGACCACACACACACACACACACACACACACACACACAAACACACCTGTGTTGTCTGCCTCTGCCTCCTCCACCTTTTGTCCACACTGGGACACACAGAGACGGTATCACAGCATTTCCGGCAAACCGTCTTGTGACCGCAGGGCTGCAGCGTGATGTCCGACATGGCGTTGCACTTCATGCACTGGATACTGACCCCACGGAGGAGGCTATTCAAATGCTGCACGTCATCTTGCTTGCAAGTGGTGCCCTCACCGACAGTTTTAGCTTTCGGCATTCCAGGAGCCATAGGAGCCACCTCGGAGGTGATTGTTATGCCCGGAAACGACTTTGCCTGGGAATGCTGGCAAACTGACTCTGGAGAAACACACACAAGGTAAAGGTCAAGGTCAACAGTTCTGTAACCTGTCGGCTGTGTAGCGTCAGTGAACTTTTTAAAGTTCACAGTGTCTGCGGCATGGCGTTATGGAAGACTGAACCCATTCTGTCTCTTCGGCCACATATACCTTACCTGAACCGAATCAGGTTCCATTTTTCTGCTGGGTGGACAGAGAAGGTTCTTAAGCTATCTCATGAGTGGTTCGAACTCCTAACCATCTGCTTGACTGGCAAACACAGCGACCGTTTGACTACAGGCTACTTAAAGCAGTGCCCACGTAGATGATCGTATTTGTTACAATTTTTTTTACTTCGCATAATAATCTGGACCTGTTAATTTTGGTTGTCATGCTGTCTTTGCATACACCAGAATGAGGTTCGAAATGATGCATATGTATCTATAATGCATCAGCATGGTGTATAAGATAAGATAAGATCATGTTGCTTATAGCCCAGCCGACCGCAAAGGGCCACATCAGGGCTGTCAGCATGTGTATGAAATTGTACATGTGTTTGTGTGTGCCTGTGGTGTGTGTGTGTGTGTGTGGGTAATTGCTGACAGAATTCAATCATGTTATTAAGTGGACTGAACTTAAATCAAAATGGCTGCCGGACCATGCCGAATGACGTGATTACTTGTGACAGCGAGTGTGGTCCAAAACCTTGGACAAGTCCAATAATTTTCACCCAGGATTGTGTTTCATGCTTATCTCCCTGTGCAACTTCTTCAGAGCACCAAAAATGCACTGTCACTGTGGTTGATTTTATTTTTAAAGTCTGTCTTTTTTTCATTTTTTTTTTTCAAAGGAATCCTGGGCCATCTTGGGTAATGAAACAGGTAAAATTTGATGGTTGCTGCATGAAGCTATAGTGATGACCTGATGTGCCTCAAGAATGTGTTCTTGATGGAATATACAACATTAATAAACAGTTATGATCACTTCATTGTTGTTGAAAAAAAAGTCTTTTGTGGACATTATACGATGATGTTAAGAACCAGAAAATGATATTCATTCCATTGTATACTTGTTGAATTCACTCTAAATAAAAATGTATTTCTTTTTAAATGTGCAATTGTCACATCCAGTCCAGGTATGTTATATTCTAAAATTCTCAATATAAAGCTCTAGTTGTTTTTGTTCGTTTGTTTGCTTTTGTCTTTTTTGTTGTTGTTGTAACAAACTTCAGTCTACATTTTCAATGTAAAGCATAAGTTCTTCATATAGTTCTGTCTGTAATACCAGTTTTCACAAAATAAAATCTGCAGAAGTCGTTGATGGATAGAAAAGCATTTCTATGAAAGGAACCTAACCATATCCCTCCTCTTCAGCTGCACAAACTGGGACAGTTCTGTTGCATTATATGTGGGTTTGTGTTCAATTGTTATCATAAATTTTCTGTCAAACACTAATTTTCATGCTCTGGATTTTTAAGAACAATCAAGGTGTTCCCAAATAGTGTCATTTGATGATGTGCAATTTGGGGTGGGTTATGCCAAATGACTTCATGTTCAAGAATCTTCTGCTTTTTTCCCTGCGTTTCTTTTTCATGAACAGGGGAAAAAACTCTGTGCACAGATTGGTGTAAAAAGTGAATGGTTTCCCATACTTTCTCTCCTTCCCTCCCCCCCATTCCCCCACCCCAACTCCTTCACCCACACACACTCCTCTCTGTCTGTCTGTCTGTCTCCTCTCACGTTTTTGTTTCAGCATTTCTCAATGATATTCAAGTTCTACCCTGAAAATCACAAAACGCCGCATGTGGTGTTTATCCTCAACACTTTTTGCAACAAATGCGAGAGACGGAGCGATGCGGAAGTCCAGGAGGTGTAGTAA
>CM031611.1:45050019-45092519 GCA_018398815.1 Conus ventricosus | reverse complement strand
CAATAAGTATGTGTATGGGAGAAAGGAGAGTGGGTTAGAGGATTCTTAAGCAGCAGGGTTGCCGTGGCAACAGTCCCAGAGGCGAAGGCGATGGTGATGTCAATGCTAGGGGTAGTATCAATACTAGCAATAGTATTACTGAATGATACTGCTAACAACGATAGTGAAGGTTAAGGTAACGAAAGCATGATACAGAAATATATTTAGAAAATACATTTTTATAATAATCAAATAAATAAATAAAAGAAACATTAAAAAAAAAATAATAATAATAAATTAAAAATAAAAAAATAAAAAAATTAATCATAATAAATGCATAAATAAGATAGCTATAAGTTATGTGTGAGGTGAATAGTGGGAGATAAGGTAGTATGTGTGTGTGTAGTGGGAGGATATTGTGGGCTGAGATTGATATATATATTTTATATATATATATATATACTCTCTCCCCCCCCTTTTTTTTTTCACGACCAACGATAAAGGAGCTTGCATTCTATTCATTATGTGTGTGTGTATGTGTGTGTGTGTGAGTGTGAGTGTGAGTGTGAGTGTGAGTGTGTGTGTGTGTGTGTGTGTGTGTATGTGTTCCATTTGTAATATCAGCCTTATTCATTGATTACCCCACCTCCACCCCCGACAACCGCCATACCCCCCAACATCCCTACACACATCATTACTAGGGCAGGGGGGTGTGGGTAAGTCGATTGATGTAGCAAATGGAGAGACTCAGAGAGTGTAGGAAAAGGGAAGGGGAAGATAGCTGCAACCTATGTCTGAGGTAAACAGAGGTAGGGTGTGCGTAGGTGGAGGATATTTCAGGCTGGAGCTGCAGAGATGGAATGGCACATACTACTTTTGGACGTTGATGCCATGAGGGTGCACGGTGCCCAGTTTGGCAATGAGATGAGATTCCTGCATAAGGGCGTTCCAAGTTGTCACTCTTAGATTGCCAAAGTGCCAAGACTTTGACATGGTTGATGTTGTGTTTGGGCATGGTTGAAGTGTAGAGCGACTGGTTTGGGCCGATGGTGGCGGATGTCGGCCAGGTGTTCAGAGATGCGCGTCTCAAGTGTGCGAGATGTCTCACCTACATAGATCTTACCGCACAGCTGACAGTGGATGGCATACACAATGTTGTGGCTCTGGCAGGAGAAAGTGCGTTTAATAGTGAAAGAGCCTGTGGGCCATGTAGGATGGTGTCTGGTTTGGTGAGAGAGCAGATTTTGCAGTTGGGTTTTGAGCAGGGGAAAGTACCTGGTGGCTTAGGTGTGAAGATTTTGTTCAGCTTAGAGTGCACCAGTAGGTCGTTGAGGTTTTTGTCACGTTTGAAAGTGATCATTGATTTCGTCTCAAAGGCAGGTTTATGATTTTCTACCATGTGCCAGTTAGACTTCAGGATCTGCAGATGGGCAGATTTTGAGGATGGAAGAGAAGGCAGGCAGTGGGTCTGTCTGTCTCTTTGGGAGGTTTAGTTTCCAGAGTAGATGTTCTGGATTTAGCTGCAGTGCGGCTGAGAGCATCATTGATGACGGCACTAGGGTATCCACGGTTGGTGAAAAAATCAGACATTTTGGCTGCTTGTATAGTGAAATCTTCTTCGCTAGAGCAGAGTCTGCGTAGGCGAAGGAATTCAGAATATGGAATGCTATTTTTAGTGGACTGGTGGTGGGAAGATGTGTAGTCCAGGTATGAGTGTGCATCAGTAGGTTTGTAGAAGACTGAGGTTTGAAGCAGTCCATCTTTGAGGGAGATAGTGATGTCCAGGAAATTAACTGACTGTGAAATGGTGTAGGTCAGCTGGATGGATGGATGGAAGGTCTGTGCAAAGTTGAGGAAATTCTGGAGGTCATGTTCTGGCATGGATGTGGCTCCCAATCCATCATCTATGTATCTTTTGTAGAGCTCTGGTGTAGGGCCTGTGTAAGAGGTTAGTAAGCGGTGTTCTAGGTGTCCATGAAGAGGCAGGCATAGGATGGTCCCATCTTGGTTCCCATAGGAACACCACTGATTGTGAGAATGTGTGATTGTTAAATTCAAAAGTATTGAGGGTGAGGACTAATTCTGCAAGTCTGACCAGTGTAGCTGTGGGAGGGTGTTGTTGGTTAAGGGGCCGTTTGTTAAGAAAGAATGCGAGGGCCTTCAGTCCATCAGCATGAGGGATGGAAGTGTAGAGAGAGACGACGTCAAGTGTAAAGAGGAGGCTGGGTTGGAAAGTGGGATCTGTGTTGTATGAATTAATCATGTTAAGTGTGTGTGTAGTGTCTTTGAGGTATGTGGGGAGGCCTTGTACTATGGGTTGGAGGAGAGAGTCTAAGTACTGCGAAATGTGTTCTGTAGGGCAGCTGCATGCAGATACAATGGGTCTGCCGGGTGTATTGGTTTTGTGTATTTTAGGGAGCAGGTAGAAGGTGGGTTGTTTGGTGTCTGTCTTTATGGGAGATTTGGCTGTTTTCGCTAAGTTGTTATGTAAGAGGAGGCTGGGTTGGAAAGTGGGATCTGTGTTGTATGAATTAATCATGTTAAGTGTCATGTTAAGTGTCATGTTGGTACCCATGTATCTGCATGCAGCAGCCCTACAGAAAAACATTTCGCAGTACTAGACTCTCTCCTCCAACCCATAGTACAAGGCCTCCCCACATACCTCAAAGACACTACACCCCACACTTAACATGATTAATTCATACAAACACAGATCCCACTTTCCAACCCAGCCTCCTCTTTACACTTGACGTCGTCTCTCTCTACACTTCCATCCCTCATGCTGATGGACTGAAGGCCCTCGCATTCTTTCTTAACAAACGGCCCCTTAACCAACAACACCTCCCACAGCTACACTGGTCAGACTTGCAGAATTAGTCCTCACCCTCAATACTTTTGAATTTAAAAAATCACACATTCTCACAAATCAGTGGGGTTCCTATGGGAACCAAGATGGGACCATCCTATGCCTGCCTCTTCATGGGACACCTAGAACACCGCTTACTAACCTCTTACACAGGCCCTACACCAGAGCTCTACAAAAGATACATAGATGATGGATTGGGAGCCACATCCATGCCAGAACATGACTCCAGAATTTCCTCAACTTTGCACAGACCTTCCATCCATCCATCCAGCTGACCTACACCATTCACAGTCAGTTAATTTCCTGGACATCACTATCTCCTCAAAGATGGACTGCTTCAAACCTCAGTCTTCTACAAACCTACTGATGCACACTCATACCTGGACTACACATCTTCCCACCACCAGTCCACTAAAATAGCATTCCATATTCTGAATTCCTTCGCCTACGCAGACTCTGCTCTAGCGAAGAAGATTTCACTATACAAGCAGCCAAAATGTCCGATTTTTTCACCAACGTGGATACCCTAGTGCCGTCATCAAATGATGCTCTCAGCCGCACTGCAGCTAAATCCAGAACATCTACTCTGGAAACTAAACCTCCCAAAGAGACAGACAGACCCACTGCTGCCTTCTCTTCATCCTCAAAATCTGCCCAATCTGCAGGATCCTGAAGTCTAAATGGCACATGGTAGAAAATCATAAACCTGCCTTTGAGATGAAACCAATGATCACTTTCAAACGTGACAAAAACCTCAACGACCTACTGGTGCGCTCTAAGCTGAACAAAATCTTCACACCTAAAGCCACCAGGTAACTTTCCCCTGCTCAAAACCCAACTGCAAAATCTGCTCTCTCACCAAACCAGACACCATCCTACATGCCCCACAGGCTCTTTCACTATTAAACGCACTTTCTCCTGCAGAGCCACAACATTGTGTATGCCATCCACTGTCAGCTGTGCGGTAAAATCTATGTAGTGAGACATCTCGCACACTTGAGACGCGCATCTCTGAACACCTGGCCGACATCCGCCACCATCGGCCCAAACCAGTCGCTCTACACTTCAACCATGCCCAACACAACATCAACCATGTCAAAGTCTTGGCACTTTGGCAATCTAAGAGTGACAACTGGAACGCCTTATGCAGGAATCTCATCTCATTGCCAAACTGGGCACCGTGCACCCTCATGGCATCAACGTCCAAAGTAGTATGTGCCATTCATCTCTGCAGCTCCAGCCTGAAATATCCTCCACCTACGCACACCCTACCTCTGTTTACCTCAGACATAGGTTGCAGCTATCTTCCCCTTCCCTTTTCCTACACTCTCTGAGTCTCTCCCTTTGCTACATCAATCGACTTACCCACACCCCCCTGCCCTAGTAATGATGTGTGTAGGGATGTTGGTGGGTATGGCGTTGTCGGGGGTGGAGGTGGGGGTAATCAATGAATAAGGCTGATATTACAAATGGAACACACACACACACACACACACACACACACACACCCCAACACACCACACACACTCAACACTCACACACACACACATACATAATGAATAGAATGCAAGCTCCTTTATCGTTGGTCGTGAAAAAAAAAGGGGGGGGGGGAGATATATATATATATTATATAATATATATCAATCTCAGCCCACAATATCCTCCCACTACACACACACATACTACCTTATCTCCCAATATTCACCTCACACATAACTTATAGCTATCTTATTTATGCATTTATTATGATTAATTTTTTAATTTTTAATTTTTAATTTATTATTATTATTATTATTTTAAATGTTTCTTTTATTTATTTATTTATTTGATTATTATAAAAATGTATTTTCTAAATATATTTCTGTATCATGCTTTCGTTACCTTAACCTTCACTATCGTTGTACCAGTATCATTCAGTAATACTATTGCTAGTATTGATACTACCCTAGCATTGACATCACCATCGCCTTCGCCTCTGGACTGTTGCCACGGCAACCCTGCTGCTTAAGAATCCTCTAACCCACTCTCCTTTCTCCCATACACATACTTATTGACACCAAGATTGATCTTGTCTTTTTTTTTTTTTTTTTTTTTCCCCAATATTTTGACCATTAATAGTATTCCTATCAGTAATATTATTATCATCATTACGACTTTGACTCGCTCACTATTTCCCTTCCAACAGCCTCGTTCTCATTCAACGCCTTCTTCCTTGCGCTGAACCCTGAGCGATCTGAAGCGACCAAAGCTAAGTGAATTTTCGTTGTTTTATTCGTTTATTTATCACCAGACGAAGACCTAAGAGGTCGAAACGCGTCGTGTTTTGTCTTGTAACTCGTTTGTCCACGTTCTCTGGCATTTGTTTGAGATTTGTTTAGATTTCCGCCTGCGGTCGTCTTGCTTTGCAACTACACAAAAAAACATTAAACAACATAAAATACAATGCAAAATGAAATTCAAATGATGCAAAAGTATGCACAATAACATAGTTTGAAACTGAATCACAACACTACCATTATCCTACAACACAAACCAGCACAAAAGAACAGTAATATACAGTATAACAAAACACAATAACAGAAACACAACAAAATACAATGTAGGACAATACAATACAAAACATTTTTTTCCAAACATGTACCCATACATATACTGCTAGCAATACTTAATCAGCTTTTAAGTTATCTCCACAACATTTGTCAATAACTCCTGACCCCACAGACGCATAGATACAGCCACATCAACGAGGTAAGACATGCTTATAAGTTTCAGTTTCAGTTTCATCAAGGAGGCATCACTGCATGCAGACTAGTCCATATACACTACACCACATCCGCTAAGTTTTGAGACCCCACTACACATGATTTTAAGCTGATGGATAAATAAATTAACAACTAAGATGAGAGAATTGAAGAAGAGGGTCTCGTGGCTATGACTTAGCAGGTGTCTTAGCCCAATGCTTTTAAACATCTACAACCCATACTGGACAAATCTCTGACATAATGCAACCAAACACAAAAAATCCGTGATGACGAAAACATTACACCATACAGGACTATACAACATGACGCTGAAAGTATTGTATGGTGTAAATGCAACACACACACACACACACACAAATCTGTGATGACGAAAACATTACACCATACATTACTACATACAACATGACGCTGGACAGTATTGTATGGTGTCATGTATGATGAAATGCCTGGCGGACATGAGAAGCAATGTGATGCAAGGTAACACATCGCGCCCTGATACCTCACTGCACACCACGGCCCCACGCACAACCCCTATCCAAGTCGGCACCATTACCTGGGTTTTCCTTGCAGGCAAACCAGGTGGAGCATGTTGAAGCCGTGGCTGTTGAGGTCATGAACATTGAGGAGGGGATCTGTAAGAGCACCTCCACCATCGCCTCATGGCCCCGCTCGATGGCATCGAAACAACGGGGTGTCCTGAACATTATCCTGGTCAGGAATCCATGAATGAAGGTTTTCAGTTTCAGTTTCATCAAGGAGTTAATAAGGTAAGGTAAGGAAAGGTAAGTAAGGTAATGTTGCTTATAGCCCAGCTAACCACAAAGGACCATATCAGGGCTCTGACCACGTTCAAGTCAACTCCCAAGTCACAAAAAAAAAAAAAGAAGAAAATTCACACACCCCTTTAAAATACACCTAATAAAAAAACTTTCATTAAAAATCTTTTGTAAAATCTTAGATCAGATGAAAAATGTTAATCTCTTTCAGGAATTCAAAGATCACATCAGGTGGGAATCTCTGGACAAGAATGGAGTCTGCTGTAAAATGTTTATGTCTCACATCATGCAAATCCCAAAACTCTAGAAGAATATTTTCACTGTAAGGAGGTGTGACTGCGTTCAGACTAGTCCATATAAGCTACACCACATCCACAATGTGCAAGGTGAGAGAATTTAAGGAGAGGGTCTTGTGGCTACGACTTGGCAGATGTCTGACTTACGCATTAGCCCAGCGTGCTGGTCAGACCATGGGTACCAGCGCCTAACATTGTCTGTACCTTTATTACCATTGCATGTGTTTGTGTGGTGAGTGTACATTTGTGTGTGAGTAAATGTGTGTGTATGGGTGTGCGGGCATGGGCCCATGTGTGAATGCCAGTGCATGCGATGTGCATGTGCATGTGTGCGTATGTCTGTGTGTGTGTCTATGTGTGTGCGTATGTGTGTTGTGAGTGAAGGAATGATTGAAGATGTTAAACAATGAAGAAAGAAGAAAAGGAAGGAAAGAAAGGAAGGAAGAAAAGAAGGAAGATAGAAAGGAAGGCAGGAAAGAAGGAAGATAGAAAGGAAGGCAGGAAAGAAGGCAGACAGGTAGGAATGAAGGGAAGGAACAGAAAGGAATGGAGGAAAATACGAAGGAAGGAATGAAGAAAAGAAGATGTGGAGAAAGAAGAAAGGAAAATATGAAGGCAGGTAGGAAGGAAGGAATGAAGAAAGGAAAGAAAGAAGAAAGAACAAAAGGAAGAAAGACATGAAGTAAGGAAGCAAGGAAAGAAGAAAAGAAAGAATGAAATGAAGAAGGAAGGAGAAAGAAAAAACAAAAGGAAAGGCAGGCGGCAGAAAGGAAGAAATAAAATTAAGGAGATGGGAAGGAATGAAGGATGGAAAATGATAAGGCAGCCATGTAGGAAAGAATGAATACAGGAATGAAAGAAGAAAGTATAAAAGAAGACATAAAAGAAAGGAATGAAGGAAGATAGGAAAGAAAGAATGGGGGGGGGGGGGGAAGGAAAGAAGATATCAAGGCAGGAAAGAAGAAAAATAGAAAGGAATGAAAGAAGGAAAACATTCACAAAAAAAAGGATTACAGTCATGATGGAATGAAGGTTGCAATGAAGGTATGAAGGAAAAAAAGGTTGGCAAGATGCATGGAAGGAAGTAAAAAAAAAAAAAGGAAAGGAAGAAAGGAAGGAAGGAAGAAAGGAAGGTAATATGCAAGGAAGGATGGAAAAAAGAGAAGGATTGAAGGAAGCAAGAAACAATTAAAGGGAAGAAAGAAGATACTGGAAAGCAGAAGGAGAACATACAGGAACAGAGGGAGGTAGAATCATTCAGGAAGTCAGTCTGCAAAGCCTTTTTGGTTTGTACCCTCATGACCTTTCTGTTTGCTATCAAATCATCAGGTGTCATAAACTTGACCCTGGTCACTAACCAATCAATTGAATAAAATAAGAAAGAAACAGTGGCAATAAAAAGAATGAAGGAAGTGAAGAAGAAAGGAAAAGAGAGCGGGGGCAATAAAGAGAGAGAGATTGAAGGAGGGACTTGAAGAGGGCCTGAGACAGACAGAGAGAGAGAGAGAGAGAGAGAGAGAGAGAGAGAGAGAGAGAGAGAGAGAGAGAGAGAGAGAGAGATTGAAGGAGGGACTTGAAGAGGGCCTGAGACAGACAGAGAGACAAGACAAGACAAGACAAAATTCTTTATTAACGAGGATAATAGATAAGCACTGGTGTGCTTTTTTACATCCAGTCCTCGCCCTGAGTTGGGACTACAACATGCAGTGAAATGGAATAATGTAAGAGAGAGAGAAGAGAGAGAGAGAGAGAGGAGAGAGAGAGAGAGAGAGAGAGAGAGAGAGAGAGAGAGAGAGTGAGAGAGTGAAGGAGAGACAGAAAGAGGGACTATGACACAGAGAGAGAGGGGGAGGGAGGGAAAGAGAGAGAGAGAGAGAGAGAGAGAGAGAGAGAGAGAGAGAGAAGGGGGGAGGGAGGGAGACAGACAGAGAGTGGAGGTTGGAACACAAAGAAGACTTCTAGCAAGTAGTTGGATTTTGGAAAGAGGTATGAACAAAGAGACCAGAGGAAAGAGGTATGAACAAAGAGACCAGAGGAAAGAGGTATGAACAAAGAGACCAGAGGAAAGAGGTATGAACAAAGAGACCAGAGGAAAGAGGTATGAACAAAGAGACCAGAGGAAAGAGGTATGAACAAAGAGACCAGAGGAAAGAGGTATGAACAAAGAGACCAGAGGAAAGAGTTAAAAAAAAAAAAAATGAAGGGAAGAAAGGAGAAAATAAAAGAGTGGATAACCCAGTCAAAAGTACATAACATTCATCAAAACAAGAGATCGGCCACTCCCTAAACCCACCAGCCCTCGACCTTCTTTGTACTTCAGCGAGAACTTTGAAGTTCAACAATGGTAGGATTTACTGCCTAAAATCGTCTTTCATTCCATGGTTTTGAAATAGCCACCTTCTATCTTCCGAGCAAATATCCGTCCAAGTTTTTAACAAACAAGAAGTGAAAACAACATTGATGACAATTGCACATCGAGTTCAACTAAAACTGCTAAGCAAGTGATTCACACACACACACGATGCTGAGAACACCCCACGTTGGTTCACTCACCTCATCTCTCACTTAATTGTTGTTGTTTATTTCATTGTTTCTCATCAGTATTTGATGACCAATCGATTAGGCTGAAATTTGAAGTCACAAACACATACCGCTAGATCTAGTTGCACAGCGAGGTGACTGCAGGCAGAAATCTAAACAAATCTGAAAAATCATTGGTACAGCTCCGCCGAAAAATGCTGAGAAATGAACCACAGAACACGACGCGTTTCAACCTCTCAGGTCTTCTTCAGGCAAGATGCACAACACTCAGGACAACGAAAATGAAGAACGAGCAATCACTTGTCTTCATCCAGTTCTGTGCAAGAGGGGCATTCATACATACCTTTGCATTAATATCAGCCCCCATGCTGATGAGCACCTGGGCAATTTGCGTGAGGTTTCCAAAGGCTGCAGCATGCAGTGCGCTTCGCATCCTGTCGTTTGCAGTGTTGGGGTTCGCACCTCGCTCCAGCAGCATTAAGGCAACGTTCTCCTTTTCACTGGAAAGGTCATCATTGTTGTTGTCAGTATCATTGTTGTTGTAACAAATTTGAAAAATAGTCATACGGCTCTGCTGAAAAATGTAGACAAACATATCACAAGACAAACCACGACGCGTTTCGACCTCTTAGGTCTTCTTCAGGCAGGATACACAACACTCAGGACAACGAAAATGAACGAGCCATCGCTTATCCTCATCCAATTCGGCACAAGATGGGCGTTGAATGAAAATCCAGGTGCTCATCAGCATGGGGGCTGATGCTAAAGCCAAGGTATGTGTTTGTGGTTTTCATTCAACGGCCATATTGCACCTAATTGGATGAAAATAAGTGATTGCTCGTTCTTTTTTTTTGTCCTGAGTGTTGTGTACCTGGTTACCCTTCAGAAATTCCATGTGTAGGTTTTGGGTCAAAAGTGTGTACAATTGTGTGTAAAATGTGTAAGCTTTTGCAGCGCAAAGTAACTGCCTAGGAAACAATACTGAATGCATTCAAGACATTAGAAACACTGAAAATTTATTATTATAAAAGATGTATTTTCATGAAAGGCATTAAAGTGGATTCATTAACAATAAATGACTGTCAAACTAATTAAATCCGAGTTTCTTGCCAGAGTCCTCTAATGGGCAAAAGCCTTTGCTCAGAAAATTAACATGAACATTAACTGATGTGAATTTTTTTAATAACACTTTTTAATAACTGTCTCTTCACTTTTTACTATACTGGTGGACATAACTCGAAAAACATTCTTGATGTAATCCATTTTTTTCATATGCTAATATGGGCACTTTTCACTGTCTGTTGATAAGCTAAGCAGTCTTTCTGAAAAGCATAATAATTATGATGTGAATTTTATTTCAGATTTTGGTGATTTCAGCTCTTTTAGATTGTCAGCTGAGAGGCTGTGAACTGCATCTACTGAAGAACAATCATCATTGTTCAGGATGAGAAGGCTTTCAAGAGTTTGGACAAAGTGCTCCTTTGGGGGATTTTGGAGTTTTTTGTCCCTCTGCACGAGTAGTTTGATGTTCCAGTCTCTCATCAGAAGAAGTGCCAGCAGAACTTGACTTCACAAAAGAACTTTAAATGTTCATAGCCTACCGTTTTCCAGAATCACTGTTTCCCTTGTGACTTTTGCTATCGATGTGCCGCTGAATGTCAAAGCGACCACTGTGAGCAATCGAGATTTCACAGTTACACATGTGTGAATGTATCGCCCTTCTTTGATGCAGTAATGAACTTGAAAATTCTGATACGCTGGTTTGTACTTCTGTTCATATTTCTTTTTCTTTTTGACCACAGCTTTCACCAATGAATCTGAATTTTCATTGTCTGTGTCATGGGCGCAAGTTGAAGCTGAAGGAGAAGCCATGTTGATATGCATTCATCAGGCATGGGAATTGACTGAAAGGGAAAACTCTGAAATCTAGGGGGGTCCGGGGGCATGCCCCCCCCGGAAATTTTTTTTTTTTCAAGATCAAAATCTGTGCAATCTGGGCTATCCTGACTTCATTTTTATGGATTTACGAACGTAAAAAAAAATGAAGTAAATTAGCATTAAAACAACAAACAAAAACAATTTTCACACAAAATGTTTTTATTCAGTTCTATGAGTTTATCTCCAGCTGACTACAAAGATCACACAGGCTCAAAAAACAAACAAAAACAAACAACAAAAACAAAACAACAATCAACCAACCCAACCAATCCAAACAATCACCAATCAACCAACCAACCAACTGGTCAACCAACCAAACAAGAAACACCCCCACACACACAAAAGAAAAGTTAAGCCTGCACACATTCACTTGAAACTGGTTACAGACACTGGCACCAGGCATTACCTCTAGAGCTGAGGCAAGTATCTCTGAAGAGAAAACAGGAAGGTATTTGAAGTTTACTGCTGAGAAGACTGTCACACAAGCAGCTCCCTGTTTACTGCTGTCACTGAGAAGACTGTCACACAAGCAGCTCCCCTGTTTACTGCTGTCACTGAGAAGAATGTCACACAAGCAGCTCCCCTGTTTACTGCTGTCACTGAGAAGAATGTCATACAAGCAGCTCCCCTGTTTTACTGCTGTCACTGAGAAGAATGTCATACAAGCAGCTCCCTTGTTTACTGCTGTCACTGAGCTTGTTTACTGCTGTCACTGAGAAGAATGTCATACAAGCAGCTCCCTTGTTTACTGCTGTCACTGAGCTTGTTTACTGCTGTCACTGAGAAGAATGTCACACAAGCAGCTCCCTTGTTTACTGCTGTCACTGAGAAGAATCTTACCTGGCAAACGTTGATTACTTTCCAGAGACGCACACTTATCCAGATGCTTCTTTGAGCGGAGATGGTCAGTCAGTGTTGAAACACCATGACTGGCCTAAGATACGTCTTTGTTGCAGACAATACACCGTGCAGCTCCACTGATATTTATCTTGCGAAAGCGCGTCCCAAGGCGCTCCTTCTTTACTACATCTCCGATTTCCACCTCCACAACTACAAATATCCGCTCCCATTTCCATTTATTTGGGCACTTGTCTTCGAACGGATCGCCGAAGTTTACCACACGACCAAGGCACGCCATGTTGAAAACTCGCCTGTTCAAAGTTTGCGCATGCGCAGAAAGTCACGACATTCACAAATTTGGGCTGCCCGCGAGAGTTAATAGCTGCTGTTGCTGGCGATTCGGGTAACTGAGGCAGGCGTTCACAGCACGCAAACACAGTACGCTCGCGTTCCGCAATAGTCTCGATCGTCCATACCCAAACTTCCGCGAGAACGAGAACAGAGAACGAGATAACGCTCGCGTTAGTATAACTTGGTCTAGGCCAGCCGAGACCAGTTCAGCAACAGCTAAAACCGGTGCTTTATATTTTTTGTACCCCAGATTTTTTTTTTCGCGGACGCAATTTCGTTTTCGCGGAAAGCAAATTTTACTGCCGCGGAAATCAGCGTTTTCGCTGACAATTCCCATGCCTGATTCATCGAGGAAGTGTGCATGCGCCATGGGAACTTTTGAAGGTTAGATCAGACTCTTGGACTCGGCTGGATTACAGGTTTAGTGCACTTTTGTGAGCTCCGTGATCAAAAATTTCGTACAATTTGGTTTTCAAACGCACAATCGTAAAGCTGTGCTGAATTTCATGAGATTTATATGCAAAAATTGTACAGTGCCCAGGTCTGACACACACACACACACACACACACACACACACACCACACACACAACACACAAACCCCTTCACACACACACCTGTTGATAGCGATGAGCAGAGGGGTCCGACCCTTTCCACCCACCCCGTTGACATCAGCACCCAGATCCAACAGTGTTCTCGTGACCTCTTGCTGACCTTTGTGACACGCATACATCAGAGGCGTCAGGGTCTGTTCCGTCTTTACCAGCTGCAAAACACAACCATTCATTCTTTCATAGCTTAGCCCACCGTCATATTTCCCCAAGAGATTTTTAGATCGTGATGAAACCCGTAAAATTCATCCTGTTTCAACAACATACAGTGTGCACCACTTAAATGAGATTTAGGTTAATAAAACTTTCCCAAATGTAACACTTTGCTTACGTTTCTTGTTTGTTCATTACATGTGGATTTTTGTTTACACACACACACACACACACACACACACACACACACACACACACACACACACACACACACATACACACACACAACACCACACACATACATACATATGTGTCACAAATTATTAGTAAGTTATGCCTCCTTCTTCTCTACACGGAGACAGTATACTGGCAGATATACAAATCATGTCATCTGCTTTCCCCAACATCAAATTCACTTGAACAAGATGGACAGCATGCACACCAGTGATTCTAATCATTATGGGCTGAACTGAGAAGCAAGGCAGCACACAGACACACACAGAGAGACAGCATACTGCCAGACGCAGAAATCACATCATCTGCTCTCCTTAACATCAATTTCATTGGAACAAGATGGACGCCATACGCATCACTGATTTTAATTAGTGCCTGCTGAGATGTCAAGCAAGGCAGCACTTACATGGAAGTATTCATATCATTTACGCCATGCACTGATATGAGAGCGTACAACGCACATATTTGATACAAATGTTTCTTTGTTTTCATTGGAATTAACACGACAGAGGAGGAAATACAGCCTTGAGTCAAGTTCCCTGACAGATGTCGTTGATGACCTATGACTCCCTGGGGAAGAATGCCTGAGTAGGTTTGTTGTTTTTGCTGAAGCACCTCCTTGTATGTTTCAGTTTTTTACTCATGAATGCGAGCGTTGCAAATGTTCCCAGTTTGAACATCTCACTTAGATAACCCACATGCCTGTTGCTTTTGGTCACACAGAGTATTCATCAGTTCTAATACACAAAGATTCAGTTCGATACATGTGGCCTGTCGCCCAGCGGCTGACTGCAAAGGGCTGTTTCAGGCTGTCACCTCATTGAAGTCAACTCTGCCCAGATGTTAAAGACATGCTGGTACTGATTTCAACATTTTCTCCCATAAAATCTTTGGTCAGGTGATAAATATGCATCTCTTTCAGAACTTGAAAATCACATCAGGTGGGACATCTCTGAACAAGATTTTCATGACGTCTACAGAGAAGTGTTTAAGTCTGATGTCATGTAAGGTCCAACACTCGTTCCTTACCTTGAAGCTGTTTGCCGGGACTCTGAAATGAAGATGACAGCTGGTGAAAATGATACAGTACATGTATACCATTATGGTATTCATACCTTATGCTCTGCCATACGCTAATATTCTTAACTACAGACTTCTCATTATTGTTCCGTACAGTCATGTCACTGCAACCTACCAGAGATCTGTTGGCTCGCACCATGGTTTCTACACTTCTGGAGTCTCCACGAGCAATCACAGAGAAGAGAATCTTTAGCTGTGGATCTGTGCTGCCGTTATCATCATCACTGTCGCCCGATTTCAGCATTCCCAGCATCCTCATCATGGCTTTCTGCACATCTGGAGAAAAATTCAGCATAAAAAAACACTTCCAAACGTTTTTCTCATTGGCTGCAAGCATTGATGTCAGAGAACACACATGTCATGAATGATATTTTAAATAAACGTACTTTTTCGTTCATTCCATAAAACATACTTGTACGTCACATGCATATTACATATTTTAAACAAAGGTGGTCCCATAGAAATGACACATTTTTGTGACCAACATTTGCTCTGTTTTCAAACGCCAACTCAAGTGCTCAGAATGAACCAACCTAACTGTAACAGCCACAATTCATCAGCGGTCTGCAGAGAACTCACTGATCAGTACGTTTTGGCGGGGCCGGAATAGCTCAGTTGGTAGAGCGCCAGACTCGTGATCCTGGGGTTGCGGGTTCGAATTTCGGTATAGGGGGATTTTTCCCTCGGAGTTAACATTGGTTCTGACTCCATTCCCCACACAGTCCTTCGAATGAGACTATAAACCGAGGTTCCGTGTGTGAACGCACGCACAACATCTTGCACACACGTAAAATCCCATCACCAACTTTCGGAAGAGAAGGCCAGTTTGGCCGTTGGTATGGATGACACGTGACACATAGCATGCACCTTCCCCAAAGATGGAGTATGGCTGCCTTAATGGCGGGATAGAAAAGGGTCATACACACAAAACTCCACTGCCTGGCTATACAGGGAGTGTCCGCAGGAGTATCAGCCTGCGTACGCAGAAAGAAAGAAAGAAAGTACGTTTTGGCAGTTTTCAGTCTTATGCACTCTGAAACACCTCACAATGTATACACATTTTTTAAATGTAATCAATAGCGCACCGCCAAGAAAACATAGACAAACGAATCACAAGAAAAAATGTGATGCGTTTTGACCTAATAGGGCTTCTTCAGGCAAGATACACAACTCTCAGAACATTAGACTTCCGCCGCCAGTCGCCTCACTTTGCAACTATACACACTTTGTTAAAATATCAAAGCTCGCAGCTAAAAAATGTTGAAGCTCGCAGCTAAAAAATGTTGAAGCTCGCAGCTAAAAAAATGTTGAAGCTCGCAGCTAAAAAAATGTTGAAGCTCGCAGCTAAAAAATGTTGAAGCTCGCAGCTAAAAAATGTTGAAGCTCGCAGCTAAAAAATGTTGAAGCTCGCAGCTAAAAAATGTTGAAGCTCGCAGCTAAAAAATGTTGAAGCTCGCAGCTAAAAAATGTTGAAGCTCGCAGCTAAAAAATGTTGAAGCTCGCAGCTAAACGGACTACAGGTGCACTCATCATTGAAGGCATGTGACTAAGTTTTTAAGTCATACATATCCCTAAAAATGCACCTGTTGAGCTTCTCCATGCAGGTAAAAACAACACAAGCTGATGTCAGGTTAAGTGTTTTGTCTGCTGCTAATTAAAGTGAGCACAAATTACGTGTGTACCTCCTGTTTGACTTGAAACATTTTGCACAATCACAGATTTCATGCAACATCTATATTATGCTTTATGGACTTCATTTGATTTGCCGTCTTTGATAACACATTAATATTTTCTTTAGGATGACTTACAATCATTTATATAAATATACATTTGTGTTTGCTGTTGGTTTATTGTCGAGTACACATACATTAAAATAAAAAACAAAGGAAAACATGAGGTTTCAACTGACTAATATTTGGATTCTTCATCACAATATACGTTTGAAAACATATTATGCTTAATGCTCTATACAACTACCCAACACAACACATAATGCTGATAAAGTATACTTACTAAACATACTACTAGCACATTGTAACACCTACACATTACACCAATGCACTACACCAACACACTACACCAATACAATACTACACCAGCATACCACACGAACACACTGCTCCAACACCATACGACACCAACACACTGCACCAACATGTTGATTTAACATATCATACAAACACACCTTATTAACACATTATATAAATACACTACACCAACACACTATACCATTACACTACACTGATGTATTACATGACACAATCATACCAACATGGCACCAACACAATACATCAATATACTACACAATCATACAACAGGAACACCCTACACTACATCCACATACTACACCACCTTACTACAGCAACATGATACAACACCACAGTGTACTAACACACTGCAGTACCACAGTACACCCATGCCCCACCAACACAGTACACCAAACACAGATTACTACACTACACCAACATACTACACAACACAGCACACCACATTATACCAACATAGTACACCAACATACACCAACACAGTACAACTTCTGCACCAACATACAATGCAACACAGTACACCACATTACACCAACTCAGTACACCACATTACACCAACACAGTACACCACATTACACCAACACACTACACCACATTACACTAACACAGTATACCACATTACACTAACACAGTTACACCACATTACACAACACACTACACCACATTACACTAACACAGTATACCACATTACACTAAACAGTACACCACATTACACGAACACAGTACACCACATAACACTAACACACTACACCACATTACACCAACACAATACACCACATTACACCAACACAGTACACCACATTACACCAGCACAGTGCACCATATTACACCGACATGATATACCAACAACTACACCAACACAATACTCTGCCCTATACCAACACAGCATGCCACACTACACCAACACAGTACACCAATACAAACATGTCACTAACACAAGAAAGCAAAACACTAGTCCAGAGCAGTATGTCAATACACTACACCAACACATTACAGTGCTACACTGCACAAACACACTACCAATACACCACTCCAACATACCAAAACAACAGACTACATCGACCCATCATACCAACATACTGTATCAAACACACCACACAAACACACCATGTCAATACAATTCACTGACACACAAGACCAACACAGTGTGTTGTGTGTGTTGTTTGTCTGTCGGGACGACGAAGACCATCTAGTCATCCTGGGATCGGGGGTGAGTGCGTAGATGGCTGGTCAGGCCGATCTGCGCCCGGAAAAGACCTATCACAGTATGGACAGGGGATGGTGGCAGCAGCTGGAGATCTGTTGACTCTGGTCTTCCTGATCATCATGCGCTGCTCAGCCGCAGCAATTCTGTTGCTTTCACAGGTTTCTGCACCTTTGCGGACAACTGATCGCCACCCGTCTCTGTCGTGGGCAGTCTGCTCCCATGTTGTGTGGCTGATGTTGAAGGCCTTCAGGGAAAATTTGAAGCTGTCTTGAAACGCTTTTCCTGGCCTCCATGAGAGCGTTTGTCCTGTTGAAGTTCGCCAAACAATAGTTTCTTTGGCAGCCAGTGGTCTGGCATGTGAACTACATGACCTGCCCAGCGAAGCTGTGACTGCATCAGGATGGCGAAGATGCTAGGCAGGCCAGCAAAAGTGAGGAACTTCAGTGTCCGGAATCTTGTCTTGCCACTTAATGCCCATGAGTCTTCTGAGGCAGGTGGTGTGGAAATGGTTCAGTTTCCTGGCGCGACGCTGGTAAACCGTCCATGTTTCACAGCCATAGAGCAGTGTGGTAAGGACTATGGCCCCATACACCTTGATCTTGCATTCTTGGTCTCTAGGGTGATGCCTCTCCTGTTCCATACGTTCTTGTGGAGTCTGACCAACACAATACAACAACACAACACACCAACACAACACAAAAACACAATGAACCAACAACACACCACATCACACACTCACCCGAGTCGCTGTCGCTCCCAGAATTCTGCTTGTCTCCAAGTTTCGTCCCTGCATCCCCACAGTTCTGGAACACCGCCACGGACTCTGATCTTTTGCCCCCTTCCGCCAGTTTGATGACCCTCGCCTCGAGACCTTTCCCGTCCTGGTCAGCCAAAGTAGCCCCACCAACACCGACTGGTGGAGCCATCCTCCCCATCACCCCTTTCCCTAAAACAGATGCAGGGACTCCTCCGGGCAGGTGGCCTCCACCGGCTGCTTCCTGGCGGTGAGTTTCAGTTTCAGCCTGTTCCATGCCGGCAACAGCAGCGCGGCGAGCGTGGGCCAGGGTGCCCAGAGGGTCGGGTGTGGCGCTGGGCGCCGGCACGCAGCAGGCGGAGGAGAACCGGAACGTCTGGTAGTGACCGAAGTTCACGGTGACCGAGTCGTCCTTGTGCACCATCTGCACGCGCCCGATGCTTCCGCACGTCTGTGGGACAGCAACAGAAGGATTACATGGTCCCTGACCCCCTCGGTCATATCGTTCACACATGTGTCACGATCAGGACCTGGTTGGTATCATTCTGCACCCCTCTATTGGAATGCCAAGAATTAAACGTTTTTTGTTTTTTTTTAATCGCACTGTTGATCCACCAAGGTCAGTAAGATCATTTATTAAATGGATATTATCTTCCCGTTATTGCTGAGGCTGGTGTCACTGGATGTTGGATCTAGAAAAAGACGGGGCCAAAATGTCAGTACTGTTTTTATTCAATGGCAGCACGTGTGTTTTGGGGCCAGGGTGCCTAGAGGGTTGCCCCCTTGGTCAAATCCTTCACACATGTGTCTTGCTGAAACTTCTTTGATATGAGTTCAAAGTTCACAGATGTTCGAGGCAGTAGAGGGAACACATCGCACGGGACCAAACAAACAACATGACACAGCATACAATGACAAATTAAGAATTCACTTATCCTCCCCCCCCCCCCCCCCCCCCCCCCCCCCCCCCCACACCACACCACCCACCCCACACCTACCGTCCTTCCTATAAACACACACATTGTACGGACATTCTGGCCCAACTTGTTTTTTTTTTTTTAGATCCGACTTATCCGATTGTTACCAACCTCAGCGATTACTGCGCAGGAAGATAAGATTCATTTAAAAAAAAAAGATTTTGCTGACCTGGTGAATTAATACTGTGATTAAAAAAGGAAAACAATCATTACATTTTTTTACATTCAAAACGAGAGGTGTATGATGATACTAACCAGCTCTTAAATTTGACGGACGGAACTGCAGGGTTGGTGGAAGAGGGAGTAGAAGTAAAAAGGAGATGGTGGGAGGAACTGGGTGGAGTGGGTGGCAGGGGGGGTGGGGGGGGGGGGGGAGGAGGTTTAAGTGATATGATCAAAGTTGGTGTCCAGTGAAAACTGATGTCCGCTTGACCAACAAGATGGTGCAAAGGAGCGGGTGAAGTGGAGTGGGGTGGGGAAAGGGAAAATTGAAGTGGCATGATCAAAGTTGGTGTCCGATCGAAGCTGATATCCACCTGATTGCCTCTCACATCTATCCATAATACCTGTTTTACGACCTGTTATACCTGCAGTCCAGGCTTGCTAGACACCAGTTTTTCCCTGATCTTTCTGTTCCCTTCCCTGTTCGCTGTCAGCTTGACATTCCCTCATGTTGATAAATCCCCTGCTCAATAGCCCTCCTGTTTGATACTCCCTCTGCCAGGATACTTCCCTTGGCTTGCCTACGGCATGTGTGTCGTTGAGTGTGTGCACGAACATGGTCTATGGCTGCTGTATGGGAAAATTTCCCTTTTCTTCTCCCCCCCCCCCCCCCTTCTGTGCCACCAGAACAAAAGCTTCTTTCTGTTGTGGGCCTGGGAGTATTAACAGAGGAGGGGGGATATTAAACAGAGAGAACGCCAAGCTGGTGAAAGACTGGACAAGGCGACTCATCGAACATGGGGAGTATCAAGCAGAAACAAGTAGGGCGAGTATCCAGCAGGGGGAATATTAAGCAGGAGAGGGGTGGGGATATCGAGGTAGGGGAAGTATTGAGCGGGGACAGTATAGATAACCCCCCCCCCCCCCTTCACAGCCTTTCTTTTCACAGTTCTGGTGAAATTCATCAAATGAAGTTTCCTTTCAACAGTCCAGCAATAAAAAAAAAGTCAAACCACTAACATAGCCAGTGCACTGAATTTTTTTCCACTGATAGCAAAAACAAGCCTAGAAATTTAATTCAATATCTATTCATGTTATGTGACCTTAGACAAAAAAAACAAAACAACAAAATGAAAAAAATGAACATAGCAGCAATAAAAAAAGAACCACATCAAAGTAACATCAAATGCAAAGATACAAGATCTGCACCTCATTACAAGTAAGTAAAATCGGACAGTGAGTTAATGCTACTCCAGCCTAGTAAGTATCTGAACAGCACCGTCAGAAATTTTAGATCTAGGAGTAGAGCCTGAGGTTTGATGCTGGCTTCCTGTTGATTCAGTGGCAAAACTGCCTAAGGACTTTCAGAATGGTACACTCAGGTCTCTGCAGCACTCTGGCAACATTCTTGGTCCACTGGCTTTCCATAAATAACAATGCATCAACTTCTTGTTCCACCTCAACGAGATCCTAACCTTGCTTTTCCCCCAGTCACAAAGATAACAAGACACATCACTGAACTTTAGATCTAGGCCCCAAAATCTGATTTCCTCCCCTCCCAAATTCATTGCATTTACTTCCCCTTTACCTGCGCTTGTGCTATTGGTAGTAACAAGAATTTGACAAGTATAACAAAAAACATGTAAGATGACTGTCCATTCAGTGTCCACTGCCATAACGAGTTTAACTCTCAACAGTTTTTGAGTTTTTCATTTTCTTAGAGCTACAATATCAAAATTTCACAAATATTTTCTCCTTTGCTAGATGCATTCGTTTAGGTTTGTTTTAGCTGAGCTACAATATTAAAATTTCTTATGGTAAACTATTCTATTTATGACCCAAAAAAAAAAAAAAGAGTTTTTAGATGTGATAATTTCTACAAAAAAAACCCCTTCAATCACTGATAATAAACAAAAAAAAATCAGGGGAAAGAACTGCAGGGAGTTGATAAAGACTGGGCATGAAGCTATATGTATCGAAGAAAGTGCCAGAGTAAGTTTACACACCTCTGCCATCTGCTGGTTCCAGGCAATATTTCTATTCAGGAGTTTCACCTGTCTGATGTCGCGACGGATGCGAACGACATCTCCTTCCTTCAGTGGCGACACCTGGCCACAAAGGAAATGAAAGAACGATGATAACAACGACAAATAAGGTTTGGTCTGGATCACACTGTAGTGACTGGACATCAAATCAGTGAAGCGAATGGTTCATGTTGCTTTTCAGGCCATTGTTTTATGAGTGTGTGTGTGTGTGTGTGTGTGTGTGTGTGTGTGTGTGTGTGTGTGTGTGTGTGTGCATGCATAAGTGTGTGTATCAGTGTGTGTGTGTGTGTGTGTGTGTGTGTGTGTGTGTGTGTGTGTGTGTGTATACATGTATGCGCGTACATGCATAAGTGTCTGTATCAGTGTGTGTGTGTGTGTGTGTGTGTGTGTGTGTGTGTGTGTGTGTGTGTATGAGTGCATGCATGTGCATGCGCATGTGTGTGTGTGTGTGTGTGTGTGTGTGTGTGTGTGTGTGTGTGTGTGTGTGTGTGTGTGTGTGCAATTGATATGAGTATTTGTGAGTGCATGCACATGAGACCACATCTAAGTGCGAAACAATTATTGTGAATGCTAATGTGCAATTGCTGTATTCTGCTGACATTTTATCTCTCAACATTGTAACAGCAGTATGCCTTCAATGCAGATTGAAGGGAAGGGAAAGCATGACTAACATCATCGTCATCATCACTATCATCTGCAGCAGCTCTGATAATACTGTTATAAATACAATTAATATTATCACTATCATTATAATCACCATCATCATCCACAACATATCATCATAATTATAATCTCAAGGACGGTAAGTTTCTACCTGCGTCTGTTGGTTTGTTCGTATGTCTGTCAGCAAGATTCCTGAACTGCTTTCAACAAAACTCTGTAGGGAATATGGAATGGACCTCCAAAAAAGACCCATTAAATTTCATGTGGAGCTGTAGAGTGGATCAGATCCATGGGCAGATCCAGGGCTGGTTCATCAAAATTACGCAAAAAGGACTGAAGCGATGTTAACGAAATTTGGTGGAAATACAGTGTCAGTATGTGGCCCAAGGGCAAATGTGTCAAACTTTGCTGTGGATCTGTGATGGGTTATCTTCCCATCAGAGCCATTTATTTGTGGGATTTTTCATCCCATGGTGGTATCCTACCCAGAGTTGAATATGCCATGGACTCTGTCAGGAAGACTGGAACCACATGGAAATGTTCATCACCTTAATGGATATGTCTCTGGAGAGTGTCACACAAACTTCCTGATCAACACCGCAGGTGTCTGCATCTCTTGGGCCTGGTTCACCCTGGGATATATTCTGAAAGTGAGCATGAAAAGTACAGCCCTGTCGTGCAGTCTGTAAGGTACAGCCCTGTCGTGCAGTCTGTAAGGTACAGCCCTGTCGTGCAGTCTGTAAGGTACAGCCCTGTCGTGCAGTCTGTAAGGTACAGCCCTGTCGTGCAGTCTGTAAGGTACAGCCCTGTCGTGCAGTCTGTAAGGTACAGCCCTGTCGTGCAGTCTGTAAGGTACAGCCCTGTCGTGCAGTCTGTAAGGTACAGCCCTGTCGTGCAGTCTGTAAGGTACAGCCCTGTCGTGCAGTCTGTAAGGTACAGCCCTGTCGTGCAGTCTGTAAGGTACAGCCCTGTCGTGCAGTCTGTAAGGTACAGCCCTGTCGTGCAGTCTGTAAGGTACAGCCCTGTCGTGCAGTCTGTAAGGTACAGCCCTGTCATGCAGTCTCAGACCAGAATGGAACTCTGTACCATCATCTTTATCGTCCTCATCCTCATTGATCAGCATGAAAAAAAAGGCTCACATTCTGTGCCCCTTCAAGCCCAGTTCTCATGGTGACCTCAGTTCTGTTTTCCTCTTCCTGTCTATGCCTTTGATGAGTTCCTGCTGAGATTTTTGCCGGTATCGGCATGTTCCTGGGGACTGTCGTTAGATGAACACAGTGGCGCCCTCTAAAGGGGGACATTCATTACCACTGGTTCGGTGACGAAACAAGTCTTCAGCAGGGGGCTTATTGGGTGGAGTCCTACATATAGCGGATCAGAACAGGTACCACTGAACACCACCTGAGTCACACTGCAGTAGGGCAGTGCCTCCTGTGGCGGGCTGCACTGCCAGTGCTGGGGACAGCGATGGGGGGACCCCGGGCGTGGCTCTGGGTAAGGGGGGAGCAGGAATGAGCAGTGTGGCACAGACCATGAAACAGAAAGTTAAAAAAAATAATCGTTGTCACAATCGTTGCTGATGTTGCTGTTGAGGTTTACCTTGACCAAGGCCAGAGGGTTCATCCTGTAGGCCGATGACCCGAACTGTACGACGACCCCGGAGTTCATCTCCATCACCACTCCCTTCTGTCCCAGCTTCTGGAGCAGACAACCCCAGACACAAACACACATGACCAACAACTCTCAACGTCAACTCTGAGCCTGAATTCTTGTCAGTGTGTTAGCATGTGAAAAATCCTTCTGCACTTTCAGAACTTCTTCAAAACAAAAGAACTGTTAGTTCATAGTAACCCTAACCTGAACCTCAAACTGGAGCTTAACCTATTACCCTGATCAGAGCAGTCATACGTGCAAATATCCACAATGGTGAATGTGTGGTATGTCGTCGATTCAAGAACTTTTTGTGACAAAATTGCATTAGCCATGACAGAGCAAGCTATGCAATGTCAACAGGAATCTGCTTTGAACACACAGCATGGCTTTGATGTCAAAACATAAATGAGGCCATGAAGACATTAAACATCAATAACACTGAACAAGACAAACGGGCCTCTGTTGTCATGGTCAGTCAGTCACAGAGCCTGCCCGCAGTGCAGCAGATATCGTGTGTGTATGTGGAATGACGCTTGACACCGTCTCTCTCTATGGGACAGTCTCACAGCAGTCAGCATGCATGCAGCCACCCACGAAGCCATTCTCACGCTCGGCCTCATCAGTAAGAGAGCATAACGTTCCATTTTCCTTAGATGCTAGATTCTCTTCGTCATGTTTCTTCAGAGTTTCTGGAAGCTAAAGTTAAGTTCAATCAGTTGCAAAGTGTGGTGACTGTAGGTGGAAATTGAAAAGAATCTTAAAAAGGTATCTGAAATAACTTTGCCAATCAACAAGGACAAACGAATTAGAAGACAAAACATGATGCATTTCAACCCTTATGATTGTCTTCTTCAGGCAAGATAACACTCAGGACAACGACTCATCTTGCACCAAATTTGACAAGAAATGTGATATCTCGTTCTTCATGTTTGTTGTCCTGAGTGTGGTTTATCCTGCCTGAAGGAGACCTAAGAGGTCGAAACGCGTCGTGTTTTGTACTGTAATTCGTTTGTCCATGTTAATTGATGGTTATTTCAAATACCCCATGAAATAAGTTAAAATGAGTTAGTCTGTTGCCTGCCACTCTTATTGTCAACTCAGAAACAGACAGGGAGGTTGGGGTGGAAACTGATAAAGGGCATGGGCATGCACATGAAGGTGGCTGAGCTGGAAGTGTCTCCTCTGATAGACTGCTTCCCATGACACTGACTGCTCCCTGTGGAGTGCTGGTGCTGGGACTACAATGCAGAAAACGATAAACAAGTACGGCAACTCTTGCTCCCATAAGAAAACCTAACACAGAGTAACTTTTATTCAAGACTGGCATAGCCTTTTAAACTTGAATAAAGTCAGACAAATACAAAGACGAACAATCTATTAGTGGGGAAAACAAGGGCAGGCCAACAACCCCTCCATCACCACAGTCATGACTTGGCAAAGATTTGAACTTTTGGAGGGGGGAGGGGGGGGTGTGTGTGTTGAAGATGAAGAAAATGGGAACATGAAATTAAAGAAATATATTACAAATATGAAAACTCTTCACTAGCTGCATGAAAGAACCATCATAATCCCTCTCGAAGGCAGATCTATTTGTATTGCCTGCTCCTAGACCTTTCGTCCACTGGATCGGACTCATCAGGGAGACACAGTGTCTGTGCTCCTGGCATCAAATAGAGACACACCACAGTCCATAAAACTGTGGTGTTCTCACCACCAAGGGTTCAAGAGATAATCCAACAGCACCCCCAAAGCAGCCAGCGAAGGGTAGTAAATGAAACAAAAACGAAAGTGTGGGGAGGAAAAAAGTTGCTGAAAAACTAAAGACATTATGCAAACAGTATAAAATGTAGGGGACAATCTTTGAGCCTACGCCTGAGGATCCACCCAAGGATGGAAGGGAGATCAAAAGACAAACACAAAGACAAACAGAAACAAATACAAATAACCTCAATTTAATTGAAATGAAATTGAAAATGAACTGAGGCAGGGAACAGTAAACAATAAACAAGTAGGGTAACTCGTGCTCCCATAAGAAAACCTCATTTCATTTACAACGCAGAAGAAGAAGAACAACAACAACAAGAGCAAGAAGAAGAAGAAGAAAAAGAAGAAGAAGCAGGAGAAGAAGGAGAAGAAGAAGAAGAAGAAGAAGAAAAAGCAGACGAAAGAAGAAGGAGATGAAGAAGAAGAAAGAAGAAGAAAGAAGGAGAAGAAGAAGAAAAAGAAGAAGAAGAGAAATTTTCATTGTTTGAAACAAGAAAGTCTCCACAAAAAAAAAGCAGTCTAGAAGATGCCAGCTTCCCCCCCCCCTCCCCCACCTACCTCCCCCTGTCTCTCCCTCACACTCCTCCATCGTACCTGGATCATCTTTTGCGTCACTCCTCCATAATCCTCCTGAAGGTCCCTCAGCATGTTCTCGTTGACCCCGATCACGACCTCATCCCCCACCATCAGCGGCAGCTCCCGCACCTCATCCGCTTCCTGGTCCACAGCGGCTGCAGCTACTTCCATTGCTCCGTCGTCGCCACCATAGGCACCGGCGACAGCCCCGCTGTCACCGCCATCACCGTCCCCATCTTGTCTGTGGACACTTGGCGGAGGGGGAGTCTGTGTTGCTGGTGAGAGGCTGGACGATTGGGAGAGTTGGTCTGAATCCGGCATGGGTTGCCTTTGAGCAGATGGTGGTGGTAGATCGTCACTGCTGGAGGTAACTGGGAGATGGTGGTGGTGGTAGCGGAGTCTGAAGGAGACGTTGCTGTTGATGATGATGATGATGCCTTGTCTGTGGATGTCGTTGTCGTTGTTGTTGTTGTGGATGCTTGTGAAGTGAAAGCATCCTGAGGTGCCAGAGGGTAAGGAAGCTTGGAAGCATCTGGTTGGTTGAAAAAGATTTAAAAAAAAGAAAAAAGAAGCACAAATCAGTGAATGCTCACTATATCAGGCAATATTAGGCCTATGAGATTTTTCTTTCTCTCTGTGTGTGTGTGTGTGTGTGTGTGTGTGTGTGTGTGTGTGTGTATGTGTGTGTGTGTGTGTGTGTGTGTGTGTGTGTGTGTGTTTTAATTGGGTCACTCTGACTTCTCAAATTCCCTCACATGTATCTGTCTCTTTCTAAAGTCCCACATGGTTGCCCTTCAATTATAGACAGACAAAAAGAAAGAGAGAGAGAGAGAGAGAGAGAGAGGAGAGAGAGAGAGAGAGAGAGAGAGAGAGAGTGTCACGGTCAAAATTCAACACAACCAAAGTGTGGTCCGTCGCCGGCCACTTCAACTGGACATAAGTCCTAACTCAAACATTCTGGGCGCCACATAGACGGGCCCATGGTTCGGATCCGGCCAATTAAGCATAGGGGAGAGGCTTCACAGAGACGGTCTGTCCGGCTAGACGGACTAATCAGCTTTGACCGACGCCTCGATGTCTAGCGAGACGAGTCGTAGCGCCTGGCTCAGACTCATCTAGCCAATTTAGATTGACCAGTGTCCACGACTTAAGCCACACGGCGCCAGTTAAGTAGGGAAGGGGGAAGGTAGTGTGTGGTGGGGGTGAAATCAGCAAATCAATTAAATGCCCAATTGACCACCACAGGAGTAAGGGGTGTAGCATGATGGCATGATTTAAAACATCAATGGAATTAAAAATATAAAAATAATAATGGGGTTTTATGCCCCTTCCCGGCAAAAGGCGCTTTAAAAAGGCAGAAAAAATCAATTGCAAAATTTTAAAGAAAAAAAAAAAACATTGAAAAACGGTTTGAAAATGAAAAACAGGGGTCTCCCCCATCCTCCCCACGGCACACACACCCCCACGCAAAAAACACCTACCCAGCCCCAAAAAGAAAAAACTTTAGCGATCCAAAAAAAACAACAAGAGTCAATCAGCTATTGGTAATAACGTTTCTTGTATTGTTTTAAAAAGGGGGGTTTTTAGGGAGGTTTTGAAGGGAAGAAAGGTTTGAGAAGTTTAAGTCATGGGGGAGTTTTTTCCCAGAGTTGGCAGCTGCTATAGAAGCCGTTCGCCATGTTTTTTCGATGGGGCGGTAACTGGGAAAGGGGAAGGGTTCGGTGTCAGTGGAGGAGCGGAGCGTTGTAGGGACATAACTAAAGGAGAGGAAAGATAGGAGGGGCACCCCAAAAAAATTTTGAAGCAAGGCAACAACTTTTGTTTTTAAAATTTTTTTCTTCAACGGGGGCCGTGCGTTTTTCGGGAGAGGGCTGCGGGGGTTGGGTCGGAGATTTGCAAGAGACGGGCTCAGATTTCTGTCACATTGGGGGGGGTTTGGGATGAGGGGTTGGGGGACCCCGAGGAGAAAAGTTGGAATCTAGCCTTAAAAGATGTATGAGAAACAAGTTTTTGTGGCGTCTTCGGAGAAGGGTCGAATGGCAGAAATTCGTTTAATTTCCCAATAAGAAACTGAAAAGTTTTTGTGCTGTGTTTCTTTGAGAGGTCACTATAAGGAAAACACCAAGGTCCGAACGGTTTAAAAATTCAATAGTGCGGAACCAAAGGAAAAGAAAAAGGGGGCGGTCAGGGCCATGATGTGACTGCTTTGAAAAAAGGGGGCTTCAGTCTTTTCACATTTTAAATTTAAAGCTTATTTGTGACTCCGGGTCTAAATTCAGAATCAGATTGAAGAGTAGAAAAAAGGGGTGAGTAGTCATCGATGACAGAGGAATGAGCGTGAGTATCATCCCAAAACATTTCGTGCGAAACGGAAGGGCCGCGGATGACATTTGAAAATGGGTGGTGTAAAAAAATAAAGAGGAAGGCCCCAACGGATCCCTGAGGCACTCCAATGGAGGTTAATTCATCAGAACGGGTGGTCCCCTACTTAAATGAACTGTTTCCTACTAAAAAAAGAAAGAAACAAACCCAATTTTTAAAGCTTTTTCCCCTGATGCCATGTGTTTTCAAACGAGAGAGAAGGATTTCGGGTTTTGGGTGAAAAGGCTGGAAAATCTAGCAAAAAGAAGGGAAATTTTTTTTTCTTTAAAGGAAATTTTTGAAACATTGAAAATCAAAGGATGGGGGTTTCCCGTGCTGTCCCCCGGGGATAGGGATGGTGTGGTGTGGGGGTTTTTTTGGGCCGGGTCAGGAGCTGTTGAAGAATGACTTTCTCGAAAATTTGGATAGGAAAAAGATTTGAGAGGGGTCTGTAATTTTTAAGACGTTGGGATCGAAAAGCTTTTCTTGAGTAGGGTTTAAAAAGGGCGTCTTAAAGTCATGGGAACTGTGCCAAAAGACAGAGACTCTTTTAAAAATTTTTGGTGATGGAGGAAGGGGAGAGTCAGGGTTCAAAGGGAGTGGGGTGGGAAGGGGTAAGGTCCCGGTGTTTTCGCAGCTGGTAATGATTTTAGAACAGTTGCTCGGACATGGCAAGAATAAGAGTGTGGGACCCTAAAAAAAAAACTGATCTGAATATCTGAGGATGGGGAAAGGGCGTTTCGAATGTCGAATTTTTTGGGCGAAAAACTGAGAAAAAAAAGGAAGCTGTGACGGTATGGTGGACGGGTTACAAACTTGAGCCTTACCCAAAAAATGCAGTGACAGTTTTTTAAAAAAGTTCTTTTCCGACGATGCGTGCAAATTTGGAAAAATAAAAAGGGTTTTGGCTTGATGGACAAATTACGATTTTGTTTGGCAGATCATAAATTTGCTGTGTATTGTCCTAGTTACCAGCGCGCTCGGCTCGGTCGCTCGTTTCAATTCTCGCATAGGGGGAATTTAGTTTACCCCCGGGCGGGCGGCCCAAATGTACCGTCGCTGCGTACAGGCGCATGCTTATCCAAAACTTTTTAAACCCAAATTTAGGTCGTAAGTGTTAAGTAGGCGTATAATGTTTGCGTGTCTGAGAAAAATCAGCAGGGTAATCTTATGAATGGACGAAACATTTGAAAATTGGTGCCCATTTTTTTTGGAAACTGAGATGGCACCTAGACTACAGTGATCAACATCAAATATAAAACACTTAGCGAGTGCAAAAGACCTGGTCACGAAAAAAACACAAAATCAAGAATTGACCACTTCTGGATAAGTGGGTTTTCGATGGCCTGAGAAAGGGGCCCCGTTCTAGAGTTTGAAACCTCCCAGCTTGGGGGTCATCAAGTCGTCGTAGTGAACATTAAAATACGATGATCAAAGATCACCCTCACGCGTGGGGGCAAAGCAAGGAAATCAGGGGAATTTCGTAGAATTTGAAACAAGCAGTTTGTTCCTTTTATGGGCGGGGTCCGATACACACAGCGACGGTTGTTGATTTGCAAGTCGAAGTAGCTCGCCCCTTCAAAAATGGGGTGGGAGAAGGGGGAAAGGGGGAATTGAGTGGGAAAACCCGGGGGGGGGGGGGGGGGGGGGGGGGCCCGGGGGTGCAAAAAGCAATTTATTCATCCCACCACCCACTTTTGCCATCATAGGGGAGTAATTTCCCGGGGGGGGGTAAAAAATTTTTTTCCAATGACTCGCCCTTTTTGGGCCAAAAATAAAAGGGGGAAATGGGAAGGGCGGGAAAAAAGACAAGAGGAGAGGGAAAAGGGGGATAGGTTGAAGGGAAAGGAGGGGGGGAAAACGAACAGGGAGAGAGAGATGAGGAGGTTCTGGGTATAGTCTCTGCAGGAGAGAAAAGGCAGGGAGATGAAGAGCAGAACGAGGGGAGAACGAACAGAGAGACTGAGAGAGAGAGGTCTGAGTGTAATCTCTGAGGAGAGAAGAGCAGAGAGATGAGGGGAGGAGAGGAGAGAACCAAGTGGGGGCATTAGCACGAGATAGTCTGCAGAGGAAGGACTTAGGAGAGATGTGGAGAGAGTTGCTAACTAATGAAGAGGAAAAGAAAGAAGAAAAAAAAAAAAGAAAAGAAAAGCAACCATGTCCATTTGATAAGAGCAGACTAGGAGAGAGAGAGAGAGAGTGCAATGCGTTAATGCAGGAAGAAAGAAAGGAGAACAGATCGATGTTGATAGTCACTGTTCTATCTTCACTGGGGTTCGACCTCATACTTGGCCAGCGCCACTTTCATCGACAGACCAACGCCAGTGCCAACAGTCCAGCCTGACCGATGCCAGCAGTCTAACTTGACCGGTGCCAGCAGTTGTGCCGTGTTGTGAAAGTGACAGTGAAAAGAAAGAAAAAAAAAAGGAAAAGAAAAGACAGTGATTCGTGAATAGTTAAGATCACCTGGCCAGGTAAAGTAGAAATCTATTTTATACCCGGGTTAGTTAATGATGTTTTAGATAAATGATTTTGTGAAGTTCAGGAAAGAGAGAATGTTTTATTTTGTTTGATTCCATATGCATTGATGTTTCGTTCTATGACCATGTGTAGTAAAGTTATAGACTTTACAAGTGGTTTGATGTGACGAATGCATGATATATGAATGAGATCGTAAGCAAGCTGTGAGTGTGTTTGGGCTGTGCGCTAGTCCTTCCTCCACTGACATCACCCGAGGTTGACAGAGAGAGAGAGAGACAGACAGAGAGAGGAGAGAGAGAAAGAGAGAGGAGAGAGAGAAAGGGAAAGAGAGAGAAGAGACAGAGAAGAGAGAGAGACTGAAATACAGAGAGAGACAGAGACAGAGAGAGAGAGAGCCATACACTAGCTGTCCCTTCTTCCTCCCCTCCTCCATCCCTTTGTCTCCCCCATCCTCCTTCTTCCTCTCCCCCATCATTCCCCTCTTCCCCTTCTCCCCCCTCCTCATCCCTCCTCCACCATCCCTCTTTCCACATGCCTTTCCCCCCCCCCCCCCCCCCCCCGTCTCCCTCTTTTCTCCTCCTCCCTTCCCCAGTCTCCCCCCTTCCATATCAACATCCTTTGCTACTTTCAATGCCTTGAAAAAATTTTTGTTTTAAAAAGTTGAAAAACCAAGAGTCAGAATCAGCGTCAGGTAGGCCTTAGATTTCATCTTACACTAACAACTTCCATCAGCATGGTGATTGCGCATGTGTGCATGCTGTAAACTTGA
This sequence comes from Conus ventricosus, assembly GCA_018398815.1. Lineage (NCBI taxonomy): Eukaryota > Metazoa > Mollusca > Gastropoda > Neogastropoda > Conidae > Conus > Conus ventricosus. The sequence continues at coordinate 45,060,636 of CM031611.1, read as the reverse complement.
TTGTCACCATAAAATGTCACGTGTCTGGTGACAATTTGGTGACAGTGATAGGACCTATATCTCTAAGAGCGACAAAATATAGTACAAATTACAACCCATAATCTTATGACATCATCATCATCATCATTCTCTTGCCCATGATGGGCGTAGAGGAGAGATGAGAGACACTCTCGAAGCCAGGCACCGCCATCCGGCCCTGTCCTCTGCCTGTCGCATCAGCGTAGGGCCATCCATCCTGGTCCATTCTTTGATGTTGTCCATCCAGCATTTGGCTTGTCGTCCCTTCGTCTGCTGCCTTCCAGCGTGCCCTGGATGACTGTTTTGGGCAGTGAATTGTGGCGTATGGCATGCCCGAACCACGACAGCTTCCTCTTCTTGACTGTTGCCAAGAGGGGTTCTTGGGGGCCTGCAAGTGATGTTATTTGGCTCCTCACAAGGTCGTTTGTCTTCCGGTCTTGCCAAGAGATCCCGAGCAAGCGCCTGAAGCATTTAGTTTCAAACGTCTGGATTCTCTTGGTGGTCTCTGCTGTCATGGTCCAGCTTTCGCAGCCATACAGCAGGATGGACAGCACCAGGGACTTGTACAGCTTCATCTTTGTAGGAAAGCTGATCTCCCTGCTCTTCCAGATCTTGTTTAGCTTTGCCATTGCTGCTGTTGCGATCGCTAGTCTGGTCTTGATTTCTGTTGTAGAGCGACCGTCTTTGGTGAGAGTGGCGCCAAGGTATTTGAAAGCGCCCACTTCTTCAAGCTGTTGTCCGTTCATGTAGATTTCAGCATGGGTGTTGGTTGTGCTGTTGACCAGGACTTTGCTTTTTTCTGTGCTCACTTCCATTCCATATGCACCTGCCCTTTCTTCCAGTCTCTTTGTCAGGTCTTGTAGTTCTTCGTTGCTGCCTCCCATCAGGTCAATGTCATCTGCGAACCTCAGATTATTGATGATTCTTCCTCCGATGGAGACAGTGGAGTGGAAGTCATGGAGGGTTTCACGCATGATGTTTTCCAGGAAGAGATTGAACAGTACGGGAGATAGCAGGCAGCCTTGACGGACTCCAACTGTGGTCTTGAAGTAGTCCCCTATCTGGTTGTTGAGGAGGACTGCGCTGCTGGCGGTGTTATACAGTGCCTGGATGGTTTGGACGAGACCCTCCTCTATGCCAAACTTTCTGAGCACCTGCCACAGACCCTTGTGCCACACCCTGTCAAACGCTTTCCTAAAGTCAATGAAGTTGTGGAACAGGTCATATTTTCTTTCTCTTAGAGGTTCACACACATTCCCCATAAGTTAATAATCGCACATACCCATTTTTAGGCTGAAACTTGTAAAAGAATCTGAAATCTAGGGGAAGTTTGCAGTCAGAGAAAACTGAGCACCTTCAGCCTAATGCGTCTCCCAACTGAGTTATTCTGGCTGGCAACACATATGGTGGATTTAATCCATCGAAATGCCAGTGATATATTTTGACTTGCTTCGAATGCCGACATCATTATATTTGCCGTACAGTAGTATGAAAATGTGACTAAATCAAGCCACTTTCCAGCAGAAAAACAAATTTGCTCTTGAAGTGCCTAGTATGCTAAGGAGTCAAATTTGAAGATGATCAGATGAAACGTGTGGGCTGGTAGAGGGGACAACATAGACAGACTGGAATGGACACTGACATTTGGTTTGTGTAAGGAACAACATAGACAGCACGGGACATAGACATTGGGTTTGTGTAGAGAAAACCTAGACAGCATTGGTTTTTTTTGGTGTTTTTTAAAGAATAACATAGACAAACAGCACTGCACACAGACACTGTGTTTGTGTAAGGAACAACATAGACAGCACTGCACACAGACACTGTGTTTGTGTAAGGAACAACAAAGACAAACAGCACTGCACACAGACACTGTGTTTGTGTAAGGAACAACAAAGACAAACAGCACTGCACACAGACACTGTGTTTGTGTAAGGAACAACAAAGACAAACCGCTCTGGACGCAGACACACACACATGCATACAGGCAGAACATGCTCTGTGTGTGTGTGTGTGTGTGTGTGTGTGTGTGTGTGTGTGTGTGTGTGTGTGTGTGTGTGTATTTACATCTATCTATCTATCAATCTCTCTCTCTCTTTCTCTCTCTCTCTCTCTCTCTCTCTCTCTCTCTCTCTCTCTCTCTCTCTTTCTCTCTCTCTTCTCTATAATATATGCTTTGTGGCTGCTAAAGTATATGTAATTTTCTTTTTTCCCATTTTGATATACCAAACTGAACAGCTATACACCTTACATTAGGGGGACAACAAAAAAAACAAAACAAAAACAAACAGTGAAAATGTGAGGAAGAAATTTTTTTTTATAAATACCCTTCAATGGGGGATGGGGTGGGGGTGGGGGATAACAAAAACAAACAGAGAAAACATGAGGGAGAAAAACAACCCCATCAATACCCTTCACTTTTTTAACTCTCCCCTCCTTCGTCCCCCCCCTCCCCCCCCCCCCCTCAAACAAGACAAAACAAAATCCAAAACAAACCAAAAGCCTAAAAGACAACCTCCCTCCCCCCAAAAAACAAACAAACAAACAAAACAAAAAAACTCCAACCAATCAGCCAACCAAACAAAACCTGAAACAAACAACAGTCCCTCCTCCTTCCCAGACAAACAAACAAACAAAACAAAAAAACTCCAACCAATCTGCCAACCAAACAAAACCTGCAACAAACAACAGTCCCTCCTCCTTCCCAGACAAACAAACAAACAAAGGAAAAACACAACAATCCATCCAAGACAGCCCTACCCCTCTCACCCACCGTTGAAAAAGTGATTGGCCAGCAGATATCCTAATTTTTTCATGTTCGTTTGACTCACACTCACAAAGTTCCCCACACCTTTAAATCAATCCATCCACCAAATTCATCAATAAATCAAACAGCACATACGCTGGCAGGACGGCTTGTTCCCCTTACCCAGCCAAGGGAGATGATCCCTGTAGTAGAATGGCCCCACCTCCTCCTCCACACACAGGAGGTCCACGCTGCCATGGAAACCCATGCGGTAACTGTTCACACGGCCAGCGAGCCACTGCACGCGCACCAAGTTGCGTGAGGAGTCGGGGGCCACATTTTCGAAGGCCTGTACCTCGCCCTCTGAGTCTGGCCCTCCTGGATTATGTATGGGAACACACACAAGACATTGGCAGGTTCAAATGATGAGAATTCAAATCTAAAAAAAAAGGAAAACAAAGTTAGCTATTAGGAAAACCGTAAACTGTCTTTCAGAAAATGTGCCCATGAAAGTAATGATCATGGTTGCCGACACTTCTCTTCAATGCTGCAGGTACAACTTATTAAGTCACAACTACTCTTTTTATCGGTATTAAATCTTTTTTATTGGTATAAATCATATGGAAAAACATTTACAGTCGGCCGCTAAAAAAAAACACCAACCTCTTTTCACACAGAGTGAATAATCATTGTGCACAAACAAAGGTGTCATGGATTACACAGCTTTGTTTCACACAGAGTGAATAATCATTGTGCACAAACAAAGGTGTCATGAACAACACAGCTCTGATTTCATGAAAAAACAAAATAATGATTTTGGTTTTTAGAAGCAAATGATTCACCACAGAAACACACTGTCATCACTGCTGTCTGCTGCCTTCTTGTCACTGTTGGGAATCATTATCATCATCAGTCTCATTGTCGTTATTGTTGTTGTCAATGTTGCTTCCAACATCCTCAAAGCTATAGTCATATTTTGTCATCATTATCATCATCAGTCTCATTGTCGTTATTGTTGTTGTCAATGTTGTTTCCAACACCCTCAAAGCTATAGTCATATTTTGTCATCATTATTGTCACCAGTCTCACTGTCATACTTGTTGTTGTCAATGTTGTTTCCAACATCCTCAAGCCTATCGTCATATTTTGTTTATCATTATCATCACCGGTCTCTTTGTTGTTATTATTGCTTTCAGTGTTGTTTCCAACATCCTCAAGCTTATCGTCATATTTTGTTTATCATTATCATCACCAGTCTCATTGTCGTTATTGTTGTTGTCAATGTTGTTTCCAACATCCTCAAAGCTATCGTCATATTTTGTTTATCATTATCATCACCAGTCTCACTGTCATTGTTGTTGATGTCACTGTTGTCACCAACATCCTCAAAGCTATTGTCATATTTTGTTTAATTCTACTTTTGGGGCTTTGCCATGGCCATCAATGTCAAGGCTATATCGTCATAATCATCATTGATGTTACTACAGTTCAGATGATCCCTGGAGTCTTTTAGCCAGAGTACGACAACAACAACAACAACAACTACCAAACCTGTTGTCTCTCATTTCACACTGATGGTTTTCCATTTCAATACTGAAGGTTTTCCTTTTTTTTCTCACTGATTACCTTCTTTCGTTCTGCCTGGCCGATTGTTCCAGAGACAAACTGAATAAATCTTAGAGGGAGGAAGTGAAGCACTGCATCGGGTACTTCTTCATTCCTCAGCTAGAGGTCTATGATTCGAGGTGTGTGTGTGGTTTTGGGGTTGTTGTTGTTTGTGTATGACAATTTTCTATCTTACTAATAAGCTAGGGACATTCATTTTGAAGCATCATGTCTCAAATATGACACCAGAGTGCATTTGGGCTTTTTGTTGTTTTTTTCTCCTCCCCCCCCCCCCCCCCCCCCCCCCTGTTTTTTCTTCTTCTTTTTTTTTGTCATCAATCATACCAGTTCATGATGGCCTACTCTTCGACAAGCTTCAATTAAAGAAGTCACAGTTCACAATTTTTTGTTTTGTTTTGTTCTTTTCTTTTTGTTTTGTCTTGATTTTGCTTGTGCAATGCTGTACCAGTGTCAAAAAAGAAAACAACAACAACAACAAAACTTGGTTGTATTGGTCTCATAATGAAGTAAATAACAACAACAACAAAACTTGGTTGTATTGGTCTCATAATGAAGTAAATAACAACAACAACAAAACTTGGTTGTATTGGTCTCATAATGAAGTAAATAACAACAACAACAAAACTTGGTTGTATTGGTCTCATAATGAAGTAAATAACAACAACAACAAAACTTGGTTGTATTGGTCTCATAATGAAGTAAATAACAACAACAACAAAACTTGGTTGTATTGGTCTCATAATGAAGTAAATAACAACAACAACAAAACTTGGTTGTATTGGTCTCATAATGAAGTAAATAACAACAACAACAAAACTTGGTTGTATTGGTCTCATAATGAAGTAAATAACAACAACAACAAAACTTGGTTGTATTGGTCTCATAATGAAGTAAATAACAAAGGAGGAAACTTATGCTCCTGTGATGAAATAAATGCATGCTAAAAGCTCCAAACTAATGCTGCCTACTGTACCCATTTATTTTGGATGAGGCAGACACAGGGAACACCAAAAAAAAAAGAAAGAAAAAGAAACAAAACAAAACAAAACAAAAAAAAAAACAGAAAGAAAAAAGAAAAGAAAAAAGCAAAGAAAAAAAAAGAGCAAGATCCAAGCTTTTTCATGTACCTTGAGCTGAGCTGACACACATATATACATAGCAACAACAACAAGTGAAGAAATGCACAAACACATAATATTTAAGACAGCCCAATGTCTTTGACTCTTGAACACCATGAGACAAAACACACAAGAGGAGCAGAAACAAACACCAGCCACTTTGGTATGGCTGACATGATGAAAGCAAATCTTAAATGAGACAAGGAAACATAAATAATTAAAAAAAACAAAAACCAAACAAACAAAAACAACAACCCAAGTAACGGAAGCAACTTCTGATCTCATGGTGAAATGGTTAGATGCAAATACCTCTAAATACTGCTTGCAGGAAAAATTCGCCTGGAGCCAAAACAGATGATTAAGGTTGATCAGTAATACCATTTGTGTAGCACAGATGCAGAAAGAAGGGTGTACTTTGTCTCTGCATTCATCCTGGGCAAACTGGTACAAGAGCCAGCACCGGGTTGGAGTAACCGACATGGTGTCATTCCATCAAGGGAGATAAATTTGCCACCCTGAATCTTCACATTTCAAGTCTCCCTGTCTCATTTGAGATTAATTTTTTAAATGAAATTTTTAAAATTTTTTTTTAACACAATCATTAATATTTATCAAAAGTTATTCTTTCAGTTTTTATCAGTACCATATTTTCACCAAGAGAATAGCTATAATGATGTTTTCGAAGCTTATAATTTCCCATACTACACCATCTTGAAACAGATCTCTGATCATCGATGGGTTAAAGGCAGGATCTTTGAGTCCACATGTTGCACACATCGGTGACCTACCGTCCTGATCTCCCCAGGACCAGTCCTGACCCCGAATGACCTTGGCTCCTGGGAAGGTTCCCATGGATCTCATCCGGACACTGACCTTCCTCTTCTTCACGGATTCCCTAACACACAGACAATATTTCACAGGCTGAAATGTAAGGAACATACTAAAGCGTAATGTTGATATCTTTAATAACGATAATAATAGTAGTAATAACGGTAAATATGATATGATGGTCTTTGAAGCTCAGAGTTCCCTTCTGGTCTGAGACTATCTGACATGGCTGTACTCTGTGTTTCTTTCCATACCTGATCTGAGCATCAACCAGGCCCAGGGGACGCAGACATCTGCAGTGCTATCTAAGAAAATTGAGGCACAGCCTCAGACTCATCCAAGAAAAGGATGAAGCATAACTGTGTGATTCTAGTCTTCCCAATTGAGCCCATAGCGCATTAATTTAGAAATGGCGCTAAAATGACCTTTAAAAAAAAATCAGCAAATAAACGCCTCTGGTAAAATCACACCCTTGATCTCCCAGTCTACAACCTGTGAATTCCAGAGTAAAACAGTCTAAGAAAAAAAGTTACCTGGATGTCCCCTTCAGCATGCTTTTCAGAACAGGTCCATCAATCCAGATAAAGCTTCTGTTCATTTTTCATGTTTTAAATGTTGTAAACTAGGACAGCACGTGCATTACTTACCCCTCACTTTTGTAATGGTCGACCCGCATAAAGCGATGGCGTATGTCGTGTCTGTCATCGCCGTAGCAGAGGGGGCAGAGGTCACACTGGCTGCAGTCTTGGCAACGCCACAGCATACCGTATATGTGGCTCTCCCCACATTCCGCGCACCTGGTGTTGGGATGGCGGATTCCTGGACATCATCACAGGTGTTAGTGAAACAGTGTTTACTTGGTGTGTGTGTGTGTGTGTGTGTGTGTGTGTGTGTGTGTGTGTGTGTGTGTGTGTGGAGAGAGAGAGAGAGAGAGAGAGAGAGAGAGAGAGAGAGAGAGAGAGAGAGAGAGAGAGAGAGAGAGAGAGAGAGCATATATGTATATGTAGCATTGTAGTATCATCATCATCACCACCATCATTATAATATCATCTTTGTCAATCATCAACATAATGATGATCATCAATCCTTTTCAAATTAAAAAAACAAAACAAAACACACAAAAAAACAATAACAACAACCTGGAAATTCAATACCTGATTGATGAAAAAGAAACATACAAACAAACAAATAATTAATAAACCAGTGAGTAAATAAATAAACAAAAAAGGAATAAATAAATCAAGTCAACTGCTTGGGCATTGTCAAAAACTCTTCAGTCAAATTTCCCATTAGCAGATGCTCTACAGACAAATAAATCATTCATAAACAAACTATAAACAGATAAACAAAAACGGAATATACAAATAAATAAATAAGCAAGAAAGGTATAAACAAATCAACAATCACCTGCTTGGGCGTTGTCAAAAACTCTTAAATCAAATTTCCCATCAGCCCCTGCTCTGCAGACGCTCTGCTGTCCTTTGTCCCACAGCACACGCACCAGGCTGTTATTTAGCAACTCCCTCACGGTGCCCAAGTGTCCCTCCCCTCCATCCACGTCCCCTTGGTCCCAGTGAGGACCCCGCATCACGCGGATGCCAGTCATGCCCGTCATCTCAAGGGGTTCGAATCTGGGGTGATTAAGAAAAAAAGTTTGGTTGTTTCATTGATCTGTCTATCTATCCCATGTGCCTCCGGGGGGGGGGGGGGAGGGGGGGGGGGAGGGGGGGGGGAGGCAGAGGGGGAGAGAGAGAGAGGGAGACAGACAGACAGAGATAGAGAGAGAGACAGAGACAAAGATATAGACAGAGAGACAGTGACAGGCAGAGAGAGAGAGAGAGAGAGAGAGAGAGAGAGAGAGAGAGAGAGAGAGAGAGAGGAGAGAGAGAGAGAGAGAGAGAGAGAGAGAGAGAACAGACAGATGGATAGAAGACAGTCAAGACATGAAACATGACAAAATCCTTTTTTTCCAAGGAAAATAAAGCATACATATATATGAACACCACCACCACCACCACTACAAAGTACATGAAATAAGTGAAATGAAATGAAAGATATAAATGTTAATATGAAAACAACAACAATAACAAAAAAACAAAACAAAAATTGCACGGCTCATTAAAAAACAAAAGAGCACCTGCAGATCAGAACAGTGACAACAAGGGAAGACCAGGAAGAAGGCATGGCACTCTCCTCCTTCTACTGCTTGATCCCAAGTCTAAGGCACTGAATCATCACAGGGACAAGTGAGTTGAAACTATGTTTTACATTTCGAATCTATACATTGATTTCATGCATGCCATGTGGTTTAACAATGTAACTTTGTGAAAATACTTGGTGACATTTATCAAACTGATGAATGATTATTGTGTGTAGCAGTTTGCTTGCCATCATATGGCAAAAGCTCTCACCATGTGGTTATGATTCTTTGTTAACAATCTGACCACTATTCTTTGTGTTCACCCTAACTTTTGCCAGTATGCAATTCTATCTGTTAAGATCATAATTCAATGATAAATTTAGATCAGAAAAACAGTATGCCTGTACTAGGTTAAAAACTGCTCAGCTCATTTATAAATACTGGTGATTATTGGAATGATTTGCAGTGTATGACTTTAAGTCTACACCACATGTGTACTTGGACTAAGTGTCGCCCAAGTTAATGTGATTTAATTCATAAGAAACATGGAAGAGTTACTTGACTGAAGCTGTGTAGCATTGTATTACTGTCTCCTACCCTTTTATAAGCTTAACTCGGCCTTTAAACAAAAGTGGAGATTGATAGTTATAGTAGAAACTCTGTAATAGAGAAAACCTTTGCTGGCTGAGTTTTCACACCTCTTCTGAAAGATAAGAGGGTAAATGTGTGAACTCGACAAACCAGCCACTCAGCGACTTAACTATAGACCAGGCTCTCTTTATCGCTGAACTGGGATCGTGGTCACGCTACAACCTGTGGCTAAACCACACACCGTGGCTACCCCAGAAACCAGGGCGACGCCAGATACAACTCTCTGGGCCAGACAGGGTGAACACACTCCACAGCCCAGCACTACAGCACCAGGTCTACAGGCACCAGCCACATCAGAGAGATCAACTATTCTCTCCGATAAGGCTGTTAATCCCCCCCCCCCTGGACTTAGCTCATCCAGTACTTTTCCCTCACTTTATGATGTAACAGTGAAACCTGTCTATGAGTACCACTTTGGCTACAGGATTGGGTGTACGCAAGCGAAGTGGATGTGTAATAAAAGTACGCATTCAGAGTTACGTACACAGGCCCACTGTATTCCAACTTACGCGGCTGCATGGAGTGTCAGCAAGTTAAGTGGGAGCGAGGAAGGGCACTTCATTGTTGTGGTTCAGTGAGAACTGAAATTAAGCCTATAGAACACACACACACACACACACACACACACACACACACACACATATATATATATACTGACTTCCATAAAAAACGTGAAAACAAAACAAGCTGAAGGTTGGGGGTGAATTTTATTGGTCACAATTGTACAGAGTGGAAGCGAGAATTCAACGTGATTTGATTCATTACACCGGTAATGTGTGAAAATGTCATCAGCAATATGTCTTTTGTGTGGAAAATCCAAGGTCACGTGACAAACCAGCTTGAAGTCCTAATACTGTGTGTGGCCACCACTTGCGTTGACAACTGCTTGACACCTGCGGCTCATTGAGTGGACCAGGTGGTTGATGCATCCCCTTGGCACACCAGCCCACACATGGACGATGGCCTGGTGAAGTTGAGCCGCTGTTGCTGGTCGTGGACGCAGGAGGTCCAACCGTCTGCCAAGTTCATCCCAAAAATGTTCTATTGGGTTTAAATCGGGACGGAGGGCTGGCCAGGGCAGCACATTGACGTTGTTATGCTGAAGAAATTGCTGGGTGGCCCTGGCGGTGTGTGGTCTTGCATTGTCCTGTTGGAATGTCCAGTTTGGGTGTTGTGCAAAAAAAGGATCGACATGGGGTCTGAGCACCTGGTTGATGTAGCGCTGTGCATTGACACCCTGTCCGCGACCAGGACCAATGTTCTGAAAGATGACTGGTTCTATGGCATGGTTAATGCCAATTGCACCCCATATCATCACGTTCGGGCCTCCCCAGGGGTTCCGCTCTACCACACAGGAGTCAGCATAACGTTCACCAGGTCGACGCCATAATCTGACACGACCGTCAGCCATGTCAATACAAAAACGGCTCTCATCTGAGAACAGTATGCGTCCCCATTGCTGCCTGCGCCAGTTGATTCGGGCTTGTGCC
>CM031611.1:45032519-45042519 GCA_018398815.1 Conus ventricosus | reverse complement strand
TCTTCCTTCTTCATGTTAAATCTGTATCTCCCCTCCTCCTCTTCTTCTTTCTTCATGTCAAATCTGTATCTCCCTATCTCCTCTTCTTCCTTCTTCATGTCAAATCTGTATCTCCCCTCCTCTTCTTCTTCATGTTAAATCTGTATCTCTCCTCCTCCTCTTCTTCCTTCTTCGTGTTAAATCTGTATCTCCCCTCCTCCTCTTCTTCCTTCTTCGTGTTAAATCTGTATCTCCCCTCCTCCTCTTCTTCCTTCTTCATGTTAAATCTGTATCTCTCCTCCTCCTCTTCTTCCTTCTTCATGTTAAATCTGTATATCCCCTCCTCCTCTTCTTCATGTTCAATCTGTATCTCCCCTCCTCTTCTTCTTCCTTCTCCATGTCAAATCTGTATCCCCCTCCTCCTCTTCTTCCTTCTTAATGTTAAATCTGTATCCCCCCTCCTCCTCTTCTTCCTTCTTCATGTTCAATCTGTATCTCCCCTCCTCCTCTTCTTCCTTCTCCATGTCAAATCTGTATCCCCCCTCCTCCTCTTCTTCCTTCTTCATGTTAAATCTGTATCTCCCCTCCTCCTCTTCTTCCTTCTTCATGTTAAATCTGTATCGCCCCACCTCTCTTCTTCCTTCTCCATGTCAAATCTGTGTCTCCCTCTTCTTCTTCCTTCTCCATGTTCAATCTCTGTCTCTCCATGGTTTCTCTGTAAAGTTTGCTTGCACACCTTTTTGGACAGCGACTTGTGCTGCAGGTTAGTCATCTTTGCATTCCATAGATCGTTCATTTATTTTTGAAGTCACTTGCTTTATTTCCCTTTTCCCTCTTCGTTGAGGGGAAGATGCTATAAAACGAAAGCCTCCTTTGTGCTTCTATTTCCGCATGAAGTAATTCTTCTCTCTCTCTCTCTCTCTCTCTCTCTCTCTCTCTCTCTCTCTCTCTCTATGCACGCGCATACAGTGTTGATCTTGTCTTTAATGGTTAACAAACGGTTTAATTTTTATTTTTTCCCTAGCAGAATGTCATAATATACTCTTGACCCCTTTCTGGAGCCATTAAGAACATCTTTTTCTTTGTCCAAATGAGATTCACTCCCTTCTCTTAAAAGACTTGTTTTTCCTGTTTTTGTGTGTGTGTTGTGTTTTTCCATACTAGATTGATCTCCAACTGAAAAAAACAGTAAACAAGTACGGTAACTTTTGCTCCCATAAGAAAACCTAACACAGAGTAACTTTTATTCAAGACTGGCACAGCCTTTCAAACTTGAATAAAGTCAGACAAATACAAAGACGAACAATCTAATAGTGGGGGGAAAAAACAAGCGCAGGCCAACAACTCCTCTGTCATCATAGTAATGACTTGGCAAAGATTTGGACTTAAGGGGGGGGGGGGGGGGGGGGGGGGGGGGGGGGGGAGTTGAAGATAAAGAAAATCGGAACATGAAATTAAGAAAATATATTATAGATATGAAAACTCTTCACTAGCTGCATGACGGAACCATCGTTCATCCCTCCAACTGAAGGTTAACTCCCTTAATTTTATTTCTGGAGTATTCTCCTTTTCAAGACATGTTCTGGTTGTCTGCTTGATTCGCGCCCTTTAAAGAAATGGAGTCTTTAAAGGTGGGTGATTCTAAAGTATAAATGGGAAGGATCTTTCGAAACACGATTCTTTTTATAGATAGGGCAGGATTGGGGGTGGGGAAGGTGTTGTGGCGGGGTGGGCTTTGTTTTTCTCACAAACCTCTCCGTCTTTGTTGGATTTCTCTTCAAGACACTAAAGTCTTCCTCTTTCTTAATTTCTAGCTCATTTCATTTCTGTCTCTACTAGATTTACACGGCTGTCTCTCTGAACATTATTTTCTTCCTTTTACCAGATTTTTTCCCCTCCCTTAAAAACGAGTTCCCGTTTAAGATTTATGATTCTGAAGATCGTTATCTTTCTCAGTACTTAAAAACTCTATGATGTTTTTGTTTTGTTTTTGTTTTGTTTTGTTGTGTTTGTTGCCACACATAACTGGTTAAGAGCCTTTTGTGCGAAAATTCAGTGAAACAATCATGAGAACAAATGCTTGTGGGGTTTCCTAAAAGGAACTCACAACACTAAAATGGACAGAGACCCAAGCTTGTAGTACTAAGCACAGCAGTAGCAATCAATGCTGATTACAGAAATAACAAAAACACTGATGCTAATAAATTTTATAGAAAATAGTCTTTAAAATTTAAATTACAACATTACTTAGGCTACTGATTATATTTTGGAAATTGACGAGGAAAAGTGATAGATAGCAGATTTAAAGCAAAATCATCGTGACACTTGCAGCAGAGATGATAAGGTTCAAACTTTGGACGTTCTTTTTAAATTCAATGGTGGTCTTTTTTGTTTGTTTGTTTTCAATGGAAATGCATGTTTACCATTTTAGCTTTTAAAAATGGCCCTAAAGAAGATTAGTTGCATGCTAAGGGACACAACTCATCAGGCCCACGAAACCCCACAACCATTGCGGGAAAAAGAGTTTGAATGTATTTCAGTTTACATATATTAAAAAAAAAAAAAACGAAAATCAGAACAAACAAAATCATATCTGATAATAAACATTATTAAATAAAAAAAATAGTCGAAAGTCTGAGTAAACAAAATGTATCTCAAAGAAACGTATACAATTTCAAAAAATTATCGAAACAGCAAACAGTCGTTCGCAGTCGAACCATAGGCCCATTACATGCACTTCCGCACTCGCTTCATGCAAATCCGTCAAAATGTTTTGTTACTAGGTGATATTGACACGATCAACAGCCTTTTCACCCCTACAACAATTGGTTCTCAAGTTTTCAGTCGGTGACTATTCTACGAAAGTGAGACTTCAGCAGCCCGCGTCGTCAGCCAAGAGGGAGCTAGCACAAATGATGCCCAGAGAGAAAGAAAAATATTGACCATAGTTATTATACAGGATTTCCTTTTCGACTTCGAGTTCTTCAAGACATCATTTACCTTGTTTCTATCGAAGGTCTCATGATACTGAAACTTGGTCTCTTTTGTTTACGGGTACTGAAACGTGTTGTCTCAATGCATGCAGAAGGGACCTTAGTGTAGTATTATTGAGTAGAAGAAAATAATTTCTTTTTTTGTGTGTGTCTTTCGAAGGGGTGAAAATCCAAATCTAAAAATACACTCTTAAAAATGGAAAACAGAGGTCAAAGAAACCCTTTTAAACAAAACAAAACTTACCCCCCCCCCCAAAAAAAAAAAAAAAAAAAAAAAAAAAAAAGAAAAGAAAAAAAAGAAAGAAAAAAAAGGGAAAAAAAAGTGATTCTAACAGGAAAGAAACATTACTATTCCGCCGAACGAACGAGACAAACAAATCACAACACAATACACGACGCGTTTCGACGTCGTTTGCATGTCTTCTTCAGGCAAGACAAACAGTTAACAATGTAGACACTGAAAACGAAGAACGAGCAATCTCCTCAACCTGGACGCAAAACGGATTTGTTTGTCTTGTAATTTGTTTGTCTCTTTCGTTGGGCGGAACGGTCATTTTTCTCTTCACTTTGGGTCAGTTAGTTTGTCTCTTTCGTTGGGCGGAACGGTCATTTTTCTCTTCAGTTTGGGTCAGTTAGTTTGTCTCTTTCGTTGGGCGGAACGGTCATTTTTCTCTTCAGTTTGGGTCAGTTAGTTTGTCTCTTTCGTTGGGCGGAACGGTCATTTTTCTCTTCACTTTGGGTCAGTTAGTTTGTCTCTTTCGTTGGGCGGAACGGTCATTTTTCTCTTCAGTTTGGGTCAGTTAGTTTGTCTCTTTCGTTGGGCGGAACGGTCATTTTTCTCTTCAGTTTGGGTCAGTTAGTTTGTCTCTTTCGTTGGGCGGAACGGTCATTTTTCTCTTCGTTTGGGTCAGTTAGTTTGTCTCTTTCGTTGGGCGGAACGGTCATTTTTCTCTTCAGTTTGGGTCAGTTAGTTTGTCTCTTTCGTTGGGCGGAACGGTCATTTTTCTCTTCAGTTTGGGTCAGTTAGTTTGTCTCTTTCGTTGGGCGGAACGGTCATTTTTCTCTTCAGTTTGGGTCAGTTAGTTTGTCTCTTTCGTTGGGCGGAACGGTCATTTTTCTCTTCACTTTGGGTCAGTTAGTTTGTCTCTTTCGTTGGGCGGAACGGTCATTTTTCTCTTCAGTTTGGGTCAGTTAGTTTGTCTCTTTCGTTCGGCGGAACGGTCATTTTTCTCTTCACTTTGGGTCAGTTACTTTGTCTCTTTCGTTCGGCGGAACGGTCATTTTTCTCTTCACTTTGGGTCAGTTACTTTGTCTCTTTCGTTCGGCGGAATGGTCATTTTTCTCTTCAGTTTGGGTCAGTTAGTTTGTCTCTTTCGTTCGGCGGAACGGTCATTTTTCTCTTCACTTTGAGTCAGTTACTTTGTCTCTTTCGTTCGGCGGAACGGTCATTTTTCTCTTCAGTTTGGGTCAGTTACTTTGTCTCTTTCGTTCGGCGGAAACGGTCATTTTTCTCTTCACTTTGGGTCAGTTACTTTGTCTCTTTCGTTCGGCGGAACGGTCATTTTTCTCTTCACTTTGGGTCAGTTAGTTTGTCTCATTCGTTCGGCGGAACGGTCATTTTTCTCTTCACTTTGAGTCAGTTATTTGTCTCTTTCGTTCGGCGGAACGGTCATTTTTCTCTTCACTTTGGGTCAGTTCCGCCTGCAGTCACTTCACTTGGAAACTCAAAGGAAAGAAGCGGAAACAGACACTGGGTCAAACAAATTTCGTCTGTAAAACAGAGGGCAAAGAAATCTGCAATCAAATTAATTCGTCTTTAAAACAGAGGGCAAAAGAAATCCTGCAATCAAATTAATTCGTCTTTAAAACAGAGGGCAAAGAAATCCTTCAATCAAATTTCGTCTGTAAAACAGAGGGCAAAGAAACCCTTCAATCAAATTTCGTCTGTAAAACAGAGGGCAAAGAAATCCTGCTATCAAATTAATTCGTCTTTAAAACAGAGGGCAAAGAAACCCTTCAATCAAATTTCGTCTGTAAAACAGAGGGCAAAGAAATCCTGCTATCAAATTAATTCGTCTTTAAAACAGAGGGCAAAGAAACCCTTCAATCAAATTTCGTCTGTAAAACAGAGGGCAAAGAAATCCTGCTATCAAATTAATTCGTCTTTAAAACAGAGGGCAAAGAAACCCTTCAATCAAATTTCGTCTGTAAAACAGAGGGCAAAGAAATCCTGCTATCAAATTAATTCGTCTTTAAAACAGAGGGCAAAGAAACCCTTCAATCAAATTTCGTCTTTAAAACAGAGGGTAAAGAAACCGTCTGATTAAATTTCGTCTTTGGCAAAGAAACCCTTTGATTAAATTTCGTCTTTAAAACAGAGGGCAAAGAAACCTTTTGATTAGGTTAATTTTGTCTGTTAAACAGAGGGCAAAGAAACCCTTCAATTAAATTTTGTTTGTAAAACAGAGGGCAAAGAAACTATTTAATTAAATTTCGTCTTAAAACAGAGGGCAAAGAAACCCTTTAATTAAATTTCGTCTTAAAACAGAGGGCAAAGAAACCCTTTGATTAAATTTCGTCTTAAAACAGAGGGCAAAGAAACCATTTAATTAATTTTCGTCTTAAAACAGAGGGCAAAGAAACCCTTTAATTAAATTTCGTCTTAAAACAGAGGGCAAAGAAACCCTTTAAACATAAAAAAAGAGAATGAAAAAGAAAGCAGCTGAACCCAAGACTAGGCTAATCAAATTCGCCATTGTTTTCCATCCATGCCTCTTCGATTTGCCGAAGTTTGTAAGCTTCCTTGTGATTCAGTGGCTGACAAGATCGTGATTCATCTGTTACTATACATCTGAAACAAGGACAAAATTGTTTAAACTTTCTCTTTATCTTCATTTTGATCCTCTTCATCCGTACAGCTTCACATCATTGTCGAGGTAAGCGATCCGTCAAATTCCTCTGCAGCAGGCTGGCACTTGTCAAGAGCTTCGGTCCACTTGCCGCCTTGGCACCAAGTCTTTAGGTGAGATGTAAAAAAAAAAATTACTCATTTGGCTGCATCCCATCAATTTAGGCATCCGCATTCCGTCTTCGGGCATCTCTAACTAATCAAAAGCGGCAACCAGGTTCAAGTGAGCGGCGGCCCCCCTGGATAATGTCGCTCGCCTACGAAGTGAGATGAATCAGTTCCGATGTTTGAGTCCCAGATGGAACGTTTTTTCTTTTTTCTTTCCTTTTGTTTTCTTTTTTCTTTCTTTCTTTCCTTTTGTTTTCTTTCTTTCTTTCTTTCTTTCTTTCTTTCTTTTCTTTCTTTCTTTCTTTCTTTCTCTCTCTCTTTCTTTTTTGTTGTTGGTTCTCCTCTTTTTCCAATGGACTTCGAGTCGTGGTCTGAGAACTACTATTTGAAATAAGACGAAAAAAAAAAAAGAAGTAAAGTAAAGGAACCCATTGCAACCAGAGAATTATCACTGACCACACACACACACACGCGCACGCACACGCACACACACACACACACCACACACACACACACACTCTCTCTCTCTCCACACACACACACACACACACACACACACACACACACACACACACACACACACACACACACAAAAAGTTAACTTTCACATTAACATGTGAAAAAGCAACAACAACAACAACCATCCCATTCCACCCCCAGTCCACAACGCACGCCCTTTCTACCTCATGAAACTGTGCCATGACCAAACCCTTCATACACACAACACAACAGGAGCCAATATAATACAATGCAACGTCATATGCAGCAATAGAACAGAGCACATTCGGGAGTCTTTGTGCAATTAAATTAAGCGAGTATCGGCATGGGCAAATGATGAGAGTACTGTCGATGGACCTATGGGCAAATGATGAGAGTACTGTCGATGGACCTATGGGCAAATGATGAGAGTACTGTCGTTGGACTATGGGCAAATGATGAGAGTACTGTCGATGGACCTATGGGCAAATGATGAGAGTACTGTCGTTGGACCTGTTTCCCGGCGCCCTTCGAAGAGAACATTACTCATGCTGGCTTCACGACTGGGCAGTTATTCTCACCAGTAGGAGGTTCATCAGGTGTGTCCTGCGCACGATGGATCAGAACAGGCAGCATGGAACCACATCACTGAAGCGATTCAGCTGCAGCGCAGTGTCTCCTCTGGTGGGTTGCCTTATGACGACATGGTAATGGTCGTTCCTTAGGGGATGTCGTGTTGTGACAGAAGGAACCAGGTTGGGCCTGGTTATGGCGTGGTCATTACGAGTGGCGTGGAATTAATTATACTGAGGGGGTTAACACACAGACACAGACACACACAGACACAGACACACACAGACACAGACACACACACACACACTCAGAGACACAGACACAGACACACACACACACACACACACACACACACACACACACACACACACACACACACACACAAGGAGACAACAAAACAAAGTGACAAACAAACTGTCAAACGAACTAACGAAAAACAAAATACTCGAGTATCCCACAACAACAGAACATACAAGGCAATGCAGTGCATTACAAAACAATGCAATGGAAGACAATACTATGTGAGATACCTTGTTTTATGAATATCAACCACATCTTTGCAAAACACCCCCGAGTAATGCGCAGTATAAGGTACCATACAACACAGTGCCAAACAGTATAGCAACGTAATGCAACGATACAACACGACACAGTTCAACACGCCTGATTCTATGTAAACATTCGTTTTAATTTTACCTTGGCATTTTCCCCTTAGCACAGTATTATACAGCAATGTACAGTTTGACGTTACCTGGCAATGTAATATACTACTGTATAGTACAATGCATCCAAGAAATATACAATACTATACAACACAATACAAAAAAAATCACAATAGAACACAAAAATGCATTCTGTTATAAATGTTGATCACATTTTTGGCTTGCACTTGTTCCCGGACATTCGTCGTGGTCTTTCTCCACCTGAAACACGCAGAGAGAGAGAGAGAGAGAGAGAGAGAAGAGATGAGAGAGAGAGAGAGAGAGAGAGAGAGAGAGAGAAGAGGGTAAACATCAGAACACAAACCATGACAGCTTACCAGGTCCAGAAGGTCATAATGACTATTTTCATGGTGAAAAAAGTAACGATAATCAGAAAAAAAAGGTTGCAGCTAACGTTTTCATTCATGAACAATAATCACTACTGTTATAAATAGCAGTTATGACGCGAAAGCACTAAATTTTCACAACGAAAGCTAATAATTTGAACTTGTTTTGACGCTACTGGATAAAGAGGCAGAGGAAGACAACTACATTATGATCGCGGTACGCTGTACACAAGGAAAACCCTCAATTACGGCAGAGGAAAGAACAAAGAAAGAAGAGATAAAATGATAGAATGCACAAAAGAAAGGAAGAAAAATGGACAACTGAAATGAAGGAAGGAAAGCAGGAGAGCTGAAATGAAAAAAAAAGGCGGGGGGGGGGGGGGGGGGGGTGTTGGCGGTTGAAATGAAGATTGGAGACCAAAAAAAAAAAAAAGAAAAAAAGAAAAGAAAAAGAAAAAAGAAGAATGAATGAAGGACGAAAAACACAAAAGAATATAGAGCATTTTAAATAAAGAAGGAAGGAAGTAAAGTGGAAAAGAAGGCGGGGGAAGATGGAAAATCAGAAAGAAAAAAAAAAAGAAAAAAAAAAAAGACCGAAAGGAAGGATAAAAAGGGAAAGGAGGGAGAAAGATGAAAGCGAGGACGGAGGAAGGAGGAAACGCAGAAGGAAGGGGGTAGGGGGTGTGTGGGGGTGGGGGGTGGGGGAAAGTAAAAATGGAAAGAAGAACAAGAAAAAAGAAAGTATACGGAAGAAAAAGTGGAAGAAAAGAAATGTAGAAGGCAGGGGCAAAAAAAAAAAAAGAGGGAAAGATAGAAAAAAGGGGAAGGAAAAAGGAAAAAAAAAAAAAAGGGGGGGGGGGGGGGGGGGGGGGAGAGGACCCCGCTACGAGGCACCGGAAATGAAATAGAGAAAATATCATCATCATCGTCATCGTCATCATCATCTTTCATCATCGTCATCATCATCATCATCATCAACAACAACAACAACATCAACAACAACAACAACGAAAACCGCGTCCAGAAACACACACCTCCATCTCTCATTCGAGGCAGTCCTCTTTCCCGGACCTCCTCGTCACAGAGCGGGCACTGGTGACCTTGGCACTGCACGCGCGGCACACGCACCGGTGGGCGCAAGGTCGCAGAGTGACGTCGGACTTGGGCGCGCCGCACACCCCGCAAGGGAGGCGGATCCCCTTCAGGGCGTCCCTGAGCTGACCAGGACTCTGACTGCCCAAATGGACACGCCAGCGACTGCAGGAGTTTGTCCGTCTCTCGCCGCTTCAGGCGCACCACGTCTTGACTGGCACCAGGGGGACAGACGTTGTGTGACATAGTTTGGGGGCGGGAGTGTGGTGCACGTGCGAGTCGTTTTCTGTGTGGTGTGGCTGTCTGTGGGTAGTGTGGTGTGGTGTGGTGTGGTGTAGCGTGTGTGTGTGTGTGTGTGTGTGTGTGTGTGTGTGTGTGTGTGTACGTGTACGCGCGCGTACATTGTGTGTGCGCACGTGTGTATGTGAGCGTGTGTGTGTGTGTGCGTGTGTGTGTGTGTGTGTGTGTGTGTGCGTGTGTGTGTGTGTGTGTGTGTGTGTGTGTGTGTGTGTGTGTGTGAGTGTGTGTGTGTGTGTGTGTGTGTGTGTGTGTGTTGTGTGTGTGATATGTGAAGAAGGTGGTTGGGGGATGGGGGTTTAGGAGATGAGGTGGTGTGTTTGTGTGTGTCGGCGCATGCATGCGTGCGCGCACGTGTGTGTGCGCGAGCACGCGCGAGTGTGTGTGTGTGTGGTGTGTGTGTGTGTGTGTGTGTGTGTTGTGTGTGTGTGTGTGTGTGTTACGTGCGTGGGCGTTGCACGCATGTATTCCAGACTGCGTGCTTGTGTGTGTGTGTGTGGTGTGTGTGTGTGTGTGTGTGTGTGT
>CM031611.1:45019316-45031519 GCA_018398815.1 Conus ventricosus | reverse complement strand
AAGGTTCTTGGTAAAGATGCAGATGTAGGGGATCTAGAACTGAACCTTATGAGACTCCATGTCTGGCAAAGAGGAGATTTTGCCATTAAACAGCACTTACTAAATCTTACCATTCACGTATGATTGGAATAATGAGACTGTCGAGGAATGGTTCAAACAGATAGAATTTCTTTAAAAAAAAAAAGAAAAAAAAGAAAAAAGAAGGAAAATTCTTTAGAAAAATGGAATGATACAAAGTCAAGAAAGGACAACTCCTGTCATCTGTGATCGGTTCACGTTTGAAAGCCATTGAGCCCCCGTATTCGTGATTGTGCTGTGTGGCAGGGCTGACCTTTTAAATCTAGCTTGCCCTATTCTGATGGTTGTTTGTGAAATAACTTCTTGCCTTGATTCAATGCATATATAGTCTAAACGTCTTATGCAACACTTTGCGAAAAGGTTTAAAGGATAACAATAATCGCCTTCTTTGCTTACACATAACACCGCTGTGTGTGCGTGTGTTGTGTGTGTGTGTGTGTGTGTGTGTGTGTGTATGTGTGTGTGTGTGTGTGTGCTGAATTTTTCTTCTTTGTCATCAATTTCTTTTTGTTTGTTTATTGTTTCAGTCGCTTTTTTCCGTTTAAAGTCACCTACGCCTTGAATGTTAATGGATGAATAACTCATCAACTTCTTAATGTATTTGTGAAGATATGTGTGTTTTTAAAGTTTTGTAAATTTAGTCGATAGTCATCCTTAGTTAGTCCCATAGCGGGGCAAGGGCATGATGAAAAAATGCATTGTGTTTGCTAATGTGTTACCCCTGGTAATAAAGACTATCATCATCATCATCATCATCATCATTTCATCCATCATCATCATCATCATTTCTCTCTCTCTCTCTCTCTCTCTCTCCCCTCTTCTCTCTCTCTCAGAATTTGTGTGTAGATGACACTAGTACAGAATGTTATGAATGTATTTCATGTTAAATCTGTATCTCCCATCCTCTTCTTCTTCCTTGTTTGTCAAATCTGTATCTCCCTCTTCCTTTTCTTCCTTCTTCATGTTAAATCTGTATCTCCCCCCCACTTCTTCTTCCTTCTGTTTGTCAATCTGTATCTCCCCTCTTCCTTTTCTTCCTTCTTCATGTTAAATCTGTATCTCCCCTCCACTTCTTCTTCTTTGTTTGTCAAATCTGTATCTCGCCTCTTCCTCTTCTTCATGTTAATCCCAATCTCCCCTCCTCTCTTCTTTCTTCATGTCAAATCTGTATCTCCCCATCTCCTCTTCTTCCTTCTTCATGTTAAATCTGTATCTCCCCTCCTCCTCTTCTTCTTTCTTCATGTCAAATCTGTATCTCCCTATCTCCTCTTCTTCCTCTTCATGTCAATCTGTATCTCCCCTCCCCTTCTTCTTCATGTTAAATCTGTATCTCTCCTCCCCTTCTTCCTTCTTCGTGTTAAATCTGTATCTCCCCTCCTCCTCTTCTTCCTTCTTCGTGTTAAATCTGTATCTCCCCTCCTCCTCTTCTTCTTCTTCATGTTAAATTGTATCTCTCCTCTCCTCTTCTTCCCTTTTTCATGTTAAATCTGTATATCCCCTCCTCCTCTTCTTCATGTTCAATCTGTATCTCCCTCCTCTTCTTCTTCCTTCTCCATGTCAAATCTGTATCCCCCCTCCTCCTCTTCTTCCTTCTTAATGTTAAATCTGTATCCCCCTCTCCTCTTCTTCCTTCTTCATGTTCAATCTGTATCTCCCTCCTCCTCTTCTTCCTTCTCCATGTCAAAATCTGTATCCCCCCCCCTCCTCTTCTTCCTTCTTCATGTTAAATCTGTATCTCCCCTCCTCCTCTTCTTCCTTCTTCATGTTAAATCTGTATCGCCCCACCTCCTCTTCTTCCTTCTCCATGTCAAATCTGTTGTCTCCCCTCTTCTTCTTCCTTCTCCATGTTCAATCTCTGTCTCTCCATGGTTTCTCTGTTAAAGTTTGCTTGCACACCTTTTTGGACAGCGACTTGTGCTGCAGGTTAGTCATCTTTGCATTCCATAGATCGTTCATTTATTTTTGAAGTCACTTGCTTTATTTCCTTTTCCCTCTTCGTTGAGGGGAAGATGCTATAAAACGAAAGCCTCCTTTGTGCTTCTATTTCCGCATGAAGTAATTCTCTCTCTCTCTCTCTCTCTCTCTCTCTCTCTCTCTCTCTCTCTCTCTCTCTATGCACGCGCATACAGTGTTGATCTTGTCTTTAATGGTTACAAACGGTTTATTTTTATTTTTTCCCCTAGCAGAATGTCATAATATACTCTTGACCCCTTTCTGGAGCCATTAAGAACATCTTTTTCTTGTCCAAATGAGATTCACTCCCTTCTCTTAAAAGACTTGTTTTTCCTGTTTTTGTGTGTGTGTGTGTTTTTCCATACTAGATTGATCTCCAACTGAAAAAAACAGTAAACAAGTTACGGTAACTTTTGCTCCATAAGAAAACCTAACACAGAGTAACTTTTATTCAAGACTGGCACAGCCTTTCAAACTTGAATAAAGTCAGACAAATACAAAGACGAACAATCTAATAGTGGGGGGAAAAAACAAGCGCAGGCCAACAACTCCTCTGTCATCATAGTAATGACTTGGCAAAGATTTGGACTTAAGGGGGGGGGGGGGGGGGGGGGGGGGGGGGGGGAGTTGAAGATAAAGAAAATCGGAACATGAAATTAAGAAAATATATTATAGATATGAAAACTCTTCACTAGCTGCATGACGGAACCATCGTTCATCCTCCAACTGAAGGTTAACTCCCTTAATTTTATTTCTGGAGTATTCTCCTTTCAAGACATGTTCTGGTTGTCTGCTTGATTCGCCGCCCTTTAAAAAATGGAGTCTTTAAAAGGTGGGTGATTCTAAAAGTATAAAATGGGAAGGATCTTTCGAACACACGATTCTTTTTATAGATAGGGCAGGTTGGGGGGGGGAAGGTGTTGGCGGGGTGGGCTGTTTTTCTCACAAACCTCTCCGTCTTTGTTGGATTTCTCTTCAAGACACTAAAGTCTTCCTCTTTCTTAATTTCTAGCACATTTTCATTTCTGTCTCTACTAGATTTACACGGCTGTCTCTCTGAACATTATTTTCTTCCTTTATACCAGATTTTTTCCCCTCCCTTAAAACGAGTCTCCCCGTTTAAGATTTATGATTCCTGAAGATCGTTATCTTTCTCAGTACTTAAAACTCATATGATGTTTTTTGTTTTGTTTTGTTTTGTTTTGTTGTGTTTGTTGCCACACATAACTGGTTAAGAGCCTTTTGTGCGAAAATTCAGTGAAAACAAATATGAGAACAAATGCATGTGAGTATTCCTAAAATGGAACTCACACACTGAAATGGACTAGAGACCCAAGCTCTGTAGTACTAAGCACAGCAGTAGCAATCAATGCTGATTACGAAATAACAAAAACACTGATGCTAATAATTTTATAGACAATAGTCATTCATAATTACTTACAACATTACTTAGGCTACTGATTATATTTTGGAATGACGAGGAGTGATGAGATAGCAGATTTGAAGCACAATCATCGTGACACTTGCAGACAGAGATGATAAGGTTCAAACTATGGACGTTCGTTTACAAATTCACATGGTGGTCTTGTTTGTTTGTTTGTTTTCAATGGAAATGCATGTTTACCATTTTTAGCTTTTCAAAATGGCCTAAAGAAGATTAGTTGCATGCTAAGGGACACAATCAATCAGGCCCCGCAACCACAACCATTGCGGGAAAAAAGAGTTTGAAATGTATTTCAGTTTAACATATATTAAAAAAAAAAAAAAACCGAAAATCAGAACAAACAAATCATATCTGAAATAAATATACAATAAAAAAAATAGTCGAAAGTCTGAGTAAACAAAATGTATCTCAATGAAACGTATACAATTTCAAAAATTATCGAAACAGCAAACAGTCGTCGCAGTCGAACCATAGGCCCATTACATGCACTTCCGCACTCGCTTCATGCAAATCCGTCAAATGTTTTGTTACTAGGTGATATTGACACGATCAACAGCCTTTTCACCCCCTACAACAATTGGTTCTCAAGTTTTCAGTCGGTGACTATTCTACGAAAGTGAGACTTCAGCAGCCCGCGTCGTCAGCCAAGAGGGAGCTAGCACAAATGATGCCAGAGAGAAAGAAAAATATTGACCTAGTTATTATACAGGATTTCTTTTCGACTTCGAGTTCTTCAAGACATCATTTACCTTGTTTCTTCGAAGGTCTCACTGATACTGAAACTTGGTCTCTTTTGTTTACGGGTACTGAACGTGTTGTCTCAATGCATGCAGAAGGGACCTTAGTGTAGTATTATTGAGTAGAAGAAAATAATTTCTTTTTTTGTGTGTGTCTTTCGAAGGGGTGTAAAAATCCAAATCTAAAAATACACTCTAAAATGGAAACAGAGGTCAAAGAAACCCTTAAACAAAACAAACTTACCCCCCCCCCCAAAAAAAAAAAAAAAAAAAAAAAAGAAAAAAAGAAAAGAAAAAAGAAAGAAAAAAAGGGAAAAAAAAAGTGATTCTAACAGGAAAAGAAACATTACTATTCCGCCGAACGAACGAGACAAACAAATCACAACACAATACACGACGCGTTTCGACGTCGTTTGCATGTCTTCTTCAGGCAAGACAAACAGTTAACAATGTAGACACTGAAAACGAAGAACGAGCAATCTCTCAACCTGGACGCAAAACGGATTTGTTTCGTCTTGTAATTTGGTTTGTCTCTTTCGTTGGGCGGAACGGTCATTTTTCTCTCACTTTGGGTCAGTTAGTTTGTCTCTTTCGTTGGGCGGAACGGTCATTTTTCTCTTCAGTTTGGGTCAGTTAGTTTGTCTCTTTCGTTGGGCGGAACGGTCATTTTCTCTTCAGTTTGGGTCAGTTAGTTGTCTCTTTCGTTGGGCGGAACGGTCATTTTTCTCTTCACTTTGGGTCAGTTAGTTTGTCTCTTTCGTTGGGCGGAACGGTCATTTTTTCTCTTCAGTTTGGGTCAGTTAGTTTGTCTCTTTCGTTGGGCGGAACGGTCATTTTTCTCTTCAGTTTGGGTCAGTTAGTTTGTCTCTTTCGTTGGGCGGAACGGTCATTTTTCTCTTCAGTTTGGGTCAGTTAGTTTGTCTCTTTCGTTGGGCGGAACGGTCATTTTTCTCTTCAGTTGGGTCAGTTAGTTTGTCTCTTTCGTTGGGCGGAACGGTCATTTTCTCTCTTCAGTTTGGGTCAGTTAGTTTGTCTCTTTCGTTGGGCGGAACGGTCATTTTTCTCTTCAGTTTGGGTCAGTTAGTTTGTCTCTTTCGTTGGGCGGAACGGTCATTTTTCTCTTCACTTTGGGTCAGTTAGTTTGTCTCTTTCGTTGGGCGGAACGGTCATTTTTCTCTTCAGTTTGGGTCAGTTGAGTTTGTCTCTTTCGTTCGGCGGAACGGTCATTTTTCTCTTCACTTTGGGTCAGTTACTTTGTCTCTTTCGTTCGGCGGAACGGTCATTTTTCTCTTCACTTTGGGTCAGTTACTTTGTCTCTTTCGTTCGGCGGAATGGTCATTTTTCTCTTCAGTTTGGGTCAGTTAGTTTGTCTCTTTCGTTCGGCGCGGAACGGTCATTTTTCTCTTCACTTTGAGTCAGTTACTTTGTCTCTTTCGTTCGGCGGAACGGTCATTTTTCTCTTCAGTTTGGGTCAGTTACTTTGTCCTCTTTCGTTCGGCGGAACGGTCATTTTTCTCTTCACTTTGGGTCAGTTACTTTGTCTCTTTCGTGTCGGCGGAACGGTCATTTTTCTCTTCACTTTGGGTCAGTTAGTTTGTCTCATTCGTTCGGCGGAGAACGGTCATTTTTCTCTTCACTTTGAGTCAGTTACTTTGTCTCTTTCGTTCGGCGGAACGGTCATTTTTCTCTTCACTTTGGGTCAGTTCCCGCCTGCAGTCACTTCACTTGGAAACTCAAGGAAAGAAGCGGAAACAGACACTGGGTCAAACAAATTTCGTCTGTAAAACAGAGGGCAAAGAAATCCTGCAATCAAATTAATTCGTCTTTAAAACAGAGGGCAAAGAAAATCCTGCAATCAAATTAATTCGTCTTTAAAAACAGAGGGCAAAGAATCCTTCAATCAATTTCGTCTGTAAAACAGAGGGCAAGTAAACCTTCAATCAAATTTCGTCTGTAAAACAGAGGGCAAAGAAATCCTGCTATCAAATTAATTCGTCTTTAAAACAGAGGGCAAAGAAACCCTTCAATCAAATTTCGTCTGTAAAACAGAGGGCAAAGAATCCTGCTATCAAATTATTCGTCTTTAAAACAGAGGGCAAAGAAACCCTTCAATCAAATTTCGTCTGTAAAACAGAGGGCAAAGAAATCCTGCTATCAAATTAATTCGTCTTTAAAACAGAGGGCAAAGAAACCCTTCATCAAATTTCGTCTGTAAAACAGAGGGCAAAGAAATCCTGCTATCAAATTAATTCGTCTTTAAAACAGAGGGCAAAGAAACCCTTCAATCAAATTTCGTCTTTAAAACAGAGGGTAAAGAAACCGTCTGATTAAATTTCGTCTTTGGCAAAGAAACCCTTTGATTAAATTTCGTCTTTAAAACATGAGGGCAAAGAACCTTTTGATTAGGTTAATTTTGTCTGTTAAACAGAGGGCAAAGAAACCCTTCAATTAAATTTTGTTTGTAAACAGAGGGCAAAGAAACTATTTAATTAAATTTCGTCTTAAAACAGAGGGCAAAGAAACCCTTTAATTAAATTTCGTCTTAAAACAGAGGGCAAGAAACCCTTTGATTATAATTTCGTCTTAAAACAGAGGGCAAAGAAACCATTTAATTAATTTTCGTCTTAAACAGAGGGCAAAGAAACCCTTTAATTAAATTTCGTCTTAAAACAGAGGGCAAAGAAACCCTTTAAACATAAAAAAAGAGAATGAAAAAGAAAGCAGCTGAACCCAAGACTAGGCTAATCAAATTCGCCATTGTTTTCCATCCATGCCTCTTCGATTTGCCGAAGTTTGTAAGCTTCCTTGTGATTCAGTGGCTGACAAGATCGGATTCATCTGTTACTATACATCTGAAACAAGGACAAAATTGTTTAAACTTTCTCTTTATCTTCATTTTGATCCTCTTCATCCGTACAGCTTCACATCATTGTCGAGGTAAGCGATCCGTCAAATTCCTCTGCAGCAGGCTGGCACTTGTCAAGAGCTTCGGTCCACTTGCCGCCTTGGCACCAAGTCTTTAGGTGAGATGTAAAAAAAAAATTACTCATTTGGCTGCATCCCATCAATTTAGGCATCCGCATTCCGTCTTCGGGCATCTCTAACTAATCAAAAGCGGCAACCAGGTTCAAGTGAGCGGCGGCCTCCTGGATAATGTCGCTCGCCTACGAAGTGAGATGAATCAGTTCCGATGTTTGAGTCCCAGATGGAACGTTTTTTTTTTTTCTTTCCTTTTGTTTTCTTTTTTCTTTCTTTCTTTCCTTTTGTTTTCTTTCTTTCTTTCTTTCTTTCTTTCTTTCTTTCTTTCTTTCTTTCTTTCTTTCTCTCTCTCTTTCTTTTTTGTTGTTGGTTCTCCTCTTTTTCCAATGGACTTCGAGTCGTGGTCTGAGAACTACTATTTGAAATAAGACGAAAAAAAAAAAAGAAGTACAAGTAAAGGAACCATTGCAACCAGAGAATTATCACTGACCACACACACACACACGCGCACGCACACGCACACACACACACACACACACACACACACACACTCTCTCTCTCTCACACACACACACACACCACACACACACACACACACACACACACACACACACACACACACACACACAAAAGTTAACTTTCACATTAACATGTGAAAAAGCAACAACAACAACAACCATCCCATTCCACACCCCAGTCCACAACGCACGCCCTTTCTACCTCATGAAACTGTGCCATGACCAAACCCTTCATACACACAACACAACAGGAGCCAATATAATACAATGCAACGTCATATGCAGCAATAGAACAGAGACACATTCGGGAGTCTTTGTGCAATTAAATTAAGCGAGTATCGGCATGGGCAATGATGAGAGTACTGTCGATGGACCTATGGGCAAATGATGAGAGTACTGTCGATGGACCTATGGGCAAATGATGAGAGTACTGTCGTTGGACCTATGGGCAAATGATGAGAGTACTGTCGATGGACCTATGGGCAAATGATGAGAGTACTGTCGTTGGACCTGTTTCCCGGCGCCCTTCGAAGAGAACATTACTCATGCTGGCTTCACGACTGGGCAGTTATTCTCACCAGTAGGAGGTTCATCAGGTGTGTCCTGCGCACGATGGATCAGAACAGGCAGCATGGAACCACATCACTGAAGCGATTCAGCTGCAGCGCAGTGTCTCTCTGGTGGGTTGCTTATGACGACATGGTAATGGTCGTTCCTTAGGGGATGTCGTGTTGTGACAGAAGGAACCAGGTTGGGCCTGGTTATGGCGTGGTCATTACGAGTGGCGTGGAATTAATTATACTGAGGGGGTTACACACAGACACAGACACACACAGACACAGACACACACAGACACAGACACAACACACACACTCAGAGACACAGACACAGACACACACACACACACACACACACACAACACACACACACACACACACACACACACCACACAAGGAGAACACAAAAACAAAGTGACAAACAAACTGTCAAACGAACTAACGAAAACAAAATACTCGAGTATCCCACAACAACAGAACATAAGGCATCCCATGCAGTGCATTACAAAACAATGCAATGGAAGACAATACTATGTGAGATACCTTGTTTTATGAATATCAACCACATCTTTGCAAAACACCCCGAGTAATGCGCAGTATAAGGTACCATACAACACAGTGCCAAACAGTATAGCAACGTAATGCAACGATACAACACGACACAGTTCAACACGCCTGATTCTATGTAACATTCGTTTTAATTTTACCTTGGCATTTTCCCCCTTAGCACAGTATTATACAGCAATGTACCAGTTTGACGTTACCTGGCAATGTAATATACTACTGTATAGTACAATGCATCCAAGAAATATACAATACTATACAACACAATACAAAAAAAATCACAATAGAACACAAAATGCTTCTGTTATAAATGTTGATCACATTTTTGGCTTGCACTTGTTCCCGGACATTCGTCGTGGTCTTTCTCCACCTGAAACACGCGAGAGAGAGAGGAGAGAGGAGAGACGAGAGAGAGGAGAGAGAGAGAGGAGAGAGAGAGAGAGGAGAGAGAGAGGGTAAACATCAGAACACAACCATGACAGCTTACCAGGTCCAGAAGGTCATAATGACTATTTTCATGGTGAAAAAGTAACGATAATCAGAAAAAAAAAGGTTGCAGCTAACGTTTTCATTCATGAACAATAATCACTACTGTTAATAAATAGCAGTTATGACGCGAAAGCACTAAATTTTCACAACGAAAAGCTAATAATTTGAACTTGTTTTGACGCTACTGGATAAAGAGGCAGAAGGAAGACAACTACATTATGATCGCGGTACGCTGTACACAAGGAAACCCTCAATTACGGCAGAGGAAAGAACAAGAAAGAAGAGATTAAAATGATAGAATGCACAAAAGAAAGGAAGAAAAATGGACAACTGAAATGAAGGAAGGAAAGCAGGAGAGCTGAAATGAAAAAAAGGGCGGGGGGGGGGGGGGGGGGGGGGTTGTGGCGGTTGAAATGAAGATTGGAGACCAAAAAAAAAAAAAAAGAAAAAAAGAAAAGAAAAAGAAAAAAGAAGAATGAATGAAGGACGAAAAACACAAAAGAATATAGAGCATTTTTAAATAAAGAAGGAAGGAAGTAAAGTGAAAAGAAGGCGGGGAAGATGGAAAATCAGAAAAAAAAAAAAAAAGAAAAGAAAAAAAAGACCGAAAGGAAGGATAAAAAGGGAAAGGAGGGAGAAGATGAAAGCGAGGACGGAGGAAGGAGGAAAACGCAGAAAGGAAGGGGGTAGGGTGTGTGGGGGTGGGGGGTGGGGGAAAGTAAAAATGGAAAGAAGAAACAAGAAAAAGAAAGTATCGGAAGAAAAAGTGGAAGAAAAGAAATGTAGAAGGCAGGGGCAAAAAAAAAAAAAAGAGGGAAAGATAGAAAAAGGGGGAAGGAAAAAGGAAAAAAAAAAAAAAAGGGGGGGGGGGGGGGGGGGGGGGGAGGGACACCGCTACGAGGGCACCGGAAATGAAATAGAGAAAATATCATCATCATCGTCATCGTCATCATTCATCATCATAATCGTCATCATCATCATCATCATCAACAACAACAACATATCAACAACAACACAACGAAAACGGTCCAGAAACACACACCTCATCTCTCATTCGAGGCAGCTCTTTCTCCGGACTCCCTCGTCACAGAGCGGGCACTGGTGACCTTGGCACTGCACGCGCGGCACACGCACCGGTGGGCGCAAGGTCGCAGAGTGACGTCGGACTTGGGGCGCGCCGCACACCCGCAAGGGAGGCGGATCCCCTTCAGGGCGTCCCTGAGCTGACCAGGACTCTGACTGCCCAAACTGGACACGCCCAGCGACTGCAGGAGTTTGTCCGTCTCTCGCCGCTTCAGGCGCACCACGTCTTGACTGGCACCAGGGGGACAGACGTTGTGTGAATAGTTTGGGGGCGGGAGTGTGGTGCACGTGCGAGTCGTTTTCTGTGTGGTGTGGCTGTCTGTGGGTAGTGTGGTGTGGTGTGGTGTGGTGTAGCGTGTGTGTGTGTGTGTGTGTGTGTGTGTGTGTGTGTGTGTGTGTGTACGTGTACGCGCGCGGTACATTGTGTGTGCGCACGTGTGTATGTGAGCGTGTGTGTGTGTGTGCGTGTGTGTGTGTGTGTGTGTGTGTGTGCGTGTGTGTGTGTGTGTGTGTGTGTGTGTGTGTGTGTGTGTGTGAGTGTGTGTGTGTGTGTGTGTGTGTGTGTGTGTGTGTGTGTGTGTGATATGTGAAGAAGGTGGTTGGGGGATGGGGGTTTAGGAGATGAGGTGGTGTGTTTGTGTGTGTCGGCGCATGCATGCGTGCGCGCACGTGTGTGTGCGCGAGCACGCGCGAGTGTGTGTGTGTGTGTGTGTGTGTGTGTGTGTGTGTGTGGTGTGTGTGTGTGTGTGTGTGTGTACGTGCGTGGGCGTGCACGCATGTATTCCAGACTGCGTGCTTGTGTGTGTGTGTGTGTGTGTGTGTGTGTGTGTGTGTGTGTGTGTGTGTGTGTGTGTGTGTGCATGTATGTGTGCGTGCACACGCGCGCACGCATGCACATGGGTTGACTAACATATACACAAAGACAATCAAACAACAAACAAATCCAAGTTTACAGCCCGGGCAACCACGCTCGTGGATGACATCCATGATATCCTTACACTCCTCTCACCTCCCCTCAGTCTCTCTTTCCTCCCCCCTCCCCCCCCCCCCCCCCCCCCCCCCCCCCCCCCCCCCACACACACAGAGAAAAAAATTATCGACAGATATATTCATTGGCCTACACACACACACACACACACACACACACACACACACAGAGAGAGAGAGAGAGAGAGAGAGAGAGAGAGAGAGAGAGAGGAGAGAGAGAGAGAGAGAGAGAGAAAATGAAGACGA
Source organism: Conus ventricosus (assembly GCA_018398815.1). Classification (NCBI taxonomy): domain Eukaryota; kingdom Metazoa; phylum Mollusca; class Gastropoda; order Neogastropoda; family Conidae; genus Conus; species Conus ventricosus. The sequence continues at coordinate 45,019,884 of CM031611.1, read as the reverse complement.
ATGGAAGAAAACTGGAAAGAAAGAGGGAAAGTTGCAAAATCGAAATAATGGAAGAAAGAAAAAAGACAGACAGGAGGTGAAAAAAGAACGAATAAAAAGGATTATTCATTTCACACACACACACACACACACACACACAAACACACACACACACACACACACACACACGTGTGCACACATATACACACACAACACAACAACACACACACACACACACACACAACACACAACACACACACACACACATACATGCGTGCGCACGCGCGCGCGCACACACATAAACACACACACACACACACACACACACACACACACACACACCACACACACACACACACACACACATACCGATTCATCAGCACGCGCCCACAGCATTCATCCACACGCACATCAAACTCACTTGTGTTTGACGAAGGCCTTGACCCCTTGTCTGACGTCCCTGGACCCCTCGGCAAAGGGGTCCCTGCCCTGCCGGTTCAAGACGTCCACGTAGGCCCCGTTGCTGATCAGAAGGTTGGCGATCTGCACCCGATGGGCGATGACCAGCTCTGGGGGATCTCTCTGAATG
>CM031611.1:44997996-45017996 GCA_018398815.1 Conus ventricosus | reverse complement strand
ATAGGAAGATTAACAATGTATCGCCGAGCCATGAGAATGGCTACCAGTGTAATGTGTGTGTGTGTATGTGTGTGTGTGTGTGTGTGTGTGTGTGTGTGTGTGTGAGAGAGAGAGAGAGAGAGAGAGAGAGGAGAGAGAGAGAGAGAGAGAGAGAGAGAGAGAGAGAGAGAGAGAGAATGTATGCACGCATTTCTGCACAGCTTTGGATAAATCAGTAAGTTTCTTATCATGTCATCCTCGTTGACCATGTGGTGCCCTGCACAAGCAAGGGTCAGTTTGTAATTGTGGCGTGTAACCCATCCCTCTTGCTCTCACCTTGCCATCCACCTTGCCTCCGATGGCCGAATGCAACGCCGTGTCTCCGTCACGGTCACACAGATTGACATCACCCCCTGAGCACACACACACACACACACACACACCACACACACACACACACACACACACACACACATTCATTCATTCATATACAGGTATGAACACACACACACACACACACACACACACACACACACACACACACACACACACATACACACGCACACACACACACAGATTCATTCATTCATTCATATACAGGTATGAAACACGCGCGCGCGCACACACACACACACACACACACACACAGACACATGCATACACATTCATTCATCCATATACAGGCATGAAACACATGCACACACACACACACACACACACACACACACACACACACACACCCCAAACCACACACACACATGCATACACATTGATTCATTCATATACAGGCATGAAACACATGCACGCACGCACGCACACACACACACACACACACACACAACACACACACACACACACACACACACACCCCGCGCGCGCGCGTGCGCGCGCGCATACACATTCATTCATTCATATACAGGCATGAAAACACACACACACACACACACACACACACACACACACACACACACACACAACACACACACACACATGAGAGAGAATTCATGGCGAGATGATAGGAATAACGAGGTAGAAGGACTGAGGAGAGGAGAGAGAGAGAGAGAGAGGAGAGAGAGGAGAGAGAGAGAGAGAGAGAGAGAGGGGAGAGAGAGAGAGAGAGAGAGAGAGAGAGAGAGAGAGAGAGAACGAACGAACGAACGAATCTTTTTTAATGAGGGAAAAAGCGGAATAAGCACAACATGGCTTTTTTACATCCGGCCCTCAATGAAGGGAAATATATAGAAAATGCAATAACAACATCAGAAAACTTTTCTAGAATAAAAGTAAACATAAAAAACGCTTTTATAGAAAAAAGAAAGGGTTTTAACACAAAAAAAACAGAAACCAATAAATGCCGGGGAAGAGAAAAAGGGAAGAGAGAGAGGAGAGAGGAGAGAAGAGAGAGAGGAGGAGAGAGAGAGAGGAGAGAGAGAGGGGAGGGGAGAGAGAGAAAGAGAGACAGACAGACAGACAGAAAAGACTGGAGAAACAGGTGGGGGTGGGAGGGGGGGGGCCCAACATTTATAGTTCATGAAAAAATGGTTATTGGAAGATGATAAATAAAAAAAGAAACATTTACAAAATAAAATTAAAAACACTTTTCTGGAGAAAAAAAAAATCATTGAACGGGCCCCCATCCGGTGGGCAAAGAAAAAATTTACACATGAAAAGGGCAGCACCTTTGGAACACTAGATGAGGGGAAAAACCAGTACAGAGAGAGAGAGAAAGAGAGAGGAGAGAGAGAGGAGAGGAGAGAGGAGAGAGAGGGGGAGAGAGAGAGAGACAGACGACAGAAGAAAGAGGAGGGGAGAGGGGGAGGGGAGGGAGGGAAAAGAGAGAGAGAGAGTGAGGAGGGGGGGGGGGGGGGTTTTTAAAGAGCAAAATTTGGAAAAATTTCATTTCATTATTTGGGGGTATGAATTTCCCTTTTTTTAAAAGCTGAAATTGCGGGAAATGAAACATAAGAAAGGGTTTGAAATGCTTTCCCACAAGAAGCCCCCGGGGATTTGTTAAAGACGGGTTTTTAAAAACATACCTTTCTATTGGGGTATTCCCAATTTTTAAAAATGGCGATTTTTCTTTTAAAAATCTAAATTTCTCTGAAATTTGAATTGGGAGCAGGGCCCCCGAAAGAATTTTTAAACATGAAAAAAGCTTTATTAAATTTTAAAGCTTCGTTTAAGGGTTTAAAATATCCAGATTGTATAGTCAGAGAATGAAAACGTAACCGTTTTAAAAAAAACTTTTTTGGGGGAACGCCCCTTTTAAAAAACTAAAAAAGGTTTAGTTTATGATTACTGGGCTGAATCCCAAAATTGTTGTTGCCAAAATTTTTTTAGGGGTTTTAATAAAAAGCGTGAAAAAATTTTTTCTGTGACAGGACAAAAATTGTTCCCCTTGTAGCCCTATTTGTCTTTTGTCGGTCCCCCCTCTCTCTCCTCTCTCTCCCCCCTCTCCCCCCTTTTTAAGATTTAACGAATTCCACCTATTAATTTTCCATCCTTTGCTGGGGGAAACAGTTCTTTTCACCCGGCTTGGCAGCGGGAAAAACGCCTGGCTGACATTCCCCTGGTGCCAAAAATTTTAGCCTGAAAAGCCCGGTTTGGAAAGGGGGGCCTTTTCTCGCCGGGGACTAATTGATACCACAGGGTCGTCGTGGACTCTCTGCCTCCGAGGGGGGAAAATTTTTTTTGGGACTGGGAAATTGCCCCCAATAACACTGAAAACAGGCTTTCACCCAAATTGATTCCGGGGCCCAATGTAAAATTTTAGCGTGGGGACAAAAAGGGGAAAAAGTGGGCCAAGGGTTGGTTTATACTTTTTTTGCATGGGAAAATTTGGGAAGAAGGCAGGTGTAGAAAGATTGGGGCAAAAGATACCCTTCTATAAATGTATTGAAAGCGAATTTTGGGAAGATGTACGAAAATATTTCAAAAAAAATGAAAAAAGACGGCTCCTATAAATTTGTGTGAAAAATACTGGAAACCCTTTTTTTTGTTTTTTTTGAAACAATGTACCCTTTTGACTTTGAAAATTCATATTCACTTGTTAAACTGTTGATTGTTTTGTTTTTTTATTGCATGTCTTCATTAACGATTGAGGGAGGGGTTTGTGTACTTGTTGTATTATTTATGTTTCCCTAGTCCCCCAAGGGATTTCCAGGGGTTTTATTATATACTTTGTGGTTAGGAGGGAATGACGAAGTATGGTGTGGAGAATAAGATTATAAATTTTCCCAGGGTTTTTTGTCAGTGTTGGAAGATAAAAATTGTTTTCCCCCAATTTAATTTGTCTTATGGTAATGTTTAAAATTTTATAATAAAAGTTTTTTAAACGGGAAAAGGTTTATTTTGTGTGTCGGGAATTTAAATTACATTGCCGGGGTTTTTTAAAATTCCTTTTTTTTTAAATTTCTAATATGACTTAAGTATTGTGAGGCATAAAGTGGGCCTATAATTCCAGAGTGTTAGTGGTGTTTGTAAATAAGACTGAAGAACAAAAAATTATGGTTGGGGGTTTCCGTGTTTTTAAAGTTTTTTTTCCGGGGGTTTTTTATAGCGATTTCAACGGTAATATAATCCAGGGTTGTGACTTCAAAGTAGGGTTTCCGAATTAAAATTAGCAATAAAATTTTTTAAAGCTGAATTTGGACTAACGATTGTGGTCAGAAAATTTTAAGACAGAGATTCTTTCTTCGTCAGCTTAAAGTATTTCCTTCTTTCTTTTTAAAAAGGCCATGCCTGGGAAACAAAATTTAAACCCAAAGTCACGGGCGCTGGACTTTTTGGCCAACTGTCTCTAAGTCCGTCCCTTTAATTTGCCCGTTTTCCCTACGGATTTCCCCCTCCTTTTTTTAAATATTTTTTCTACAGTTTGTTCTTGAATTTTTACAATGCGGATTACTTTTTTTAATGAAGACTTATTTTTTGTTTGGTAAAATTAATTTATTTTTGTATTTCTATTTTTTTGGGGAAAAAATACTTTGTTATAAATATTTTTTGGGGATAACGCTTTTTCAGGGGTTTTTTTTGGGTCATTGCCTTTTCTTTATATGGGGTTTGGGAGGAATGAGTTGTTTTTTACTTATTTTTAAGTGTCATTTTCGCTGAAAATATTATTGGAAATGTGTAGATTGACAAGGATGATAATTTGTTGTAACGCGGGATTTTTTTTACTTTTTAGTCAAAATTTTTGGTTTTCTTTGGGTGGGTTTGTTCACTAAACTTTTTTTCATAGTTGAGAAAACCTCCAAATTTCCCAAATGGGGGAAAAGGGCCCCTTATACACGTATACATTTGCATGTGTGTACTGGTTGAAATCCTCCCTTTTTTTTCATGACTCAAAAAATAAGGGGGAAGTGCCGGGTTTTCAGATGGAGTGGGACCCCGGCTTTGGGTTATCACTGCTGTAGGGAAGATGACCGTTGAGTAAAGTGCCCCTTGGGGCGAGGGGTCCTGCCCCGGTGTGTGCACACTCTTTTTTTTGGTTTTTTGCTTATTTGGTTTTTTTTATTAGGGTTTGTGACGATTGTATTTTTTGTAAACTGTTTTTGTACGGAGCACAAAACTTTCCTGGGTTTTGTTGCCCCTTTTTTTATCCTTTTTCCGTTAAGCAAGAAGTGTTGAAATGTGAAAAGGGAATACACACACTTTTTGGGGGTTGTTGTTAAAATTTTTGTTTCATTTTTAAAGAAATGATGGCGAAATTTTAAAAAAGGGGAAAATTTGCCCCCCTTGGGAAATTGAGGTTGATTACTAGAGCCGCCCAAAACGTTCGAGAAGAAGAAGATGGGGGGGACACCTCAATTCTTTTTTTTTTTTATTCTCATTTTTCCCCCTTTCGCCTTGGTTGGGAGAGTTGCCCAGTGCTGACTATTTGTGGATTTGTTTTTTTTTCTAAATGTTTTTTTCATTTTTGTTCGTTAAAAAGGTTTTTTTTTTTGTATTTCCGGGTTTTCATTTGGAAAATTTAATAATGCCCTTTTTTTGTTTACGAAATTTGGGTTTTTAAATTTTGGGATGAATTTTCACATATTCGATTCCCAATTTTGGGTTTTTCTGTTTTTATGAAAATTGCTTATTATTTATTGGTTTTCCCTATTCGGGAATATATTCCGGAAAGGTTTGGCACGTTTTGGGATGTAGAAAAAAAAAAGGGGGAAAATGGAGAGTAGCAACTGGCGTGTTGAGAAGGATTTTCCTCCCTACCCCCCTTCTCCACCGCAGGCACCATACCTAAACCTTGAAACCCACACCCCCTTCCTCCCCCCAACAAGAGGCGTCGCCGCCCAGGATGGACACCCAACCCTGGGGGGGGGGAAAACGCCTCGCACGATGGACAAAAATTTGGGGGATGCCCCCGGGAAATGGTGAAGTACAGCAGTGAAAAAAAAAACTGTCGACTTTTCCTTTATGTAAAAGGATAAGATAAAAAATTTCCCATGAAAGGGGGTTTTCAGGTGTTTTTTAGTGTTGTAAAAAAATTTTTGTATTTTCGGGAATGTGGCGTAAAAGGTGTTAGAAAACCCTTTTTCGATTGTTTAAATTGATGATTGAGAAAAAAAGTCTTGTCAGGTCCGAGACGGAAGAATGCAGTAGGGAGGCCCGGGGATTTAAAGCCCAGGACCCTGCAGGCTCTAAAGAGCAGCAAGGGTAGGGGTTTAATACCCAAAGAGCGCCCCATTACCAGGTTTTCAGGAGTTTCCCCGCAGGGACGGTGGCTGACTTAAAGGGGAGATCGGGCACCCGGGGAAAGCGAAAAGAAAATAAACCAAAAAAAGAGGACAAGATCCAGTTTCCCCTTTGCCCCAATGTTTGCCGTTTTTTGGGGAAGAAGTGGCTTTTCACCCCCCGCCCCCTGGGGGAACCCCCAACCCAATTCCGGGCCCCTTTTGGGAGGAGGTTTTTGGGAAAAGAATCGGTCTGCCAACCCCCTGGCAATTTTTAAATTTTAATCCACCAGGGGCAGGGGGAGACATTCAGGGCCTACCCCACCGGTTAAATTAGGCCCTTTCCCAAGGACTCCAGGAAAAAACAGGGGAAAAGGGGAACGGGAACCCCAGAGCGCAAGGTCTAAGGGACCACTTCATCGCCCGGGCCCCACAAAGTTCTCCTGGAAAGGCGTAAGGGGGAAAAGGGACCTTGAGGATACTGGCGTTTTTCTATGTCCCCGGGGAAGCAGCCATCCGATGGCAGGCCAAACGAGGAGGGAACCCGAAGGCCCCAGTACAGGACTGCTGCCGAAACCACCACCCCCCCCTGCGAGCTGAGCCCCTAGTCCAGGGTTGAAGACCTCAAGGATAAATTTGGCGGCCGGGAAAGACCAGATGGCCCGACGAAAAACAACAACCCCGGGACAAGGGGCCCAAAAACCATCCGGGCCCCAGAGGGGAAATTTTTTACGTAGACGGAAAACCCATCGGCTAAAAAAGCCAAAAAAAGGCGGGACACATGGGAGGGAATTGCCCAAAACCGCTCGGGAAAGGGGACCCCCCCTGCAAAAAATGGGGCCCAGCTGCAGAGGGGGGAACGGGACTCACGGGAAAAAATTTGGGTGGGAACCAAGCCCAATGGTTTCCTTTTAAGGTTAAGGGCAGGGAACTCCCTCACGGGTTTGTTTAAGGTTTCCAGGTGTCCATGTTTTTTTTCGGAGAATGTTTTTTTTAATTTCAGCTGTTTGGAGTCATTTGGATTTGGGGCCTTGGGCCCAAGCCCCGCTTGCTCCGGGTAACACAGCTAATGGATTGAGGGCCCTTTGTTGGGTACTTTGGGGCCCGACGTAAAAGGTGTTTGGGAAAGGTCGAAAGTGCCGAGGCTTTCCCCCAATTAGGAAATGCCAAAAACACTTCTGGGGGAAAGGGGAAACCATGCTCCAGCGATACTGGGCATGAATGTCCCCCAAAGGGAATTGGCCGGGGGGACCTGTTCGCTGCTGCCCTTAAAGGGTTTTTTGGCCAGAGGGGGAAACGGGAGCCAGCGTTTTTCCCCCCGGGGGCGTCCATAGCCCGGTCGGGGGCCACTGGAAAGGGGAACGGGGGGGGCAAAACAACACCCAAACAGAAATCCGGGGAGCCCCTTGGGGGGGGGGCCCCCATGAAGGGATTGTTGGGGGCCCAGCCCTAAAGCTCTGAAATTGGGCAGAAGCTTCTTTGTGCAGGGTGGCCAAAAATCCCCGGATGGGGGGAAATTAAGCAAAGGGCCCAGGCACGAGGATGGGGCCCGTGCAGCTGAAAAGGAGGGGTCCCCGCCCAGGACATGTATGGGTGGGGGCCAGTCCCAACAGAATCCACGTGTCAAAAAACCCCCGCCCCCCAAAAACATAAACCTCCGGACCTTGTCCAGTAGCCCGGGACGATGTAAAACCCCAATTTCTAGGAGAGCCGAAAATAAAAGGGGTTTTGGTAGGGCCAATGTTTGATCTGTTCTCAAAGGACGATGGGATTTTTTTGGGGCTTCAGGGGAACAGGTCACGCACAAACAAAGATTGAAGGAGGGGACACCCAAAGTCAGCACCACCTTCAGGGGGGACCCCAAATTTCTCAGATCCAGGAAGTAAAAAGGCCCCACATTCAGAGCCCCCTGGACAAGAAGTTCATCCTAAGATTTCCGTTTTTTCTTCTGGAGTGGTGATAGCCCCAAAAAGAAGGATGGATCCTTCAGGTGGGGCGTGGATACACGTCGAATGAAAAAACCCATCCCAGTGCTTTACCCCCCCCTTGCCCAGGATCGATGTTTTCCCTTGATGCGCTGGGTGGACCCAAAGGGCTGTTTTTCCACCCTGGCCCTTCCCCAAGCGGATACCATCGGCGCTTGAGCCCGGGGGACCGAAAAAGAGGGCGTTTTTTCAAAACCTTTTGGGACTGTTTGGTATCTGCGCATCCCCATGGGCCTCTCAACGGCCCCAGCCTTTTCCCAGAGACTCATGCGTTACGATGAACGACCTTACTTTCCAATCCTCCTCGTATACCTCAAAGGGAACCTGGGGTTTATACAGCGCAGTTTTGGTTGAACATCTGGAGCGGCTACAGATTGTTTTTGATCGGTTGAGAAAAAGGTGGGCCCTTTAAAAACTAAAACCCCAAAAAATGCGTCTTCGTCGCCCCCAAATTTAGATTACCTGGGGTAAAAGGGTTTTCAGGAGCAGGCATCGGGGCCCTTGACAGTAAAAATCAAGGCATTTGGCATTTGGGGGCCAGTTCCCCACACCCTGAGAGGTCAGATGGGTTTTTGGGATTCCCCCACTATTACAGACGGTTTGGGGAAAGGGTTTTTCAGCAAGATCGCCCAACCTCTGAAAAAGCTTTTTTTTTCCCCCCACATACCAGAAGGACAAGGGAAGAATCGGAAGAAAAACATGGCCCCATTTCGCAGATTGGGACACCCGTGCCGGGGAGGCTTTCCCAGAACCTGAAAAAGGCCCTCAAAAGCGCCAGTGTTGGGATATGCGGTTTTTTAGTCCCCCCTTCTTTTGGAAAACTGACGCTAGTTTTGGACGGTTTGGGAGTGCCCTTTTCCCCCAAGAGCAAAAAGGCAAGCCCCGTGTCATCGCGAAAGCAAGTGGGTTTCGTTACCCCGGGGGGGAAGGGTCGATGAAGAACAAACGGCTCTTGAAGTTGGAGCTGTATCGTGAAGTGGGCCAGGGAGTGACAAGTTCCGTCACTCCTGATCGGAGCCCAACTAAAAATATAAAATGCAAAAAATCCCCTCACCCCTCTCCAAAACCAAGTTTGGGAGCTTTTTGAAAAAATGGGCTGCAAAATTTGGGCTTTTTTGACTTTTAACCATCAAAAAAAGGGTCTGGGCAGAAAAAACAAGAACGCTGTTTGCTTTGTCTAGTTTTCCTACGGAAAACCAAAAGGGAAAAAAGAAAAATTTGGAGGGGCCGTCTCTTTGTGGAAAAGGGGCCCCCTGATACAGGAAGCTTCAAGATGGCAGTACCCCCGGGCAGTGGTGTCTGAGCTGAAGGGGACAAAGAACAGGTACAAAAGACGAACCATTGATGCCCCCTTTAAAACCCGTCCTTTTCCTCCACACCCCCCGGAATGGAGCCAGGCACAGAGTGAAGCCCAATTTAAAAATAATAAACCCATCCTGCCATATGTACGGGGGAGAAAAGCTGCAAAAGGGGGAAAACACCCAAGATTCGATCCTCGAGCTCGTGCTTTTTTCTCGTAAATTTAAAAAACTTGGGAGTACAAAAAGGGGCCTTCCTGTAAGAAAGATGAAAAAACCCCATTCATGGCCCCATAGACCGGGGGGTTTTGCCCCAGAGATAAAAAAGGGAAACGCCTCCTCAGGCTGTCCCCGGGACCATTTTGGGGCACCGGGGCCCAGAGCGCACCTTGAAATTTACTCATCGCCGGGTGTTCTGGCCTCACATGCCCCTTTACGTGGAGGAGGGGGTTTCCCAAGAGATGTGAAAGATCCCAGCCCCGGCGAAGAAGACCCCATGAAGACACCCCCCCATGGGACACCTCCTCCCCACCAAGCCCCCCCGGGGTTTTCCATATCATTTGACTAAAACCCGTATTGGCCCACCAGGAAGGGAAAAAGAAAATTTTTCCTAGTTTTCACAGATATCTTCACGAATTTTAAAACCTGGGGCCATCCCTCCCCTGATCAAAAGCAGAGACGGGGGCAAAGGGACCCTGATCAAAAAAATGGTTTGTGCACTATGGATTGCCACAGAGAATCCCCCACAAAAGGGCCGTTGTTTTGAGGCAAAACCTCATCGTGCAGCTCGGGCAACCACTATGGGACCCAGCAAGTCCAGAACGACCTCATACCACCCGGAAGGCAATGGACAGGGGCGAAAGGGTTTTCAACAGGCCCTTTGCACAACTTGTTAAAGGGGTGTTGTCGCCCAGAGCAGAAGAAAGGAGGCGGGAGCATTTTTGGGAAAGAGCTAGTGTACATGAAACAACTGCCACCACATGCCTCCAAAAGGAAATCTTCATTCTACTAATTTTTGGGGAGAAAAACCAGGGCTTCCCCTGGATTTTTCCCTTGGGGAGAAGGGCGTCGAGGGAACCCCTGTGCCACCCGTAGAGTGGTTTGGTGATCCCCCTAAAACCCTCCGGTGGCCCCAACGACACGCGGGGGAGGTGCAAGGAAAGAGGGGGAAAAAGAAAAAGGCAGAAGTTGCCCGGGGGTTTAATACTGAGTCAGATCTGAGGCCAGGAGACAGCTTTTGTCACCAAACAGAAATACAGGGTGGGTGCAAGACCCAAAGATTTTTGGGGGGGAAAGGATCTTCACGGGCCCACTGAGGTTACCAGGACCAAGTGGGGGGCCCAAAACACCACCCGCCCCAGAGAGGCCTGGACGGCCCCAGAAGGTGAACCCGATTTAAAATTACGACGTTTCTTTGCCCCCCCCAAAAAGCCGGGGCCTTTGGGGTACCGCGGACCTTCACCCGATCCTGAAACGAAGGGGAAAATGAAAAAAGTGAAATACCTTGGGGGGCACATAGTTGGGCCACAAAGCCCCACAGTCCCGCTTACCGATTCGCCGGTCCGTCCAGTCCGGGACCCTGGGTGAAAGAAAACGTCAGGGGGGCCCCAGTCAGGCTCCGCTTCTCTAACACCACACCTTACCCCACCCCGCCGATTGGCCGGATTCCAAAGGGTGAGACACGTGCAACGTATTACGATGGCGCCGGGAAAAACAACCCCATTTGTTATGAAACCCCTTTTTTGGGGGGTTTCATTTTTTCGGGGAATGTTTTTTTTTTAAGTGGGTGCCCCTTTTTAATTTTTTTTGTGGGGTGTCCCCCAAATTCTATACATGTATTTTTGGTGGGGTTGCTCCAGTTTGTTTTTTTGTATCCGGGTTATTATAAGCTTGTGCTGGTGTCCATTTTGGTTTTTGCGGGGTCGATTTTTTTTTTGATTTATGTTTTTTATGTAAAGCCTGGTTATACAGGGGGAAACCCTTTTTCCGGGAAAAAGTATCGGGGTTTTTATTTTTCCTATTTTTTGGAAGGGGTTTTAGTACAGAGGGGAAAAGGGGTGGGTTGTGTCTTCATAAGACAAACATGATTTTTGGGGCCCAAACGAAAATTCCCTGTTGTCGTGGCTAATTTTAAGAAAATCGGGAATGGTAAAAGCAGTAAACCTTTTTAAAACCCTGCGGTCAAGTTGGGGGTTACTTTCAATGATATGGAGGTTTAAATTGAAAACAGTCAATCCTGTCTGTGGGCTTAAACCCAAAGAGGGGTAGCTTCCCTTTTCCTTTGTTTTTGGGGGGGTGGAAGTGGAACGTTGCCACCTGGACTGAAGAAAAATTTAGAAAAAAATGGGGCCCTGTTCGGCCCCCGGTTTGTTGTTGTTGGTTTTTGCTTTTGGGGCGTCAGTTTGCCAAGCTTAAAAGCTGGTATGACTTGTTGGGAGGAACTTTTTGTATTTTTTAGTCCTTTTTGCAGGGAAACAGTGGTGCACCTGGGGGAAGCTCTCACTTTGAAGTTTTTTTTGGTTTTTGGGGTAGGGTTTTTTTTTTCATTGTATTTTTAAAGGGCCGATGGTGTTACCCCTTTTTTTTTTTTCGGATATGCTTCCCTTTTTTTGGTAAAACATTTTTTCTCCCCCCATACTTTTTTCGAAACTTCAGTTTTAATTTGGAGTAGGGGACAAACTTTCGTTTATATTAAAGGGGACCCTGAATCTTTCGGGGAGATTTGGACAGGGCAGGAAAATAGTTTTCCCCAAAGTAGACTAATTTTGGGCTGTCCCGTCTGTCCCTCTTCTTCCCCTTTTCTCTCTCTCTCCCCTCTCTTTTCTCCTTCTTAAGAGTCAACGAATTTCCCCCTAGTAACTTTAAAACCCTTTTCTGAGGAAAAACAGTTCTTTTCAGCCGGGGAGGGGGGGCGGAAAAACGGCCCGGCTGGGCACTTCCCCGCTTTCATAAATTAGCCTGACAGAAAGGGCCCTTTGGAAATGGGCCCTTTTCCGGGCCGGGGAGAATTAAATTTATACAAAATGGGCATCTTTGGGCTCTTGCCCCCGTTTTGGGAAAATATTTTTGGGCTGAGGAATGGGCCCCCCTTAAAAAAGGGAAAAAGAGGGTTTAAGGGAATGTTCCAGGGCAAGTAGGAAAAAGTAGCGTGGGGAAAAGAAAGGGAAATTTCCCAAAAATTTTAGTATACTTTCTTTTTGCAAACGGAAAAAGGAAAAGGCAGACGGGGGACCCCCAAATTTTTTTGCAGAAAATTGCCTCTATTTATGTATTGAAAGCGAAGTTTTAGATGTACTGAGACAGGGGTCAAGAAAAAAGGAACAAGACGGCTCCTATGAATTGTGTGAAAATTTGGTAAGCATTTTTTCCCCTTTTTTTTTCAACAATGTATCCCTTCCTTTTTCTTTTAAAATTCCTTTTACTTTTACCCGATGATTTTTTTGTTTTAATAATTGCATGTCTTTTTAGACGATTGATGACTGGGGTTTTGTTTCTTGCCCTTTTATTAATTTTTTGGGTTTTTGTACCCCAAAGAGTACATGAGTATTTTTACTTTGTGGGTTTTTATGGGGAAAGGGCGAAGTATTTGGGGTGGAGAGATAAGATTAAAGAAAACCCTTTTGGGTTTTTTTTGTGTTGGGAAAATTTTTTAAATTTTGTAAAACCCTTTATCTTTATTGTCTTTTTGGTTTGCTTAAATTTTTTTTCAATGATAAAAGAGAAAGGGTTTTTTTTGTTTTCGGGAATTTTAAAAAAATTTCCGGTTTTAAATTTCCAAATTTTTTGAAAGCTAAAATGACCCTTTAAATTTTGTGAGGCATAAAGTGGGCCCATAATTTCCGGTGTTAGTGGTGTTTTTTTAAATAAGACTGAAGGAAAAGAAATTTTTGGGTTTTTGGGGCGTGATTTAAAGTTTTTTTCCGGGGTTTTTTAAAAGCGGGTTATCAACGGGAATATAATCGGGGTTTTGACTTTTAAAGTTTGGTTCCCGAATTCAAATAGCAAACATAATTAAAGCTGAATATGGTAATACGATTGTGGATCAGAGGGCTTTAAAACCAGAGATTTTTTCTTGCAGTCAGCTTGAAGTACTTCCTTCTTTTTTGTAAGGCCCCTGCCCGGGAAACCCAAATTAAAACCCGTCACGCGCGGACTTTTTAGCACTGGGCTCTAAGTCCGAAACCCTTTTAAATTTCCCGGGTTTTTTGGATTCCCCTCCGGGGTTTTAATATTTAAAATACTTTTTCAGCTTGGGGTCAATGAATTTTTTAAAAATGGGATTACTTTATTTAATGAAACTTAAAATTTTTTGTTTGTAAAAAAAATTAAAATTTGTAGGTTTTTCCTATAAATTTTTGGGTAAATGGGGTCTTTGTTAAAAAAAGTTTGGTGAACCCCCTTTTTTTAACCTTTTTTTGTATTGCCATTTCTTTTTTTAGGTTTGGGAGGAATGGAAAATTGGGGATTTTCCCTTTTTAATGTATTTTTTCCGTAATTATTAAAATTTGGTTTTAAATGTAAGAAGAAAAAGGATGAATTTTTAATTTTTTGTTGTAACCTTTTTTTTTTAAATTTTTAAGGGCTAAGTTTATTTCGTTGGGGGGTTTGTTCACAAAACTTTTTTTCTGTTAGAATATTAATTCCCCAAAAAGGGCCCTTTAATTTCTAGCAGGTGCCCCCCCCCTTTAAAAACCCCCCCTTTTTTTCAAGGATCGCCTGGGGAATTCGGTTTTCAAAAGGGGTAAAAAACCGGATTGGGGGGATAACCCCTCTTATAATTTTTTTGACCGAATTGAGAAGAAAATTCCCTCCCGGGGAAAAAGGTTTAAAATGCCCCCTTTTTTGTTACATCTTTAAATTTTGGGGGCCCAGGTTTTTTTTATTATTGTTTGCAAATTTTATTTTTTGAAATGTTTTTTTTGGGGAAAAGGCAACCTCCCTCGGGTTGGGGTTTGTCATTAAATTAACCGGGGCGTTAACAAGGGTGTTGGGAAAATGAAAATTAGGAATTTAAAAACTTTTTTGGGGGTTGTTGTTACCCCATTTTTCCATTAATTTTTAAAAAAGGTTCAAAAAAAGGGAATAAATTTCCCCCCTTTTATTGAGTTAAATTCGACCCCCTCAAGCGTACGAGGGAAATGGTAAAACAAACCCCCAAAAATTTGGGGTTTTTTTACCATGGTTTTGGTCTAAAACCTTTGGGGAGAGTTTTCCCCCCAGGGGGTTTTACTTTTTTTTGGGTTGTTTTTTTTCTTTGTTTTTTGTTTTTTTATGGGTTTTAGTTTTTTTGTAAAATTTATTTTACGGGGGACAAAAATCCTTTTTTGTTTAAATTTTTTTTTTTAAAAGAAATTTAATTAAAGGGGTTTAAAACCCCTTTTTGGGGTTTTTTTAATTCTTTTTTCATAAATTTTTTTAAAATTTGGGTTTTTATTGGGGAAAAATTCCCCCCTTTGGTTGAGGTTGATTTAAGAAATAATTAAAGGGGAAAATGGAAAAGGGGGAAAACCCCAATTCTTGTTAAAATTCCTTTTTTTCCCCTTTCCCCAAGAGGCACCCTACCCCAATTTTTGGGAACCCCCTTTTTTTTTAAATTTTTTGGTTTTTTCGTTTAAAAATGCTTTTTTTTTTTGGACGGGGGTTTTTAAAAAATCCCTTTTTTTTTTAAATTTTGGGTTTTATTTAAAAAGGAATTTAACCCAATTGAAAAATTTTGTTTTTTTAACTTAATTCAATTTTAAGGTTTTTATACAGATTTTTTCGGGTGGGTTAATTTTTAAAAGAAAAAAAAAGGGGTGGGAAAGAAAGGGGCGTTTTGGGGTTTTTGGTTTGTCCTTTTTTTTTGCAGGGTTTTAAATTGAACCCCAAATTTTTTTTTAATTAAGCCTTTTTTTGGAAGCCCGGTAATCTTTTCGAATACCCTTAAAAATACTTTTCCCTTTCTTTTGCTTTTCACCAAGAAAATTTTTGGGCAATTTTTTCCCAATTATTTAAAGAAGGGGGGCTGGAAAAAAGGGGTTTTTAAAATTTTTTTTTGGAGAAAAGTTTGGGTTTTGGGCGGGAGACCTTGGGAACAAACCCTTGGGTTTTTGGGGAAAAAAAAATTGGGGTTTAAAAATAGAACTTTTTTTGCTTTCGCTTTAAAAAAGAAAAGTTTTGGGTTTTGGGGGCATTAAACCTTAGAAAACGGGGAAATTTTAATTTTTAGGAAAGTTGGGTCCAAACTTAAAACCTTTTGGGAAAATTTTTTAAAAAAGGACAATTTTTTTGCCTTGGGGGGTTTTTTAAGGATATTTGGTTTTTCCCTTTTTACTTTTTGGACAGTTTTGTGGTTTTCAAAAATGTTTTGAAACCCCAATAAAAGGGTAATTGTTTTATTTTTTAAATTTTGGTTAGAATTGGCATTTCTTTGGGCCTTTAAAGGGGTTTTGGTTTAAAAACCCGACGGGTTTTGGGGAAAAAAGGGTTTAATTTTAAAAGGTTGAATGCACCTTTGATTTATAAAGGGGTTTTAAACCACAATTTTTGAAAGGCTTTTAAAAGGGGAAAATTTTTTTTAGATTTTTTACAATTTTAAAAGGAAAATTGGTTTTTGGTTCAAAAAATGTTTCAGGAAATAACTGGAAACTGCAAGTTTTTAAGAAAATTTTTCCATCGATACCGGGCTTAAACCCCGAGCACATGTATCTTTTAGACGGTTTAGGGCATTATATACTTTTAAAGGAAGACATTTTAAGGGGGATTTTCTAAGTCCCGGGATATGGCTTTTTAAAACACAGAAAAGGAAAAAAAAAAAAAAAAAAAAAAAATTTAAAAAAAAAAAAAAAAGGTTTTTAAAAAAAAAAATAAAAAAATTGGTTTTTTAAATTTTGGGCAACATTTTTTTTTTTTTAAAACCAAAAATTTTGGGGTTTTGGGTGTATTTTTACTGATTTTTTTTGTTTTTTCAGCTTTTTTTTGCATTTCCCGTTTTCTTGTTTTTTGGGAAAAAAAAAAAAAAGTTTTGAAAGTACTTTTTCTTTAAATGCTCGTTTTAACAAAAAATTAAATGTTTTTTTTTGGTTTACAAATTCTTTCTTCGTTCCCCCCTAGCAAAAGGGGGTTTTCTTTGGGGGCCCTTCGTTTTTTGTAATCTTTTGATAGCCGGTAACAGGGGCTGCTTCAACGCGCTTGGTTTTGAAAGGTGCTTTTTTAAACATAAAAATTTAAAAAAATTTTGGTTCCCAAAAACCCCGGCTTCATCAGGATTTGTAAATTTGGGAGACTTGGAAAAGGGTGTGAATTGTCAAATCAAAAAAAAATTTATTTTTTTTTTTTTAAAATTCCGTAAGCAACCCGTTCTTATAAACGTGTGACCATTCTTCGGAATTTAACACTTTTTTGACCAAGTTTAAACATATGGGAAATTGGGTCATACAACCATCAGCCGGTGAACCCCATTTTTATATTCTTTTTTTCGTGGTGGGGAAATGTGGGTAATTTAAGGGGTTTTGGATGTGGGGTTTTCCCTTGTGGGGTTTTTGATTAAAGAACAAGTTGAAAAGATTCATAACAATGAACCCCTGTGTTTTTTTAAAATTTTAGCAAAACAATGTTATAATGCCTAACAATATCACTCATCCCAAAAGCAAAGGAAAAATCTTCTAACAGTAGAGTGAAAAATTTTCAAACCAAATGCCCCTGTTCTGGGGATTGCGGTTATGAAAACCCAGATGAAAATGGCTCACATTTTTAAAAACAAATTGGTTTTCCCTATTTTACTCGTTTTTATGATAATTAAAAGAGGTTCAAAAACATTTTTAAAAATTTTTTCTTGGTGAATGTACATTTCCCAAACCCCTCCTTTGGGATGTTTAGCTCTTTTTCGGATTATTTAATCCCGGGTTTGGGGATTTCGAATCTAGAATGTGTTCTGTTTAAGGGGGTGATTTAGCAAAACCAAAAAAAATGGAAATGCTTTCCCCGATTTGTCCCCAAAAAAAGAAACATCAGATTTTTTTATTGATTAATGATTTTTGTTGAGGAATCCCATCTAAAGCCATCTTTTGAGGCCCAAGTTTCAAAGTGTCGGGGATCCTTAAGATCGGCTTAAAACTTAGAAAAAAATAGGGGAACACGAAAAATTTAAAGTGGGGGGGGGAAGGGAAGAAGGGAAAATTGGGGATAATGAAAAAGGGGGGAGGGGAAAAAAGCCCCCAAAACAAAAAAACAAAAAACCCCAAACAAACAACAACAAAAAAACCTTTACGAGCTACAACAAAAACCCAAAAAAAAAACCCGCAAGGCAGATTAACAAAAAAATTAAAAAAGCTTATTATATACAAAGGAAGGGAAACCTTTTGGGACAAACACAAAAAATGCTTTTTGTTTTTCCCTTTCGCCAAAATTTTTTTTGAGTCGGGCTTACAAAATTTTAAAGAGAAAGATTTTTCTTTTCCCAAATCCCCCAAAACTGTGAGGGGTTAACGTGCACATTACAAACAAAAAAAATTTTCATACGCACTTTAAACAAACATTCCCCAAACCAAAAAAAAAATAAACAGACATGCCCCACCATTTATAAAACTATAAACGCGCTAACAAAGCAAAAAAACAATTTTGTTTTATTTCTTTTGGGAATTAAACAAAATCATTCACACAAAAAAAAAACAAAAAAAGGCTTTCACTCAAATTTCTACAAAAAAAAAAAAAAACCAGAAAAATAAGATTCGGGAAAATTTATTTAAAAAAATTTAAGGGGGAAAAAAGGGGGGAAAAAAAAAATTTAAAAAAGGGCACCTTTAAAAAAAAAGAAAAAGGGGAAATGGGGATATCTTCGTGCGCGTAAGTTAAAACGTGTACCACCCAAAACAAACGCCCGCACCGCACGTGGCAAAACACCCCCCCCCCCCTCCCTTCCCAAACATCCCACAAAACACGTGCCGCGCGTGGGGTGCGCGCCTCAAAAGAGACAGAGGGAAAAGAGAAAGGAGTGAGGGAGACCAAAAATACTGAAAAATGGTGATAAACATGTGATGTCATTTTTTTAAGGGGACAGGGCCCCTTTGATTTTCAGTAAAAAGTGGGAAACCTCTCAGCAAATGTCCTAAAATGGTGGATTTTTGTCTTCGCTTGGTGGGGGGGGGTGACATAAAAATTTTTCCCCTCACTAGTTTCCCCGGGAACTAGAAGAGTTGTCAAAACTACGGGGGGAAAAGGGAGGTGATGGAAAGACATGGTTCCCCTTTGGTTGGGGGTAGGAATGTTATAAAACACTGTTTTTTTGGTTTTCCGGCCAGGATTATTTTAGGAGGGTGTGGGCGAAATGAGGGCGCTTTTTTTCTGATAGGTTTTGGGCCAGACAAATCCACCCTTTGGGCCAGGTTGGGGGGCTAGCAGAGGATTGTGTTCAGATGTTTTCAGGGGAGGGGGGGGGGAGAGAGAGGGGTAGAGAGAGAGGGAGAGGAGAGGAGAGAGAGAATTTATAATGACATGAGAGAATTTAAAGAACAGAAGGCCCCAAAAGAGAGAGAGGGGAGAGAGAGAGGGGGGAGGGGGAAAAAGAGAGAGGGGAGAGAGAAATTTTATTAAAGACACTTGAAACTGATAATGCAGAGGGGGGGGAGACAGTTTTCAGGAAAAAAGAACGGGGGGGGAAGCAGAGAACATTTCCCCCCCATGGTGCCTTTTTAAGAAAAATGAGGTTGGGGGCGACAGACTTTCTTTTTTTCAAAATTTATGAGAAAAAAAAAGAGGTTGGGGAAGCAGAGAGTTTCGTACTTTATAACAGAATTTAACACGAACACAACAGACACTGAGCACAGCCCTGCTGATTTCTTCCTCATTAAAAGCCTCCTAACAGGACAGGTGAGGAAGCTTTTTAATCCAAAAGGGCACCACCCGCTTACGACAGAACACGACAAAAGCAGGGGAAAACAGAAGACCCCTGAACGGGAACCCAATTCCTTCAACAGGACAGAAGATGGGACCTGAGGTGGGGGGACAAACACCGCAAAGACGTTTAAAGTGACGAGGCCGCAGACGGCAGAGAGAGTGAAAGTACCCAAAATTCCGTGAACAGGACAAAAATGAAAGAAAGGGACCAAGTTGGAAGGACCACACCTGCAAAGAAAGAGAAAAGTGACCGAAGGGAGAAGGGGGGGGGGGGGGAGGGCCCTTTAACGTGCCTAGTTCCTATTAAAAGGCCAGAATGCGGAGCTTTTAAAGGGGGAAGGGGGCCACCCGCCAAAAAGGAAAAGTGAAAAGAGGGAGACAGGTTGCTTCCCACCTAGTTTTCCCGCAAAAAGATCAACAGTCCCGGAACCTGGCACTGTGACGGCACCACAGAGCCCCTATGTTGGTCCGCTTTTGTCCCGGGATTGGTGTTGGCCAAACCACCCTGACTACAGGTGGTTTTTATTTTCCCATTATAAACAAATAGAAAAATTAAAAATCAAAAAAAAAACATGAAAACCCAAAAGGGGAGGTGCGAGCAAAAACGTGAATTTGCAGCAGAGGTTTAAAGGGGATGGTAATTTCAATGTAGCTTATGGCCCACCGACCCCAAAGGGCCATAAACCCGGGCTGGGCTCACGTTGGGAAATCAGCTCACAAGTCACAAAAAACCCAAAATAAAAAAAAAAAAAAAAAAAAAAAAACCTTTTTACCAAACTCTTTAAAATACACCCTCTAAAAAAAGCACCCGAAAATTTTGTGCAGAAGTTGTAGTTAAAAGCCAGGGGAGTAGTGGTAGAAAAATTAGTATATTTGCAGCAGCAAGGGAGTTGTTTAAAGTTAACGATGTAGAAGTGGGAGTATTGTAGTGTAGTACGCAGTATTTGCAGCAGCAGCAGCGCAGTGTCGTCCCTCTCGTGAAAAAAGTAGGCCCACTAACAGACGATGCTAACAGGGAGCCCGCAGTTAAAAGTGGTAGGGAAAGCAGCAGCGGATCAAACATCCCTCATCAAAAAAAACATCATATCAGCAGCAGCAGCAGCAGCAGCAGCAGCGCAGCAGCAGCAATATTTAAAAATTGTGGTAGGGAAAAGCCTCAGCAGCAGCAGCGAGTTAGTAGTATTGTAGTAGTAGTA
>CM031611.1:44977996-44992996 GCA_018398815.1 Conus ventricosus | reverse complement strand
CTCCCCTTTATAGTATCAGTTTTCATATTTGGACAAATGACCCCTTTTCTAAAAATCATAACTTTAGTCTTAGTCAAATTTACTTTTAGATCCAATTTATCAGACGCTATGTGCAAATTGTTTATTTGGTTTTGTAAACTTGAAGGTGTATACGAAATTAAAGCTATATCATTCGCGAAAGCAAGAGGAAATTTTCTCTTGAAGAAGGAAAAAAATTGAAAGCCGTGTTTTTCCTTTACTATTCACTTTTCCTGCCACTTCAGTTATAAGTAAGGAGAAGATCAAGGGAGATAAGAAGCACCCTTGCTTCAGACCGCCTGGGCATTCAAAGAACTCTGATATATCAGAGCCCAACTTAACGCATCGATCGAACAGATTTATATATTCCCTGCAGCATATCCAACATTTTAGTAGATGTATTAACTTTTTCCTAGCACTTTCCATAAACTTTCTCGGTTGACTGTATCGAACGCTTTCATGTAGTCGATGAAAGCTATGTATAGTTTCCCATTTTTGCGTTTCTCGTAAATACAAGTATTGATCATTGTGATTATAGAGAAAATATGGTCGATAGTCGAATATAATTTGCGGAGACCAGCTTGTTCCTCACAATTTTTTTCTTCATGTTCTGTCCATTTGTAGAGTCGCTTGTTTAGAATGGATGTAAACACTTTACTAACGCAGCTTAGTAGTGAAATTCCACTTAGTTTCCTGGATTAGCCTAGCAGAGTCACCTGTTTTAAATAGAGGCACTATGACTGAGTGTGACAATTCAACAGGATAATAGCCGTCATCGTAGATTCTGTTAAACAGTTTTACTAAGAAGGGGGCAATGAAACGAATAGACGATTTTAAAAACTCATTACTAATATCGTCTGACCCTGACGCTTTTCCTGATTTTGATTTTCTAGTTGCTTGCTTAACTTCAGCGTCTGTAATTGGTTGGTCTAAATCTGGAACCCAGACGGGGTCTTCAGTTTTAGCAGGGTGTCGTGGGGATTCCCGTTGCTTTCGCCTGACTCACCTGCCTGTCTAAAAATATTTTCAAAATGATGTTGCCATACGGAGATGGGAATGTTGGTTATTTTACGTGGCGTGTGTCTAACACTGCGAATTGTAGACCAAAATTTGCTACTGTTGTTTCTACTATTTAGCAGAGCATCCCTTAGATTTTTTTTTTGGTATTGCGTTCTCTTATTTCTAATTGTGTCGTTATAACTATTTCTTTTGACTTTATACTTAGCCTTTCGTTTGCCTTTTTCGTACGCGTGCAGTGTGTCAGCGCTCGCCTTGCAATACCTTTAAGATTGCGGCACGTAGCATCATACCATTTGTTATAATTTGGTTTTGCGCGTGTTTTTTGTTGTTGTTGCCAAGTTGTGCATTTCATGCATTCACTGGCTTCAAGTAGAGTGTCGATGAAAAGTTTACCACCCTCAATGTCGTTGTCAACCAGATTTACACCCTTTTTCAAGACCTGCTACATGGTGGTTCTAATGAGCAAAAAAATAAAGTCTTTGCTGTTCTCTTTAATTTAGTTAAGGTACATCTTGCTTTTTTTCCCCCTTCCCTTTGTCAGTGACGGTAAAATGAACAAATAATTTTAAGCATGTGTGGGACTAAATGCTTTTTTTCTTTTTTTAAAGTTTGGCTATACATGTAAAATCTAAAAAAAACAGAAAAAAAATCAATATGCTATTTCCTTGATCAGCAAAAACAAAACTGCACCCAAAATGGTTGTAAATTTAATCCATTTAGGGGTGACGCTAAAACATGGTGCACTTTCCCATCAGTCTCTGCCAAACCCTTAAACCAAATTTTTTTTTCGAAGATCTGCACATTTCATTATAATTATCCAGAAAAAGGGTCATCCCCAATTTTAATCCATAATTTTCTAGCCCTTTCCTATTCGGGCACTAAAATCCCACAAACCAGAAAAAAAAAGACTTTTTGCTTCCCTTTACAAAAAAAAAACAAAAAATTTTTCTAAAAAGTCTAAAATACATTAAATCCTTGAATTGTAAAAAAGGGATATTTTTGGGGGTTATACTTTTTAAAAAAATAATAGCATTATCGCAGCCCAAAAATGTTTTACAAGCTGCAAGAAATATATTATAGATTTGTTTCATTGTTTAACAAAATTTGACCCTTTCTTTTCACTAAAGTAAAAAACCCCCTGGTCGGCGACCCCCTGGAAATTTGGTTGCAGGTGAGGGGAAAAAAGAAAAACTTTAAAAAAAAACATCAAAATTAAACGAATGAGGTAAAGTTTTCCCGCAAACGCGCATCAAAGGAGTGAGTAATTAATAAAATAGGGTCAATAATTGGCGCCAGGCTATTTATGTTCCAAGAAACAAAAGAAAAAGACTTATAGATGTTTTTAGTGTTTAGTGTGTGTTGTGTGTGTGTGTTTTTCATCTTTTTCCCCCATCAGTCCATTAGTTCCAAACGTGGGAAAATTTTCCCTTCATTTTTCGCCTTCAATGCAGGGTTTGGGCCCAATGTGAGAAGCTTTGTGCGTGTTTCTATCCTTTTGCCCACTACTAAGCTATGTGTGCGTGCAGTATCAGCTAGGCTTCGGCCTGTTTCTACGCTTGTGTGATTGTTTTGGGCTTTGCGCACGGGGTTTTTTCGTGTTCCATGAATCGTGTAGATTTGCCTGTCGCTCGGTGAAAGCAGAGCATACTACATTGTAGTAATGCTCTGGTGAAAGTTTACGGTTGACTGGGTCTGGGGTCGACTGCTCGCCCCTCGTTGTTGTCCTCATTTTGCACACGGCGAGGGCTGCTTGGAGTCGCGTTCGTTTCGTCATTGCATTTTCCTGAGTTGCTGGTTGGTTGGCTGCTACCATTGGAATGCTTGACGTAACTGGCTGGACGTGAGGGGGACTCCACCCGCGTCGTCGGGGATCCCGTTTTTCTAGTTTCACCCAGCCTTCGCTGCTGATCTTTTCGAATTTTCAGTTGACCTCTAACATAGAAACCGATCTTCCCTTGATCTCTAAGAGTTTTCAGTTGCCGGGACTGTCGGTTTGTCAGATCCTGACTCATTGTCAAGCCTCTCTCTTTCATTTTGTTTCTGCCTTGCTGATCTCTCATCAAAGTCATCAGGTTCCCCCATTTCTGGAAACGAGCAATGTGGGGGGGGGGTTCTGGGGGTTAGGTCTACCTAGTCTGTGAGCCCTCTCCACGACGTCATCATCCACTGCACGTGAGGGAAATAAGTGTTCACAGTGTCCTTTATCAGTGAGGCATAGTCTTCATTTCTACTGCCGGACTCAGGTAGGCCAAAGAACTTGACGTTGTTGCGTCTGGAGAAACTCTCCAAACGATCGTTTTTTGCTGCATGCTATGGATTGTCTCTGACATTTCTTCTTGGTGCTCAGCCATCTCACGAATATCTGCTTGTTTATCCTTTGCTAGTTCTCTCACATGATTGATTTCTCTCACATAGATCAGACATTGATTGCTCCAGTCTCCTGACTGAGTCCCGCGTGAATCTCCATAGCCTTCATAACTTTATCTACACGATCGTCCAGTATCTTCTCAAAGGTGCACGTCATCTTTTTTCCCGAGTTTTGTCCGCATTTTCAGAGTTTTGAGAATCTTGGATGTTCCTTATAGGGGGAGTAACCGGACCCGGGTTCAAAGACACATCTTCGGAGAGCCAGATTTTGCCACATTGCCAGACACAGTTTATCACCACAGCAAGCCCCACACCCATCAGGGACAACACGGAATGGCTGCCACCGGGCTGTGACGTCACACGACTCAACACACCACGCTGTGTCATTTAACACTGCAGATGAAAATCTCGGTAATTTCAACACAGGGTTTTGGTCAACAGGGTCAGAAAAGGCAGTTCTCAAGCTTGTTTTCATTGCGAGGGCGAAAGAAAGAATGCACGCCAGCCACGCGTAGAACAAAACAATGTCCCCCACACTTGCCTTGCACGAGTGTGTTGTCATCCATCTTGCTGCACGGGATTTGTCGCTGCTTCACCTTTACAGGTTGAAAATACCAACACAAGCCCTCCACGCCTCGATACTAATCATTTTCACCACAAAACAATGGCATAAAACTTACTTGTCAATTTCCAACATACAACTTTGAAAATTTAGCACTTAGTATATTTGAAATTTGCCATAGAAGACACAGTTCCCTGACCACATATCTTTCCTCGCGCCATCTTGCACGCGCACCCCCGAAACAGAGAAGGAGAGACAGAGAGAGGGAGAGACAGGCAGACAGAGAGAGAGAAAGAGAGAGAAAGAGAGAGAGGGGCACAGAGAGAGAGAGAGAGAGAGAGAGAGAGAGAGCGAGAGAGAGGGAGAGAGACAGAGAGAAAGGGGAGCGGGTGGGTGGGTGGGGATGGGGTGAGGATGGAGGGGCTTGCATCTCCGCGAGCCGAGCCGTTTCAGTACATGTGGGGAATTTCCCTCGGAGTTCACACTGGTTCTGACTCCCTTTCCCGGAAAACAAACAAACAAACACAAACAAACAAACAAAAACCGGCATCCGAATGAGACTCCCGTATCTGAACACACTGCAAAACATCTTGCTCACCCCGTAAAATCCCGCGGACAACTTTCGGAAAAAAGGCCAATTTGGCGGTTGAAGTGGATGACACGTATAGGTTACATATGATTTAGCAAACAAACATCCTCCGTGGAAAATAAAATGGAAGGAGTGACTGATATTCCAACGAATACACGGGGAACGAGTGAATGTAGCCGCTGTCAGGCAGCTCCTCAGTTGGCTCTACCAAGGTAGAGCAGCCCGTCGCAGATCTGATTACCCCGAAATGTGGCTTAGAGTATTCCAAATCCAAAAGAAGAGTATTTTCTACAAACTAGGAGTACTCCAACGAGAAAGTTTAAACCACGCTTGCGGCAAACGTGCATTATTTATTTCACAGCAGTGGAATACTACATTCTAATAACTATTTAAAAAGTATCAGTTTCAACTGTTTACACTAACACAGGACTATTTACTCTAAAAACTACTTTTGGTGTCCTTTTTTTTTTAACGAAAATGAGCGTATTTTCTACAAAGTGTGTACAAAATTCCAAATTTCTGTAATGGCGGGAGGAAGAGGGGACGGTCCTTCATTTTGTTTTCACCTGCCATCACACTGCAGACGCTTCCTGCCAGTAGTAACCACCTGATCTTGCACTGACGACAGTAAAACATGCTCTTTCTATACAAATTACTTTCAAACCCGATTCATCAGCATACTTTGGCACACGCTCATGCTCTCTCTCCGGTTTTTCGACGTTTCAGGGCATGTCGTCAAAGAAACGGACACTGCAAAACACGATTTCGCGCACAGAAGTTAGCAAGAGTTGTCGCCCTTTGGCCAAAGCCTCCACCGCTCAAGAACTTCATCTTCAGAATTTCTTTTTCTTTCTTTTCAGTTTGTCGTAATCATCGTATTTTCGCCAAACACGTGTACAGACTACGGCCAAATCGTATGGGTAAACAGGCCTGCCGTCTTGTAAAGGAAAACGTGGACTGCAGAGCATTAATTTGAAAGCTTTGCTTTAACCGAGGATAAGATCTATAGAACTCTTTGGTACTAAATGCGTGCACAAAAGTCATTTGTTGTTGTTAAGCAGATCGCCTGGTAGTGTCGATTAGCGAACAAGGTTTGTAGCAACGTGAACAAGTGGAAGCCCGGCGTGACCGAGGCGCTCCCGAGGGGGCATCGAAGTCATCTGTCTGGCAGGAAGCAGCACTAGGATGTCCTTTCTGTCCAGTCCGTTCCCTTGCTCTTCCTTTTGACCTCCGTGTCTTTTGTCCAGCTTTTTTCTTTCTTTTCTTTTGTGGTATACACACATCTATACTACCTGCACACACATACACGCACGCACGCACGCACGCACGCACACACACACACACGCACGCACACACACAAATCTCTCTCTCCCATTCTCTCTGTATATAACAACTTAATAGTAGAGGAAAACAAATGTAAGTGAATCCATTCATCCATCTATCCATCCACCCACCCATCCATCCATTCACTCACCCATCCATCCACCTCACTGTATAAATAACATAATAGTAGTAGAAAACAGATGTTGGTGAATGTCATAACCAAGCTTTCAGTCTTTTAAAAGACTTAACAAAGTGAAAAGAAATCTGGTTTGAAAACAAAAATGTAACAAATTAGCCCTGAACAAGTGAGAAAGAGAGGAGCACCAGTGATGTTGCGGACAGCCTGCCAGGAATGTCAAATTTCCCTGGGAGCCGGACGCTGATTTCAGTACCGTGTCATACCCCTACAAGGAGAACAAATGCATGGACGCATAAAAAGCCCCCATATTGAAGGAAACCATTACATGATGATGATAATAATAATAAATAATAATAATAATAATAATAATAATAATAATAATAACATGAATATCAATAAACGTGATAATAACAATAATAATAATAATAATAATAATAATAATAATAACATAGCATTTAAACCGCGCCTTGCCAAAGGTTCTAGACGCTGACTATCCACGCTCTCGTGTACGCATCGGGCTGCCTACCTTGGTAGTGCGACTTGAGCTACCTGCCGGCGTTTCATTCAGTCGTTTCCCGTGTCATCCAGTCAATATTGTTTATTCAATTCCCTTATTTCCTTCACTCTTTCCATTTCTCGCGCAGCGTGCATGCTATGTGTAACGTGTCATCCATACCAACGGCCAGACTGGCCTTCTCTTCCGAAAGTTGGTGATGAGATTCTAAGTGTGTGCAAGATGTCATGCATGCGTTCACACACGGAACCTCGGTTCACAGAATCATTCGAAGGACTACTCGGGAAATGGAATCAGAATCAATGTTAACTCCGAGGGAAAAAATTCCCTGTACCGAAACGGCCCGGCAGAGTTTCGAACCCGCAACCCAAGGATCACCAAGATTACGAGTTCAGCGCTCTACCAACTGAGCTACCAACTACCAATATGTATATTCGGAGGCCGTGACCAAATGGTTCGTGCTGTATTGCTGCAACAATATTCCACTTACCTTGACGTTGAGGTCGACTCCATGTTTGGCCAGCAATTGTATCATGACCTTCTTGTTCCTGAGCACACACAGGTGGGCCAGGGTGTGTCCATCGCCATACTTCCAGGTAGTGTCCGCCCCTCGGGACAACAGCACTTCAACCATCTCCTCGCTTTTCCTGGCACCGATAACAAGTTTAGTGTCAACTCTTCTCTCTTATAATGTTCAAAACTGAAATGGTATTGGTCCCATTTCCTTTCGTATCTCACTCTAATACAAGAACTCCTTTCATCAAAGGACAAGGTCAGTCTGATTGCACGATATCGCGACAACGCTCTAAAAACGTCAAAGTAACAAACGCTGTTGTCTGATTTGAAAAAAAATGGAACTTGAAAATTTGACCGAAAGTTCTAAGACGAGAGGGGGTACGATAGGAAACACTCCAACGATCTGATCATTGTTTTAAAACCTAAAAGGTTTAGCTTCTGTGTCCTTTTAAGCTCTGTTCTCGTGGTCAACATAGCTTCGATGTTCTCTCAAAATCAGTACCTGTGAGAAGTTCGCGCGGCAAAATTCGTCGGTGTCGACAAGTTATATAATAGGGACTGTCACTGGATGGACAAGATGGCGCCCTATGTAGTTTGTAGTTGGACTCTTATTTACGCTGGCTCCCCGACTTAACAGTTATCGACATCATTGGGGTGGGGGTGGGGGGAGGGGGGGGGAGGGTTAGTACGTGGTGTCCTGCGTATATTGCATCAGACCAGGCGCCAATGAACAGAACCAAAGTTACTCAGCAGCAGGGCAGCGTCTCCTGTGGCTGGAGGCCTTACGGGGACCTGACACCGATTGCTCCCTGTGGATTGCCGATGTTGCGTCCGCGACAAGATGAAACAAGGTGTAGCTGTGTGGTGGGAACCAAGAGGGATGGGGGTAGGGGGGGGGGAGGGAAGGAAGAGCAAGTAAAAATTAGTGGAGCCGAGTGGGGGGGGGGGGGGGGGGGTAGGGGCGGGGGAAGGATGAAGGGGATTCATTGGCCGGCTTTTATCAGGAACTGGGCGTGCTATGGGCTAATTGGGAAGACTGGAACCACACCGTTGAATTTCACATACACCAACAACGCATTCGTCTCTGACAGCCTTGCTCACGTTTCCTACCACACCGGGTGTCTATATCTCCTGTGCGTGCTGGACGGAGGGATGTATTGTGAAAGGAATCGCAGAGTACAGCCCTGCCATGGAGGGATGTATTGTGAAAGGAATCGCAGAGCACAGCCCTGTCATGGAGGGATGTATTGTGAAAGGAATCGCAGAGTACAGCCCTGCCATGGTAAGATAAGATAATGTTGCTTATAGCCCAGCCGACCGCAAAGGGCTACATCAGGGCTACCCTGCCATGGAGGGATGTATTGTGAAAGGAATCGCAGAGTACAGTCCTGTCATGGAGGGATGTATTGTAAAAGGAATCGCTGAGTACAGCCCTGCCATGGAGGGATGTATTGTGAAAGGAATCGCAGAGTACAGCCCTGCCATGGGATGTATTGTGAAAGGAATCGCAGAGTACAGCCCTGCCATGGGATGTATTGTGAAAGGAATCGCTGAGTACAGCCCTGCCATGGAGAGATGTATTGTGAAAGGAATTGCAGAATACAGCCCTGCCGTGTTCATTACTCTCACCGATCATCGTCAGCAACAAAAGTCTTTGATTCTGTCGCCCTTACATGCTCTGCTGTTGTGGTGACCTCATTCTTTACTTTGCCGGGTGTGGCTATGCACGTGAGAGCCGGAACAAGCAGCATGGGTGTTATATGGCTTAGCGGACACAGTGGGTGACGCATACCCTTCCCCCACCCTCGCCCCCATCTCGACAACGACTTTTTGGTAATTGAATTTTATTCATACACGAGAACTGGGGGGGGGGGGGGGGGGGGGGTACTCCCCACCTATTCCTTCATCACTCTCCTCCGTCCTCCCCCCCCCCCCCCCCGTTCCAAACTACCACCTTGGTCACTTGAGATGTCTTAATACAAATAAATAAGACCCCCTCTCCCTCACTCATCCCTGTCAGCATTCTTCTATACGAAGCCACCGACTCTGAACGAACTAACAAACAAAATAAGTTCGAAGTTCAGGCATGAATTCCTTTAAACCCACTGTTGGGACAAGAAAAGGATGATACCACATTCATTTGCGTAAACTTCAGCATAAAGTAATCTGCAGCAGAAATGCACACTGAATGTAAATGAAACCAAACCACCGAAGGACATTATTAGACAATTTTTTTCCAACCCTGATGTACTTAACTGACTTAATCTCAAAAGATTATTCAGTGAAAACATTAATTTCACAGAAATCAAATATTTTCTTTGTGGGAAAAAAACTTGTTTCGATTTTCAATACATTTTGGACATCCAAAACCACAATGGAACTCATCACCTAGAGTATCCAGTCTCACAAGACTTGTTTATACTATCTGCCCTGAAATTCCCTGTGTCTACCCAATGCATGTCTATGACATCTACATTTTTCAGCTAATTCATTTGAATATGTAAATATCGGGTTATTGTATTCTCTGTCTTCCTGCTCCAAAAAGGGGTAATCACATTTCCACAAAGTAGACCTGTGCTCTTTCCATGGCCATCACGCCATTCAGCTTGGTGTTTTAGTTGGAATGAATCAACAATACTTTAACAAATCAGAGACTTGGAGAAAAAACCCAAGAGTATCCTATACACAATCAAACCTATTTTCAGTTATAATATTTTCCGTGTGACGAACCCACAGCGAGAAACAGAAGGGCATACAGAGAGAGTTTCGCAAAGGTCAAATGGATCCGGGAGGTTTTTTTTTTTTCTATGAAGGGAAGTAATAGTACGCACGGAACAAAAGAGTTACTGGTCTTGTTCTTTTCGATAATGGGGAAGGGAAAATCCCGGCATATCAAAAATTAATGCGCCAAGGCTTTGCTTAAGGAGTCGAGTATTTACAGATTGACGCAGTTAGATTGTTTTGGTAAGTTCTACTGTGTCTAAAAGTTGATTCTCCTCAATTTCTTTCCTATGGCCATCAAGGTACAAGTCAGGTGGTTCCAAGCAGACAGATTAAAATCAAAGCAATGGGACTAATGGGGGAAGGGGGGGGGGGGGGGGGGGGGCGCTTCCAGGTGGCGCAAAGATAGGGTCACCGGTAAGTGCCAAGGCCTAAAATGTGACGTCAACTAAGGGGAAGGTCATGTATTTGAAGATGGTATGTAATGCTATCAGTGCCCCCCCTCCCCCAACAAAAAAGCAAGCAAACAAAAACAAAACACCCCCCCCCCCCCCCCTCAAAACAAAAACAAAACAACAAAAAAGAAGAAAAAAAGGAAATTATTGGTAGGGAGTTGTTCTTTCGATCAAAATATCAGTTCAGCATAAAATACTGGCTCATATTTATAGTAGGCCTCAAAACGCTAACAAGGATTATTATATAAGTGATTCAGGGAAAACATTCTAATTGTAGGCGTGTGGCCAATCTGAGAGGCGGTGGCGACTCACCCCTCTGCGACGGCGGACAGAGGCGTTTTTCTGTAGTCGTCCTCGGCATGTCTGTTGACGTCAGCTCCGTGGTCCAGCAAGGCCACAGCACAGGCCCACCTCCCTCTCAGACAGGTATAGATGAGAGGGGTGATGCCTTGGTCCTCCCGCTCCACCTGC
Source organism: Conus ventricosus (assembly GCA_018398815.1). Lineage (NCBI taxonomy): Eukaryota > Metazoa > Mollusca > Gastropoda > Neogastropoda > Conidae > Conus > Conus ventricosus. Next base: position 44,982,301 of record CM031611.1, on the reverse strand, counting down.
AAGCCATGACAGGTGGTATTGGTGGTGGGGGTGATGTGCTGGTGGTGGTGCTCTGTCTGTCTGTCTCTGTCTGTCTGTCTCTCTTTCACTCCCTCTCTATCTCTCTGCATTCTTTTTTGCCTCCCTTTCTCCGTCTTTCTATCCATGCTTCTATCCTCTGTCTGTCCTGTCTTTCTGTCTGTCTGTCTCTTTCTCTCTGCTTCCTTCTTTCTCGTCCTTCCTCCGTCTTTCTATTCCTGCCTCAGTCCTGTTCTATCTGTCTGTCCGTCTGTCTGTTTGTTTGTTTGTCTGTCTGTCTCTCTCTCTTCCCCCCCCTCTCTCTCTCTCTTTCACACACACACACACACACACACACACACACACACACTCACACAGATAGATGAACACAACACACACTCAAACTCATATACCTGTATACCTTCCCTTTCCACTTTTTCCCATTTACGGTCAGTGAAGGAAATAACATTCACAATCTATAGTCCTCTTACTTCTCCCTGCTCTTGTCTTCCTCAGAAAGATCGACAAAGTGCTTTCTGAGATATTCCATAAAGAAGAAAAACGGTTGTGGGCCGTTATAACCGTTAGTAATGGCTATAACGGTAAACTGAAACATCGGGCGTCATCCATAACCCATAGTGAACATACCTGCTAATTTTCACGAAGACCGGCCTAGTACTTTCTGAGATATTCCATAACGAAGAAAATCCGTTACAGGCCGTTACAGCCTTTAGTAACGGCCATAACGGTAAACTAAAACATCGGGCATTATTCGTGACCCATAATGAACATACCTACACATTTTCAGAAAGATCGGCCAAGTACTTTCTGAGATATTCCAGAAAGAAGAAAAAAACGTTACAGGCCGTTACAGCCTTAGTAACGGCTATAACGGTAAACTAAAACATCGGGCATCATCCGTGACCCATAATGAACATAATTTTCACAAAGATCGGCCAAGTACTTTCTTAGATATTCCATGAAGAGAAGAAAAACCGTTACAGCTGTTAGTAACGGCTATAACGGTAAACTAAAACATCAGGCATCATCTGTGACCCATAATGAACATACCTACAAATTTTCAGAAAGATCGGCCCAGTAGTTTTGTCTGGAGTGAGTGGAACGCATTTTGGCCACGGACGGACGGACGGACGGGGACACACACACACACACACACACACACACCACACACACACACACCACACACACACACACACACACACAGAGCATTTCTTCGTTCCCATTCTAAAGTACTCCTGTTCTATAAGAACTGGGAGTACAAAAAGGCTGGCGGATTGAGGCTTATTATGTTAGTGTTTGTCCCGCTCAAGTTGGCTGCGCAGTTGTTTTTTTTTTCAACATTGATTTTCACATTTGGGCAAGATCAGGTCCAACGCGGTGGACAGCTCTTGTGTGGTGTGTGTGTGTGTGTGTGTGTGTGTGTGTGTGTGTGTGTGTGTGTGTGTGTGTGTGTGTGTGTGAGAGAGAGAGAGAGAGAGAGAGAGAGAGAGAGAGAGGAGAGAGAGAGAGAGAGAGAGAGAGCGAGAGAGAATGCATATTTGATGTGTTTGTATGTGTATGTGTTTGAGAGAGAGAGAGAGAAGAGAGAGAGAGAGAGAGAGAGAGAGAGAGAGAGAGAGAGAGAATGAAATGGAAAATGAAAAATGGTTTATTCATATACATAGGCCATAGCCCCTGTATTAAGGGGAGTATGACATTCAAACAATTCAAGACAAAGAAACATGTACTAAATGGTACCACAAACAACCAGAAAAAAAAAGAAATGTCAAACTATGCTAAGAACACAATACGTCTCTAATTCTAAAGGCGTGATAAAGAAAATGACTTACATTTTTCATTAACAGAAGCCATCAGCATGCACACGCGGAAAAAGACAGGGTTGCTTATAATATTTTCTGGAATAAACTTTTCTCTAATACTCCCAATAGCTGGACATACTAAAACAAAATGTGCTTCGTCTTCCTTTGATTAAATATGACCTTTGATTTAATATGTCCACAGTGCAGAGAGAGAGAGAGAGAGGAGAGAGAAGAGAAGAGAGAGAGAGAGAGAGAGAGAGAGAGAGAGTGACACTGACACTGACACGGACGCTGACACTTTTTTGTCCGATAGCTTGTACAGTTGCACAGCCCTTTTAGACAGGGGGAAGGGAAGGGACAATCATATACGACATAACGTTATATCATAAATGATCTCAAATCACCTTTATCTAAAAATGAATACAACCACACACATGCATGAAAGAATATACACAAACACGCTCATGCACATGCAAATGCACACATACGCGCATGCGAACGCCCGTCCGCCCGCCCGCGTGCGCGCGCGCGCGCACACACACACACACACACACACACACAAAAGACCGACAGAGAGAGAGAGAGAGAGAGAGAGAGAGAGAGAGAGAGAGAGAGAGAGAGAGAGAGAGAGAGAGGCAGACAGACAGACAGACAGACTAACCAGGGAGGGATCTTGCTCGCACATCCGCCGAATACGGTCCGAATCATCGGACTGGATGGCGCCAAACAGTGACCTTACGCTCTTCCGGCCTTCACCTGGTCCAAGGTCACGCAGCTGACGAAACAGCTTCCGGTAATCCGTCTCTGCCCAACACAGCACGTTCAAGCTGAACCAGTTTCTGACATTGCGGAAATAGACGCAGACAGTCCCTTTAAGAATTACCTCGATCTCCAAATGCAAAATTTCTGGCAGTCATTCAAACAGAAACAAAAAAATTAATCAGTTGTCACCAGTCACTCGAAAAATTTCTGTTTCCATCTTGGAAATGTTTTATTCTCGTTTGCTCTCTCTCTCTCTCTCTCTCTCTCTCTCTCTCTCTCTCTCTCTCTCTCTCTCTCTGTCGTTTATTTTAGTTACATTTGCCTGTTCATGTCCTTTTTTTCTTTAAGGTCTTTCTCCTTTCAGTGTTTTTCCTTCTTTTTCGTGATTGTTCCCCTTTGCATGTGAAGTCTGTTTCCACTACTAAACATTCAACATAAAAAAAAAAATCGAATGAATAAATTCAGTAGATGTACATGCAGCACACAACAAGCCACACTAAAATCAAGACAAAGAACGGGTCGTTTTAGTGTGTACAGCACTCTTTTCGCTTTGATGCTGAAACGACGCTGCTAAGGTTTCAGTTATTTTGAATCCAACAAATTGTTCCTGTCGTTAATAACGTTTTCGCGTTGCTCAGTGCTTGACTTCTTCCATGTGAAGGAAAAGAAACTGAAGAATTTGTAGAGTGCAACGATATAAAGTCAGAATTTCTGCACTGTTGTGCAATGGCTTACACTTACGGGTATCTGTGTCTACTGCCGAGCCCTATAGGACTTAAGGAAAACTTTCTGTGCAGGACCCCCACTCGCGGGGGATGCTGAGGCGAGGTTTGGGCAAGTCAGGTGGCACCATGCCATTGGCTGTCCAGGCCCACGCGTTCCCCGCGGCCCCGCATGTAAACAGTCGTTCCGCTGAGCTAGACCGTGCTCAGATCGCTGGGAGAGTGGCACAGCAGCGGACGTCAATGGAGAGGTGGCAGCTCTCCTTTGAAGGACACCGATGTGAGAGGTCAGTGTCAGGCGGCGCAGCCATCCTTCCAGCCATATGGGCGACGGCTGGTCTAGCCTGTGTCGCTTGGGGACGACTCCTGGAGATGTGGGGCGATCGGCGATGGGGCGCTGCCTGTTGCGGCACAAAGTGTCGCAACTGCACAAAGTGTCGCATGCGACACTTTGTGCAAAAGTGCGACACTTTGTGCTGAGAAGACTTGCACAAAGTGTCGCACTTTGGAACATGTGACAGTTTGTGCCGGGAAAGCTCCTTATTGTGCTAGGGACGTAATGTGCACGACCCACAAATTTTGTCACATGTGGTTGCAATTAAAATATTCTCCAATTACAACATACATCCCCCTCGCCCCCCCACACTCTCCTCCTCTGTCCTTATGCTGCGAATGTGTTCAGCTTTAAAGATCCAGAGCCTCTAGTGAGCCAGGCAAAAAAACATAGGTCACTGGGAACTCTAGCGCTTTAAGAGTGGCATCAATGTACCAGATACTTCTCGCACAAGTACTGCAATTGTGTTAATTGCAGTACCTGTTGTTTCATTAACCCATGCTCACACTCGTATACAATACATGTAATATACAGACTTCACAAAAAGTTAAGGACCAGTCAGATAAATCAGTATAGTTTTCTTCACGGGGGGCATGGTCAAACAGTGATGAATTTCATTGGACCAGCAGCTTATGTAGCCAGGTGGATTAGCACAGGTCATAGCCAGACA
>CM031611.1:44967996-44975496 GCA_018398815.1 Conus ventricosus | reverse complement strand
TTAGATAAGAAAGCAATGAAGAACAAAAGAAAAGAAAAGAAAAATAAACAAAGAAAGAAAGAAAAAAAAAGAGAAACAAATAAGGTAAGATAATGTTGCTTATAGCCCAGCCGACCGCAAAGGGCCACATCAGGGCTGAAGAGAAACAGAACACTATCACAAAGAAAACTGATTAAAAAAAGAAATCATACAAAAATCAGTCGCTAAAAATAAATAATCAAACCAAATTTAATTCTTGAAAACATCCGTGATTAAACTTACTAAAACTGAGCCATCTAAACAGAAACTACAGCTGACTCTGTGACCGAATTAATAGATGAGGCGGGACGGCAGAGGAGAAAGATGGTTTGTTGGAGGTGGAAAGTGAGGAACCGGAAGTGACGAATTTACCTTATCCATGGCAGATTTCCAGCCCACTCGTTGATTGAGTATTCTGAGCAGTCTGAGGTCATTACGTATTCGTACTAAGTCATTCTCGGAGAAACTGTGCGTCACCTGCAATAAACGTCGCACACACACACACACACACACACACACACACACACACACACACACACACACACACACACACACATATATACACACACACACACGCTCGCGGTTTCGACTATGGATAGTCACTATCTCAAAAAATAACTAGAATTATCATTCACAGGTAACTTGCAGACTGTTCTCTGCATTGATTTGATAGGAATCAACAAACAGATCTTTAGATAGACGAGACAAAGATGTTGTGAAAAAAGAAAAGAAAAAAGAACTTGAAAGCTTTTCTCTGTATGGCAAATATAGAAATGATAGAGAGGAATAAGTTCAAGGAAAAAAAGTCGTTAAAATAAGGGAGTTTTTAACAGAGAAGACAATCTATGACACAGAGAAAACTGTTTTTCTTTTTCTTTCTTTCCTTTTTCTTCTCTCTTTTTTCATTTTTTAGAGAGAGAAACTCTATTAAAGGGGGAAACTTTCATAGTAATGACTTTTAAGAATAATTCCTAGTGAATTTTTCAAAAATAACGACAAACAAATTAAAAGAAAGAACATGACGCGTTGCTTAGTAATGGTCTTCATTGAGAACTTTCATAGGAATGGTCTTCATTGAGAACTTTCATAGGAATGGTCTTCATTGAGAACTTTCATAGGAATGGTCTTCATTGAGAACTTTCATAGGAATGGTCTTCATTGAGAATTTTCATAGTAATGGTCTTCATTGAGAACTTTCATAGGAATGGTCTTCATTGAGAACTTTCATAGGAATGGTCTTCATTGAGAACTTTCATAGGAATGGTCTTCATGGAGAACAATCATGGTAATGGTCTTCATTGAGAACTTTCATAGTGATGGTCTTCATTGAGAACTTCCATGGTAATGGGCTTCATTGAGAACTTTCATAGTAATGGGCTTCATTGAGAACTATCACAGTAATGGGCTTCATTGAGAACTTTCATAGTAATGGTCTTCATTGAGAACTTTCATAGTAATGGGCTTCATTGAGAACTTTCATAGTAATGGGCTTCATTGAGAACTTTCATAGTAATGGTCTTCATTGAGAACTTTCATAGTAATGGTCTTCATTTTCATAGTAATGGTCTTCATTGAGAACCTTCATAGTAATGGTCTTCATTGAGAACTTTCATAGTAATGGTCTTCATTAAGAACTTTCATAGTAATGATCTTTACTGAGAACTATCATAGTAATGGTCTTCATTGAGAACTTTCATAGTAATGATCTTCATTGAAAAGTTTCATAGCAATGGTCTTCATTGATAACTTTCATAGTAATGGTCTTCATTGAGAACTATCATAGTACTTCATTGAGAACTTTCATAGTAATGGTCTTCATTTGAGAACATTCATAGTAATGGTCTTCATTTGAGAATTTTCATAGTAATGGTCTTCATTGAGAACTTTCATAGAAATTGTCTTCATTGAGAACTTTCATAGAAATTGTCTTCATTGAGAACTTTCGTAGCAATGGTTTTCATTGAGAACTATCATGGTAATGGTCTCCATCGAGCACTTTGATAGTAATGGTCTTCATTCTGAACGGTTTGACCGTTATGACACGCATTGAAGGGGATAGGGGACAGAGAGTAGGATCAGAGGTGGGGGCACTGAGAAAGCGGGAGGGGCAGGGGAAGGCGGAGGATGGTTGGGGGGGGGGGGGGGGATGCTAGTCCCTTCCTGGACAATACCTTCAGTAGTGCCTTGGGGTTGAACCTGTAGCTGATCTTGGCCTTTGAACCGCTGAACTTGACGGCTACCATGCCCTTGGCGGAGATGGCTGTCACCGTCCCCGTCCTGCCGATACACTGGAAGCAAAGGCAGATCATGGTGTTGAACCACCTCACACTTCACCACACTACATTCCGGACTCGCAATCTTGGTGATCCTGGGGTCGTGGGTTCGAATCCCTGCCTGGCCATTTCGGTACAGGGGGACTTTTCCCTCGGAGTTAACACTGTTTCTGTCTCGATTTCCCAAACAGTACTTCATGAGACTATAAACCGAAGTTCCGTGTGTGAACGCACCCACAACATTTTGCACGCACGTAAAATCCAATCACCAACTTTCGGAGGAGAAGGCCAGTTTGGCCGTTGGTATGGATGACACGTTACACATAGCATGCACCCTGCGTGAGGCATTGGAAGAATGAAGGATGTAAGGACACAATATTGACTGGATGACACGGGAAACGACTGAATGAAGCGCCGGCAGGCAGCTCTTCAGTCCGCACTACCCAGGTAGGCAGCCCGTTGTTACACGAGAGTGTGGATTGTCAGCGCCTGGAACCTTTGGCAAGGAGCTTTAAAACTGCCATGTTGTTATCATTATTACACAACAACGCTCCACTCCACAATAGTACACAAGACCTCACCAGACTGCACGACACTACACTACACTCCCTATACATAGCAAACACAGCAAAACATAATACGACAATGTATCTTACTGGTCCGTATGGAAATTTCAAAGCGACTCCAACGGATTCGTGCCGTACATTCAACGTTCAACAATGGTGAGAATTACAAATAAATTGTGAACTGTGGAATATAATACTGTTCAACATGAAAACAGGAGGGAATGCAGCACTAAGTTTTCCTTCTTTTATGCCCCCCCCCCCCCCCCTAAAAAACAACAACAACAACATCAAATTACTCTGTTCTTCTGATCACGCCAGAGCATTAAGGATTTCTCTAGGATTGCTGAATTTGTGGAGTGACGGACTTCTCCTTGTCTTCCTCCTTCTCTTGCTACTCCTGCTGTTGCTGCTCCTGCTGTTGCTGCTCCTGCTGTTGCTGCTATCATTGCTACGACTAGTGTTGTGGCTGCTCCTGCTGTTGCTGCTCCTGCTGTTGCTGCTATCATTGCTACGACTAGTGTTGTTGCTGCTCCTGCTGTTGCTGCTCCTGCTGTTGCTGCTATCATTGCTACGACTAGTGTTGCTGCTGCTCCTGCTGTTGCTGCTATCATTGCTACGACTAGTGTTGCTGCTGCTCCTGCTGTTGCTGCTATCATTGCTACGACTAGTGTTGTTGCTGCTACTTTTGTTGTTGTTGCTGCTCTTACCACCATCACCACCACCACCATCACTATACTACTACTACTACTACTACTACTACTACTACTACTACTATTACTGCTGCTGCTGCTGCTGCTGTTGCTGCTGCTGCCGCCGCCACTACTACTACTACTACTGCTGCTGCTGCTGCTGCTGCCGCCACTACTACTACTACTGCTGCTGCTGCTATTGCTGTTGCCGCTGCTATTACTAGTGCTGCTGCTGCTGCTGCTGCTGCTGCTATTACTAGTGCTGCTGCTGCTCTTCTTCTACTGTCACTAGTGCTGCTGCTGCTGCTGCTGCCGCTGCTCCTGCCACTTCTGCTGCTGCTACTGCCGTTAATACATCTATAGCAGTTCCACTACTGCTGCTGCCACTGCTGTTAGTTACTGCTGCTACTGCTCTTGCTGCTACTACTGCCACTGCTGCTACAGCTGCTGCTGATAACAATAATACTGCTGCTGCTGCTAGCACTCCCATTACTGCTGCTTTTACCACTACTGCTACTACTTCTGCTCCTGCTGCTACCGTTGATGCTACTACAAACTATTACTGCTGCTGGTGCTAGTTCCACCATTATTTCTGCTGCTGTTGGCTGTTGCTGCTGCTGCTGCTGCTGCTGCCGTTACCACCACCAGCACCCCCACCCACCACTACTACTGCTGCCGTTACCACCACCAGCACCCCCACCCACCACTACTACTGCTGCCGTTACTACCACCACCAGCACCCCCACCCACCACTACTACTGCTGCCGTTACCACCACCAGCACCCCACCCACCACTACTACTGCTGCCGTTACCACCACCACCAGCACCCCCACCCACCACCACTACTACTGCCGCTACCTCCACCAGCACCCCACCCACCACTACTACTGCTGCCGTTACTACCACCACCAGCACCCCACCAACCACTACTACTGCTGCCGTTACCACCACCAGCACCCCCACACACCACTACTACTGCTGCCGTTACCACACCACCAGCACACCACCCACCACTACTACTACTGCCGTTACCTCCACAGCACCCCCACCCACCACTACTACTGCTGCCGTTACCACCACCAGCACCCCCACCCACCACTACTACTGCTGCCGTTACCTCCACCAGCACCCCCACCCACCACTACTACTGCTGCCGTTACCACCACCAGCACCCCCACCCACACTACTACTGCTGCCGTTACCACCAACACCAGCACCCCCACCCACCACTACTACTGCTGCCGTTACCTCCACCACCAGCACCCCCCACCCACCACTACTACTGCTGCCGTTACCTCCACCAGCACCCCACCCACCACTACTACTACTGCCGTTACCTCCACCAGCACCCCCACCCACCACTACTACTGCTGCCGTTACCACCACCAGCACCCCCCACCCACCACTACTACTACTGCCGTTACCTCCACCAGCACCCCCACCACCACTACTACTGCTGCCGTTACCACCACCAGCACCCCCACCCACCACTACTACTGCTGCCGTTACCACCACCAGCACCCCCACCCACCACTACTACTGCTGCCGTTACCACCACCAGCACCCCCACCCACCACTACTACCGCTGCCGTTACCACCACCAGCACCCCCACCCACCACTACTACTGCTGCCGTTACCTCCACCAGCACCCCCACCCACCACTACTACTGCTGCCGTTCCACCACCAGCACCCCACCCACCACTACTACTGCTGCCGTTACCACCACCAGCACCCCCACCCACCACTACTACTGCTGCCGTTACCTCCACCAGCACCCCCACCACCACTACTACTACTGCCGTTACCACCACCAGCACCCCCACCCACCACTACTACTGCTGCCATTACCTCCACCAGCACCCCCACCCACCAGTACTACTGCTGCCGTTACCACCACCAGCACCCCCACCACCACTACTACTGCTGCCGTTACCTCCACCACCAGCACCCCACCCACCACTACTACTGCTGCCGTTACCTCCACCACCAGCACCCCACCCACCACTACTAATGCTGCCGTTACCTCCGCCAGCACCCCCACCCACCACTACTACTGCTGCCGTTACCTCACCAGCACCCCCACCCACCACTACTACTGCTGCCGTTACCACCACCAGCACCCCACCCACCACTACTACTGCTGCCGTTACCACCACCAGCACCCCACCCACCACTACTACTGCTGCCGTTACCACCACCAGCACCCCCACCCACCACTACTACTGCTGCCGTTACCACCACCAGCACCCCCACCCACCACTACTACTGCTGCCGTTACCTCCACCAGCACCCCCACCCACCACTACTACTGCTGCCGTTACCTCCACCAGCACCCCCACCCACCACTACTACTGCTGCCGTTACCACCACCAGCACCCACCCACCACTACTACTGCTGCCGTTACCTCCACCAGCACCCCCACCCACCACTACTACTACTGCCGTTACCACACCAGCACCCCCACCCACCACTACTACTGCTGCCATTACCTCCACCAGCACCCCCACCCACCAGTACTACTGCTGCCGTTACCACCACCAGCACCCCCACCCACCACTACTACTGCTGCCGTTACCTCCACCACCAGCACCCCCACCCACCACTACTACTGCTGCCGTTACCTCCACCACCAGCACCCCCACCCACCACTACTACTGCTGCCGTTACCTCCGCCAGCACCCCCACCCACCACTACTACTGCTGCCGTTACCTCCACCAGCACCCCCACCCACCACTACTACTGCTGCCGTTACCTCCACCAGCACCCCACCCACCACTACTACTGCTGCCGTTACCTCCACCAGCACCCCCACCCACCACTACTACTGCTGCCGTTACCACCACCAGCACCCCCACCACCACTATACACTGCTGCCGTTACCTCCACCAGCACCCCACCCACCACTACTACTGCTGCCGTTACCTCCACCACCAGCACCCCCACCCACCACTACTACTGCTGCCGTTACCTCCACCAGCACCCCACCCACCACTACTACTGCTGCCGTTACACCACCAGCACCCCCACCCACACTACTACTGCTGCCGTTACCTCCACCAGCACCCCCACCCACCACTACTACTGCTGCCGTTACCTCCACCACACCCCACCCACCACTACTACTGCTGCCGTTACCTCCACCACCAGCACCCCCACCCACCACTACTACTGCTGCTGTTACCTCCACCAGCACCCCACCCACCACTACTACTGCTGCCGTTACCACCACCAGCACCCCACCCACCACTACTACTGCTGCCGTTACCTCCACCACCAGCACCCCCACCCACCACTACTACTGCTGCCGTTACCTCCACCAACACCCCACCCACCACTACTACTGCTGCCGTTACCACCACCAGCACCCCCACCCACCACTACTACTGCTGCCGTTACCTCCACCAGCACCCCCACCCACCACTACTACTGCTGCCGTTACCTCCACCAGCACCCCCCACCCACCACTACTACTGCTGCCGTTACCCCACCACCAGCACCCCACCCACCACTACTACTACTGCCGTTACCACCACCAGCACCCCCACCCACCACTACTACTGCTGCCGTTACCCCACCACCAGCACCCCCACCCACCACTACTACTGCTGCCGTTACCACTACCACCAGCACCCCCACCACCACTACTACTGCTGCCGTTACCTCCACCACCAGCACCCCCACCCACCACTACTACTGCTGCCGTTACCTCCACCAGCACCCCCACCACCACTACTACTGCTGCCGTTACCACCACCAGCACCCCACCCACCACTACTACTGCTGCCGTTACCACCACCAGCACCCCCACCACCACTACTACTGCTGCCGTTACCACCACCAGCACCCCACCCACCACTACTACTGCTGCCGTTACCTCCACCAGCACCCCACCCACCACTACTACTGCTGCCGTTACCTCCACCAGCACCCCCACCCACCACTACTACTG
>CM031611.1:44925496-44955496 GCA_018398815.1 Conus ventricosus | reverse complement strand
AGAAAGACAGCACGTGACACTGGGACGAATCTGTTGGATCCGGATAAAAAAAGGGTTGACCCTGTAATTTAGAAAGCGGAAAAAAGAAAAAAAAAGTCCTTTTTGTCAAGAAAAATACACGGCTAAATGTTACTCCTATCCCTCTCCTCTCCTCCCTTCATTGTCTTCAGTTTTCTTTATCAGTCTGTTCTTCACTCGCTTCTCTGTCCAGCCCTTTTCTTACTCGGATGTACTTTCAAATAGATAGACTTACTCTTTTACACATAGTTTTCTTCTGTCTTTCCTTTGGTTTGTTCGTTTCTTTCTTTTGTTTTCCTTTCCTTTTGTTTCAGTGGTACTTCTAGCTTTTTACTCATTGATCATTTTCAATACTTTCAACCTTCTTCTTCTTCTTGATGGTGGTAATAGTATTATTATTGCTGCTATTATTGTTATTATTATTATTATTACTATCATCATTATTATTATTATTATCATTCTTATTTTTATCATTATCATTATTATTATTACGAACATCATCATTTTCATTACTCATAGCACATGATGAACTTTATCCTATTTGTATTTTCTGAATATCTGTATATTTGTATGTTGGTTAGATTTCATCTTACAATCTTTCCCACTTTTCTGTATCATTATCATCCTTATCAGTATTTCTATGATGATGATTATGATTATTATTGTAACAAATTGTATATTTCTGGGATTTTCTCTTACTATCTTTCCCATTCTCTATATCCCTCGATTTAAATTTGTTCTAAAATCGACTTTTGCGACAAAAATGTCATGTCACCCCTCTTGTGTATATAATGAAAATTGATGTGAAGTATAGATGTGCGGCTATGTAGCCGCGCGTCCCTTTTTGTACTCCCAGTTCTTAAAGAACAGGAAGTACTTTAGAATGAGAACGAAGAAATGCTCTCTCTGTGTGTGTGTGTGTGTGTGTGTGTGTGTGTGTGTGTGTGTGTGTGTGTGTGTGTATTGGTCTGTGTGTCCGTTGTCAAAATGTGTTCCACTCGCTCCAGACAAAACTACTGGTCGATCTTTCTGAAAATTTGTAGGTATGTTCATTATGGGTCAAGGATGATGCCCGACGTTTTAGTTTACCGTTACAGCCGTTACTAACGGCTGTAACGGCCTGTAACGCTTTTTCTTCTTTATGGAATATCTCCGAAAGTACTTGGCCGATCTTTGTGAAAATTAGCAGGTATGTTCATTATGGGTCACGGATGATGCCCGATGTTTTAGTTTACCCCGTTATAGCCGTTACTAACAGCCTGTAACGGGTTTTCTTCTTTTTAGAATATATTAAAAAATACTTGGCCGATCTTTCTGAAAATTTGTAGATATGTTCATTATAGGTCAAGGATGATGCCCGACGTTTTAGTTTACCGTTACAGCCGTTACTAACGGCTGTAACGGCCTGTAACACTTTTTCTTCTTTATGGAATATCTCCGAATGTACTTGGCCGATCTTTGTGAAAATTAGCAGGTATGTTCATTATGAGTCACGGATGATGCCCGATGTTTTAGTTTACCCCGTTATAGCCGTTACTAACGGCTGTAACAGCCTGTAACGGTTTTTCTTCTTTTTAGAATATATTAAAAAATACTTGGCCGATCTTTCTGAAAATTTGTAGATATGTTCATTATGGGTCACAGATGATGCCCGATTTTTAGTTTACCGTTAAAGCCGTTGCTAACGGCTGTAGCGGCCTGTAACGTTTTTTCTTCTTTATGGAATATCTCCGAAAGTACGTGGCCGATCTTTGTGAAAATTAGCAGGTATGTTCATTATAGGTCTCGGATGGTGCCCGATGTTTTAGTTTACCCCGTTATAGCCGTTACTAACGGCTGTAACAGCCTGTAACGGTTTTTCTTCTTTATAGAATATCTCAAAAAGTACTGGGCCGATCTTTCAGAAAATTTGTAGGTATGTTTATTATGGGTCACGAATAATGCCTGATGTTTTAGTTTACCGTTAAAGCCGTTACTAACGGCTGTAACGGCCTGTAACGCTTTTTCTTCTTTATAGAATATCTCAGAAAACACTTGGCCGATCTTTCTGAAAATTTGTAGGTATGTTCATTATAGGTCACGGATGATGCCTGATGTTTTAGTTTACCGTTACAGCCGTTGCTAACGGCTGTAACGGCCTGTAACGCTTTTTCTTCTTTATGGAATATCTCAGAAAGTACTTGGCTGACCTTTGTGAAAATTAGCAGGTATGTTCATTATGGGTCACGAATGATGCCCGATGTTTTAGTTTACCCCGTTATAGCCGTTACTAACGGCTGTAACGGCCTGTAACGGTTTTCCTTCTTTATAGAATATCTCAGAAAGCACTCGGCCGATCTTTCTGGAAATGTGTAGGTATGTTCATTATGGGTCACAAATAATGTCCGATGTTTTAGTTTACCGTTATAGCCGTTCCTAACGGTTGTAACGGCCCGTAACACTTTTCTTCTTTATGGAATATCTCAGAAAGTATGCCTACTTGGCCGATCTTTGTGAAAATTACCAGGTATCTTCATTATGGGTTGCGGATGATGCCCGATGATTTAGTTTACCGTTATAGCCGATACTAACGGCTGTAACGGCCTGTAACGGTTTTTTTTCTTTATGGAATATCTCAGAAAGTACGTGGCCGATATTTCTGAAAATTTGTAGATATGTTCATCATGCGTCACGGATCATCCCGATGTTTAAGTTCACCGTTATAGCCGTTACTTACGACCCATAATGGTTTTCTTCTTTATGGAAAATCTCAGAAAGTTCTTGGCCGATCTTTCTGAAAATGTGTAAGTATGTTCATTGTAGGTCACAGACGATAGCCGATGTTTACCAGAATAGCCATTACTAACGGTTACACCAGCCCGAGACGGTTTTTCCTCTTTATGGAATATCTCACGCGTATTCAGGATAAACTGGGAGTACGTTTATATGCTTTGCATCTTGTTTCTTCTTGCATAAGTTGTCTCCCTTGTACCAAACTCGACAGAATGAGGGCGTAGTCTCTTATGTTTACGCTCCCAAACAAGGTTCGCAGAGGCGGTAGGCTTGTTTTGTCCGCTTGTTTTCAGCGCTAGGTCGGATGAAAATATCTCAGTCTGACCGGTGCCCCTGTGGCACAGTAACCCACATCTTACAGTCGTGCCCCACCTTTGAAGCCTTGAGACACCAGACGTGGCCCAGTCCGGCTGATGTCCAGGAGAAGTTGTGGGGACCGGTGGGGTCACTGCGGCGGACTGTAGACTTCGTCTTACTGACCGGATTGTGGATCTAGCATGGCCGGGAACGCGAAAGAAAGAAAAGAAAAGAGGAATGTATTGCTGGACCGGGCGAATTGACATGCAGAATGTATTCCAATAGGCGAAGAGACAGACAGACAGACAGACAGACAGACAGACAGACAGACAGACAGACGGTCAAACTGACAGTGAAACCTGTTTTGCTTATGTCAGTGGTGGATGATGAACTTGAGTTTGGAGACAATCATTACCGGCACTAAATCTGATGCCGTAAAAGTAGCTAAATTCAACATTATTTTTGTTTGGTGCCGTATAGTATTAACAAGTGGCATAACATTTTACAGGAAATTCAGCCCCTGGGATAGGATTTCATGGTGGGGGTGGAGAGATGAGCAGAGAGGAGTGAATTATCTACACATTGTTCATATGATTTTGTCCATTTCTGTAGTGACCCCCCCCCCCACACACACACACACATACACACACACCCCTTCTTGCCCTCTCTTCCGGCTTTTTGTTGTTGTTGTTGTTCAACCCAGAAGCGCTTTTATACTGCCGTCACCTACCCTACATCTACTACTACAACTAAGAGAGAGAGAGAGAGAGAGAGAGAGAGAGGAGAGAGAGAGAGAGAGAGAGAGAGATAGAGAGAGAGAGAGAGAAAGACAGAGGAGGAGAAAGAGAGAGAGAGAGAGGGAGGAAGAGAAAGAGAGAGAGAGAGAGAGAGCGAAAGAGAGAGACAGAGAGAGAAAGAGAGAGACAGACAGAGAGAGAGAAAGAGAGAGACAGAGAGAGAGAGAGAGAGAGAGAAGAGAGAGAGGCAGAGAGAGAAAGAGAGAGAGACAGAGAAAGAGAGTAGAGAGTTATGGAGAAGTTAAAATGGAAAGGGAAGGAGAGATGGGATAGCGGTGAGAGAGAGAGAAGAGAGAGAGAGAGAGAGAGAGAGAGAGAGAGAGAGAGAGAGAGAGAGAGAGAGGCAGAGAGAGAAAGAGAGAGAGACAGAGAGAGAGAGAGAGTTATGGAGAAGTTAAAATGGAAAGGGAAGGAGAGATGGGATAGCGGAGAGAGAGAGAGAGAGAGAGAGAGAGAGAGAGAGAGAGAGAGAGAGAGAGAGAGGAGAGAGAGAGAGAGCAAGGAGGCAGACAGACAGACAGACAGAGTTATGGAGAAGTTAAAACGGAAAGGGAAGGCGAGGTGGGATAGCGGTGACAGAGAGAGAGAGAGAGAGAGAGAGAGAGAGAGAGAGAGAGAGAGAGAGAGAGAGAGAGAGAGAGAGAGGAGAGAGGAGGAGAGAGAGAGAGAGAGAGGAGAGAGAGAGAGAGGAGAGAGAGAGAGAGAGAGAGAGAGAGACGGATACGGAAGTTTAATCATGTATAGGCCATTGCCCCTCATGATGGGGTGCATATATACAAGACATTTCCAAACTAACAATTATGAACATTGAAATCATCCAATACTTACTTGACAGTAAATTTAAGAAGTGAGAATAGAACGCAACTTAAAGGCTTTATAAAGATAGATTGACAGGTTCCTGACTGTTCTTTCGTGCGTACTTGCCATAAGCAATGTAAATTTAAACTGACTTGGTACTTTGTAATGCTTCAGCGGAATGTACTGTGCTCTTAGGTCATACAGAACTGGACAACATAAAACAAAATGTACCTCACTTTCTTTCTCTTTTAGACAAAGTGGAAATATTAATTCACTTTCACTGTGTGCTCTATAACGGTAACGATGTATTACGATTTCAGAAATTCCAAGTCTAAATCTTGTCAATGTGTATCTTAAATGCTTGTCTAAATTAATTAATAAATACGTTTTAACACCAGGGACAGTACAAAAGGCTCTGTAAACGTTAAATCTATCACTATTACTAATATGGAAATTCCAATCTTGCCATCTGCACGAAATCAATCTATCCCTAAAACTTTTCAAAAACTCAATTCCTTCCACGCCTAGATTTAGCCATACGTACCCGAAACCAAACATATACAATTTACAGCGAATATCTGAGGCCCAATTTTTCTTTCCACGCATATCTAAATCAAGACGCATTTTGTAGGCCTTATAAGGTAATCTACAGTCGTCCATTCTCGTTAATTTTAACCAAAACCTGGTACATTTTATAGCCGAGTTTATGTAAATTGGAAATCTGTTCGTTTCTCCATACACCAGGTCATTAGGTGTTCGCATTTCAACGCCCAAGAATCTTTTAACTGCAAATAAATGAAGTTTTTCACAATAGATTGCTGCGTTGTCAAGACCCCATAACTCTGCACCATACTGAGCAATAGGTTGAACCTGTGAGTCAAATAACTTAAAAAAGCACGAGTGAGAGTTGCACTTCAGCTTAAATAGCTTTTGTAAGATACACAATAAAGCGTTTTTTGCTCTGCTTGTAAGGTCGCGACATGCAGCAGCAAAACTAAGCTTTGTTGAAAAAATAAATTCCTAAATATTTGTACGCATTCACAACAGGCATCACAATACCGTTAAATGTCCACCTTTCTCTGGCAGCTAAGTAACCACCTTTCCTGAACACCACTATGTTACTTTTATCTAAGTTAACCTTCAGCTGCAAAGCGGCGGCTGCACGCTGAAGACTGTTTATCTGCGTTTGCAAGCCTATGGCAGTTTCAGAGAGTAAAGCCACATCATCAGCCAGAAGCAGTACAAATAATTCAAAATAATCTGACATAAATTTTGCCCCGTGTTACCCTCCCCTTATCACCTCTAACGCTAATTCATTAATAAATAAAGAAAACAAAACAGGGCTGCAAGCGTCTCTTTGTTTCACTCCGCGAGTGCAAGCAATATAATCTGTTACACTACTTCCGCTTCTAATTCTAGCTTTTTAACACTTTCGTACATGCAGCGAATACACCTAAAAATCTTGCCTTTGATGCCGCTTTTTAACAAGATAGGCCATAATAAGTTTCTTTCTACGGAATCAAATGCCTTTTCAAAATCAATAAAGGCTCCATACAGTTTAGGATTAAAAACAAAATTGTTTTTGTATGAGTGCTAATAAAGTAAAACATGTGATCAACAGTGGACTATCCTCTCTTAAATCGGCTTGATGTTCGCCTGTCAAATTGTGCTCTTCTAGCCATTCCTGCAGTCTACTATTAAAATTGTGCTGTAAATTTTACTACTTGTATCACATAAAGAAATGCCTTTATAATTGTTTCGATTGTTGATGTCACCCTTCTTGAACAAAGGGTGAATGATAGAATTTGTCAGTTATCAGGGAATGCTCCTTTATCAAATAACATATTAAAAAGCTTTACCAAAAAATCAATGACACGATCCTTACCATACTTTAACAATTCACCAATAATTTGATCTGGTCCAGCAGCTTTTCCATTCTTTAACTTTGTTACAGCAAGCAAAACTTCTTCTCTTGATATTGGACGGTTAATATAGCTTACCTCCTCTTCGTTGACATCACTGACATTTTCAACCATCCCTGACACATTTGCAGTTACTCTAATTCAAGTAAATTTTTGAAATGCTTAAACCAGTCATCGACTGTCAGACTATTTTGAACAGGTTTTCGTTTAAAGGATATTTTACGTACAATTTCCCAAAATTCTCTTTGATCATTTATGACGAGACTTAGCCTGTCTAATAGACTAGGACAAATTTCAGAAAAAACAAACACCTCCAGGCATTTCTTGTTAGGAGCTGTCAGACAACACTTTCTAATGGATTGGCTGTGGTGAATCCATTTCTTTTGTCTGACAAGACTGAAATTGCTTAGATGGCCTGGAATATAACGTTTTTCAAAAATGGCGACAAACGAAAGTACGGAACCGGTTTTGATTCATACACACCTTACGTACTTACGTTTTACACCACTTGTGCTAAACTTTAATATTGTTTTGTAATTTTCTACCGCTATAAATCTGTTTCAGCCATTTGATTTAAATTATTTTAAAATAAGTGTCAAAAACAATTTTTTTAAAACACTAAAAAGTAACAAGAAACCTTATAGTGGCCTTATACCTTCACACTTTGACAGAAATTGAATGCTTCTACAAAGACTTAGCAACAGTCTGAAGACTGTGTCACAGATGAGACGTCAGAACAAAAAAATGAAGAAATGACACACTGAATGCAAGTCCAGAAAAGAATTTTGAGCGTTGCACAAGATTTGGTGTATAATGTGAGTGGTGGTACACACTGGACCCAAGTACCTTGGTCTGGGCAGTACTCTCCATCAGGCTACTAGGTCAAAGGAGGTGGTTCATTTATTTCACTGTGCTGGACACACGCTGAGTTACAACAACATAAAGCAAATAAACACAGCACTGGCAGAAAGCACTCTCAAGGCAATGGATCCAGCAACAGGAGCTGTGGTTCCACCAAATCTTGTGACAATATAGACATCAATGATTTTCACCTTGATGGAAAGAATAGTTTCCATGCCACTAAGTTGCTGCTTGGCAGAGAGGCCCGAAGGAGACATGGGGTTGAGGACACTTCAGCTTCAAACAAAGACTCAACCCTTAAAGTATCTGAGGCCATGGACAAGCTTGTTCCTGCACAGATTGTAGAAGGCCGTTCAGAACCTACAAATACATCTAACATCAAGCACGAGTGGTTCAGTGCAACATCTGAAAATGAAAGTGCTGTTCAGGCCGTAGCAAAGGACATGACTTTCAACCTCATGCACAGCAAGGAGAAGGACAGTGAGACAGGCTGGAGACAATTCAACCAAACTATTAGCACGGCTGACCCAGCAGTGACAAGCATTGGGTATATGCCCATCATACAAGCTCCAGTCTCATGAATTGGACTCCTCAACACTGTCATTCAGAGATGCAAGCACGTTTGCTAACAAACTGGGGCAACACTGTGTTGTGCTAACAGTTGATGAAGCCTTGTTCTGCAAAGTGATGGAGTTGAAATGGGCTAAAAAAAAAAAAACCCAGAACCTTCTGGTTGTCAGGCTTGGTGGTCTTCATATCTCACTAAACTTCATGAAGGTCATTGGAAAACACATGGAATGCTCAGGACTTGTGGAGTTGTGGGTAGAAAGCATCTCCTTGGACGCGATATGACCACACTATGCACGCTGGGGCTGTGTGTACGTGCGCGAAATGCAACAACTGTCAGAAGAGGTCAAAGCTGAACTTGAAGCTGGAAACTTTGTGGTGAAACGTGGGAAAGCAGCCTTTCAACCAAGTTGATCCAGATCAAAGCCAGGAGTGGCTCAATGGGACAGCTACAGGGGAAAAGTGTGGCGGAATCGTGGGTATCACAAAAACACCATCAGCTTTGAGCAGATGGACGCTGTCCTACAACATGCAATCCCACATTTCCTGTGAAACCAGAGAAGCTTTTGACATGGTCTAGAGGATACTGTCAACCATAATGACTGCAACAGAGGAAGAGAAGGCAGGACAGGGTAGATGAAGATAAAGTGTTCACTACTCTGAAGAACTTCAACTGTTCTCAGCGATGTTCCTGAAGAACTGCGAAATATTGCAACCAAAGATCTCGCCCACAAGAGCATTGACGAGGACTTGCTACTGCATAGCAAAAAGGTCAAAATCAGTTTGAACTTGTTTGTTGATGTGAGGTTGCTCCCCCATGCTGAAAGAAAGATAAAGTTTCGTGATGCCTTGACAAAGAACAAGCCACTAACTTTTGCAAGTCTGTATGAAGTAAACCAGAAGAATGTACATAGTACCAAACAGAAAACAATACAGGCAGACAGGAAGATTCTTCAGAGATTGATCACTGCCTATGAGGCAGGACGGAACGTTGACCTCTCCATGGTTTTAAAAACACGAACTGATGCAAGTACCCTCTGCATAGCAGAGATGAGTGGGACGCTACGTTCTGGTTTAAAAGAGCTTCTGCTTCAGGCACTCACTCGTGAAGTACCCTGTCCACCAAACCTAGATGAGACTGATCTTGGTGACAATGCACACTTGTTGTTGATGGACAGGCACTCATCTGCAGCACTGGAAAACCCCAACAAACGACTACATTTGGAGACCTGGCAAACGTTTTCATCAATACTTTTCAACAAGCTGGGCGAGGTTTCAAACGCATTGATGTAGTTTTTGAAGAGGAGTGCCCCTACCAGCAGAGTGGGAGAACTACTTTTCTCACCTGATAACAAGGCTGACGTGGTGAAGTTTTTGTCAAGACAGATCATACTGCATGCTCCAGTTGACCAAACTATTGTGCAGGTGGTGGCTTCAGTGATGTCACACAGGTGGAGTCTTCAAACTCCAATACAGATGTACGTCCTCTGGAGGCTCCACCGAGGAGGCTGACACCAGGATAATCCTGCACTGTGTACACGGTGAGGCTGAGGCAGCAGCATTGTTGTGTCCTCAGGACACGGATGTTGCAGTTCTGCTGCTGGTGCATTTTCATCGCATCAATGTGTCACAAAGTCTGGATAAAAGTAGACACAGCCAAATCAGAAAATACACCACCATCCATTGCTGTTATAGAAACCACAACCATTGAAAGAGATAAGCTCCAAAACCTTTCTGGATTTCATGCTTTCACGGGCTGTGACACAACGCCGTACTTTGCTGGACATAGCAAGACAACTTGTTTGAAGGCTTTCCTGCAGCAACCTGATTTGTTGAGTTCGCTGGGAAAAGAAACTCACACAGACGAGACACTGCAAAATGCTGAAGTCTTCATTTTCAGTTGTGTATGGTGTACAAAACTGTGACTTGGTGAACATGGCTCGGTCAGTCCTGTTTCGCAAAGCCAAGCTCCAGAAACACTGCCTCCAACACGTGATGCCTTGTTATTCCACACACAGCGGGCACACTATCAGACAGCAATCTGGCTACAAGCTCACCTGCAGCACCCTGCCTCCCCCGCCAGAACCATGGGCTGGAAACTAGAAGGCGGCACCTTGATTCCTGTTCTCAAGTCACTCCCATTAGTTCCTGAGGCATGCATGATGTGAACTTCAGTGGATGCAAAAAGCAGTGCACTAGTCCCCAGTGCAAGTGCAGAACAGCTAGTCTTCCTTGCACAGTAGCATGCAATGTGCAGTGACAACAATGTTTGTTACAACAAATGAAACGAATTGTATGAGCTCTAGACAATGTATGAGTGATTGTGACGTAAATATGAGCAAAATTATTACTCTGATTTTTTACAGATTCGTTTGGCTGGCTTAAATCAAAAATTACAATAAGATGGAAGAATTCACTAAAGAAAGCAAAAACGATTGAAATTATTGGAGAAGTACCAATAGATTTGATTTACTTATAATGACCAATTGACTTTAACTACAACACTAAGTCTTATCAATATTATTCTCACTTTCTTTTAGTCCCTCCTCCTCCCTTATTGATACCCCATTCCCTCTTAAAAGTACAGAAACGGCTATTTCTGATAGGCTGTGAATGTTTTGTTTTTAATGGTAAAATATTATTGACTACAGATAACTCAAGAGTGCTTGAATGCTCTCTCTCTCTCTTCTCTCTCTTCACCTATTTCGTCAAACAACAAAAAATAGATGTTTTAGTTTCTAATCAACAGATTGTTTTTGTTACTTAAGGCAAGGTAAGGAGAGAAGTGAACCATTGGCTCCGTTTTGATTTTGCTTTTTACTGGTGTCATATTGTCTGCTTGTCGTTTGTATATTTATGATTGAAAAATGGTTGAATATGTTAAAAAAAGGAATAAGGTGTTGTTTTTTTTCTTTTAAATATAAACTGTAACAATAATTGTCAATAGCAAAACTTTTTGTAGCAAAAACAATGGAAGTTTGGTTACTGAATCCTTATGTCAGTATTTTCACAGCCATTTGAATATTTAATTTTAGTGCAGAAACTACGCTTTTGAGAGATTGTCAGACAACAAATTGAAAAGAGCATGGTCACATTCTTAGAATCAGTTGTCTGACAATTCCTAACATCATTTGCCACCTACTTATTATTTTGGCTTTTTTGTGAAAATTTGTCCTAGTCTATAACAGCAAATCATTAAACTGTTTTTCTTTTGTTTCAATCAGATGTTTGTATTCTCTTCTTGCTATGCAGTACGCATCATTGTCTTCCTTCTTTCTGGTTTCCTACGAATAGAAGCAGTTCCTTTGCTTTAACTTTATCCAGCCTACATTCTTTATCAAACCAGTCACTGTTTTTACCGCACTTAGACAGATTAATTCTCTTTTTCATACAATTAGCATGCTTTTTAATACAGTCATTAAACATTTTCAAAGCACCATTGAAATCATGATCAATCAGACTTGTGGCAAGATCAATCACGAATATCGTTTCATCAGAATTCATTTCCTGAATATAAATTTGTTCCAATCCTTGTTCCACACAAACTTATCAATAAACTGACAACCCTTCAGGGAGTTTGTGTTCCATTTATCTTTTCTTTCTTTAACTCTAAAACGTAATTAAATGGGCAAATGATCTGATTCAATTCTCTCTGTAACCTGCAATTCACATGAAGACACAACAGTGAAAAACAATTCTTTAGATAGGAGAAAGTTAGATAGGAGAAAGTAATCGTTGACGCTACATCCTGTTACTGATATATAAGTAAAACTACCATCAGTATCTCCGTGGCATGCGCCGTTCATAATACACAATCCAAGAGCAGTGCACATATTCAGCAAACATTTTCCATAATTATTGAGAACCATATCTGCAGACCTTCTCACATTATTACCTGGAATATAACAATTATAAACAAAGTTATGTGCATCATTATCGTCAACAATATCTGGAGAATTGTCAGAAGTCCTGCTGTTCAAATCACCTGAGAGAATCACATACACGTCCTCAAACTCAAGCAGATAATAAAAAAAAGACATTCTTCAAGTTCGCTAATGCCGTTTTCAACGTCAAAATAAACATAATGAGGTGAACCCTCTGGTGGGACATAAGCACAAACATATAATACATCTTCCACAAAACCAAAAACATTCTTATCAATCAAAAATAGAAGAACATTGGGGCAGTCTGTCTTAATTTCATGAACATAAGATGTGAGATTGGTCTTAATCAGGCACGCTACTCCGCCGGACCTTCTTCCCTGTTTCGAAAACTTCACAGCAGGTTTATGATAGATAGTATAACCTGGAAATAGAAGATTTTGGAAGTCCTCTACAAACGTCTCAACAAGACATATGAAATCAAATCTTGATAAATAAGGAACAAATTCATTGTAGCCGGGTGCTAACAGTGTATATATTTCTTTTGGTTACCTTTCGTGGATGAAAATGTTTTGTTCGAGAGTTATCTTCTCCTTACCTCCCTTGGTCGAATCTCATTTTTTTTATTGTGTAAATTCTTTAAATCATGAATACCTCAGAACCTACATAGTTGTATGTACGTCGCTAAAGTCACAAAAATTAATGTATTTGATTCATTACAACCGTACTGGGCTGAGAAGCCCATATTTTCTCTAAACTGGGATTTTGCACGAGCAATCTTGGCGCCATTTTCAATTGTCTGTCGAATGAATATTGAATAATTCTTGATTTTACAAAAAGTAAGAGGAAAACCGAAGAATCTGAAGATGCATGTTAAAAGTAATGTCCATGAGCTCTCATTTCGTATATCGCATGCTTAGGATCTTTTCTGCACAGGTTTGCGACTATACGAAATGACTGACGACGCCGGTTCCCTTGAAGTCGCCTTCTTCGTTCATTGTCTGAGTTTTGATCCAAATTATCATTCTACAAAATTCGGACTTCCCGATCGAAATCTTGATAATGACTCCATTTCTGTTATGAATACAACTGAAAATGTGTAGAATTTATTATTTAACAGACCATTTCAACAGAGTATTTTTCAGTTGAAAATTGTGTCAAAAGTAGGCGCATACGGCCCGGCGAAGTGAAAAGTCAGCTGTGTTTTCTAGTAAATTTCAATAACACAATTCTCCACTTAGACAATGTCTCGGAAAATGAAGTTTATATGTATGAAAAGAGCGAAGTGCCAGCTATTCATTCATTGTAAAATTATTTCACGCTCTTCAGTATTTTTTATTGAAATAGAGGAAAATATGACGTAAACGCGTTAAAAGTGGCTTCACTCTGGGACATTAATCAGCAATGATTTAGTACAGGAACAAAATTGTCAAATGTGACTTACTGCATTTTATTCCTTGTGTTCTGAGGTTTTCATCGATAGTAAATATGTGTTAATAGTTTGAACGGACAGCGAGCCAGGCAACACTGAAGCTGCGATAGAAAACACAAAATTCTGTTGGTTCCGGCCTCGCGAGGCCCGTTTCGTCTTTGGCACCGTGTTGCTGGCTCTGCGGCCCGGTACATTCTTATAAAAGTAGAGCGTTGTGTGAGAATGGATCAGAGTTCCCTGATGTGAGCGACTGGCGTGAGAGGCAGAGAGAGTGCTCAGTGCGCTGAGTGCTGTGCGAGAGAGATTGCTCCCAGGGCTGCGTTCCTGGTTTGAGCTTATCATGGAAGGCAAATAAAAGGAGAAAAACTCCACGTCGTCCTCTTGTGTCTTCTTGACTGGCTGCTGTCCCTTGGTTCCTGCACTTCTCACCATCTGCCTGTCTTCACCTGCACACCCCTTACCCCTCCACACCATCACATCATTATCTGTAAATTTTGACACAAGACCATTCACGTTCCAATGCAAAAAAGAAAAGAAAACATCACTTTGTCTGTCATCTTCACAATGATCTTTATGTAGCCCGTTTCCATACACGCTGTTACATTTCATTTCACACCTCAATGCAACACTCCCCACTCTTTCACCCATTAGACAATTATCATCCCTGTCTTTCCACTCCGTGTTACAGATTTCCTTTTGAGGCGTCCCCTGGTTACAACGTTCAGCAACACTGCCTCTGTCACTGTCAGTCAGCGTATCACATGAGAAGGCTCCGTGAATGGAGAGAGAGAGAGAGAGAGAGAGAGAGAGAGAGAGAGAGAGAGAGAGAGAGAGAGACAGACAGACAGACAGACAGACAGACAGACAGACAGAGTTATGGAGAAGTTCAAACGGAAAGGGAAGGCGAGGT
This sequence comes from Conus ventricosus, assembly GCA_018398815.1. Lineage (NCBI taxonomy): Eukaryota > Metazoa > Mollusca > Gastropoda > Neogastropoda > Conidae > Conus > Conus ventricosus. The sequence continues at coordinate 44,941,241 of CM031611.1, read as the reverse complement.
GAGATAGCGGTGAGAGTGAGAGAACCAGAGAGAGAGAGAGAGAGAGAGAGAGAGAGAGAGAGAGAGAGAGAGAGAGAGAGAGAGAGACAGACAGACAGACAGAGAGACAGACAGAGTTATGGAGAAGTTCAAACGGAAAGGGAAGGCGAGGTGAGAGAGAGAGAGAGAGAGAGAGAGAGAGAGAGAGAGAGAGAGAGAGAGAGAGAGAGAGAGAGAGAGAAAGAGAGAGAGAGAGAGAGAGAGAGAAAGAGAGAGAGAGAGAGAGAGAGAGAGAGAGAGAGAGAGAGAGAGAGAGAGACAGACAGACAGACAGAGACAGAGACAGAGAGAACAGTAATATGCCGACTCTAGGCCACTTTCGCCCTCAACCAGTTTTCGGGCGAAAGTGACCTAGAATCAGCATATTACTGTTCTCTGACAAGTAAGACTTCAATAACCAAAAAATAACGATTATCTACAAACAAACATACTGTGTAGGGTTATCCGTTTTCAAAACTAATTTACTAAACTTTTCAGATTTTAGTTTTTGTTTAATCCTGTGTTTTTCCTGATCATTTTCAATAACATCATTTTCGCGCAAACATTCTTCAAATGAGTCTCTGTCTTTCATGTGAAATAAAACTACAGTCTTTAACTGTTCTCTAAAGTCTTTTAAAACGGAGTTATATTTCTGACATAAAATCCACACACTTATCCGAGCATGTCTTCCGCTGAAAGCTAGTTTCGACAAAGTGTTTCTCTTTTTAACTATGTCTTTTTCTGCTGAACAGTCATCTATAATAAATAGCGTCTGCGTTCCCTCAAACAATATAAAAAAGCGTTCTAGACATTCACTCAGTTTATTGCTGGGATCAACTAAATATATTTCATCATCTGTCCATATAAACCTTCTATCATGATATGCTTTGTTCCATTTAAGTGTTGGACAGAAAATCACAATATGATTAAAATTATAGCGATAAACTGTTTGTAATAAGTCTAGGACAAATATTGTTTTTCCACAGCCAGTCTGCCCACAAATCATTGAACAATGAGGGGATTTTATCATAAAGTTTAACTGCTCCATAGTTTTATAACAGAATTTAATCTAATCCAGTTATTATTTTTATCATACTCTCCGTCAAAACTTGTTCAGTATAATAAAACCCTACGAGGCCTAAATGTGTAAGATTAATCCAATTCAGTTCTGTAAGATTGTTTCTATTTAAGTCAACATTGATTTTGTTGCTTGTTGTTATGATCTTAATATCCTCACCATTGTGAAGAACGACGATGGTAACGTTAAGGCGTTTAACGTCTAAGTTTTGCCAGCTAATATTAATTCCTTTTATAAGGTCATCACTAATGCCCACAACCCCGTCCCTCTCCACATCTTTAAAGACAGAAATTTCAAATATCATTGTGAACGTGTCTCCTTAATTTTCTGCTTGGAAAGAACTGTAATTTTGTAGAAGCTTTTTTTACAACTGTTTCTTTCTGTGGAGGATGTACTGCTTTTTCCCATACGGCGTTATTTCAATCTCTTTCCGACTATTGTCGTCTGGCATAAGACTTACATGTAAAGGGCCAGAGTTGAATGCTTTTCTGAAACTTTTTTAAACGGCTAAAATATGTAAATGGGCTTATGAATTCAAATTTTTTCCCATTCTAAATATGGTTCTAAGTGCCATTTGAGGGTCAGGTTTTCGAACTATTTTATATTCATACTGGCCAACATTATTTGCCTCTAGATTGCGCATTGTTCTAGTTTAGGAAACTTTTTGCTGTCGCCAACCTCTTTGCGTTTATAATCACCATCTTTAGTGTACTCAAAACCATACAAAGCGCCTATCTCACCATTTGTTCAAAGTCCGCAACGTCTGCAAGGTCTTTTAATTCTAAGGTTATACACCTTACAGGCGCTAATGTAACTCCCGTTCTTCTGGTCCACGCGACATGTTTTAGTACAACTAATTATTTTATTTCCAAAACAATGTGCGGGTTATAAACATTTCACGAGTTTCCTGTTTTGTCTGCAATTTTTATGTTAAATGATCCGACCTCCCACAAACTAATCTTTTAAACTGTAAATTAGGGAATTGTATAATTTCATAATCGCAATATGCAGCTTTCCCTGACGGAAGAGCTCTTAAAACAGTTGAGGGCCTTCCATCATATAAGTTTTCATCAGTGCTCAGCTCATCCAAATGAACATAGAGTAATGAATGTAATGCAAGATCGAGCGGACTTTCCCCCTCAAACGTAGTTTCATCTGGCGCAGCGCTAAAACTATGAGTGGGTAGATTGCCAGTTGTAAAGCCTAACATTTTAGCTAGCTCTTTATCAAAAAAGTAAGATGCTTCTTCAGGCTTGAATGTTAACATTGTTTTTAGATTTGCATTGTTAAGTTTGAGAGTAATGTCAAAGTTACTCATTGCTTCTTTTAGTGAGCAAAACCCGTAATAACCATCGGGTATTGTTAACTGGCTAATTTTGGTCCTGTTTTGTCAACTTTTAGAACCTTATTATTCTCCCTGGCTTCACTTATATTAAACCATACGACTTTTGTAAAATATTTCATGAAGTGCGACCGTTCTGCTTCCGCAATTGTTATTAATAGCATGTTCTAAAAACGAAGGACGGTCTTGGGTTGTTATTGTTACAAACATTTTTTAAAACAAATTAAAAATGAGTGCATTCAAATATACTGGCGCAAATATTCTGTTGGGCCGCACTACAATCTTAAAAATATAGCAACTGATACTCTTGACATTGCTGTGGCCCAGACTGTCACTTTTCATAAAAAGGTGAGTACTCCATTGAAGAGCTATCTTAACCCCCCTATTGAAAACGACCACATCAAGAAAGCGTGGTTTAGTCATCCGATGCAGTTTTATCAGAAAACCCGTTAAACTTTGCTGTGTTTTGCGCATCAACTGGGTGTGGAGTGTCGTATGCTGATCATTTAAATCACCATGATCCTTTGGTGAGGTCAGTGTACAGATTTCATTTCTATTACGCCTTTAGACGTATTTTGGCTGAGTTGCAAGCGCCATTACCAAATGACAAACCGTTTAATCCATTCAGCAACAGAATAGACATGAAGGCTTTTGAAAGGGTCTGTAACGAATTCAATATTAACATCAAGACAGACTTTAGACAAAAAGTTGGATCTTAATCATGGCCTAGGCGACCTTTATTTTCGGGGCACGCACAGAAAGTATAACTATGACTGGCATCCTCCTTTCAAAACTTCTTTTCAGGCCCAACTGTCAGCCCGGGTCCCTACAGCAAGAGCATAAAACAGCATGGACAACATTTATCTTAGACACTTCTAAGGGTCTAACTAAAGCAGGAATAGAAAAGAATAAACGACTCTATTCGTACTTACGTTTGTGTTTGCTAGGTTCGCAAGCACAGGGGAGATCGAGCATAACTGATCTTTCTACTGGCTTTGACGCACAAAAACAATACTTAGCAAATTTAGAGGACGCCATTAATTCTACAGTTGATTTACCTTCAAGTATTCAAAGGGACCAACATGTTTTACAATACGCAAGATCGAAAGTAACTTTGCTGTGGCACTGGTTTATACATGCTGCCTTCTGACCTCAGACTCCAGATAGGTACAATAATAAACTATAATAATGAAATTCTTATAGCAGGCAATGAACAAAGGTTGGGAAAAACGACATAAATTCTGAGCCAGTAATATTACAAACAATAAAAGAACACCCAAGATTAAGTCATCCAAACCCCGAAGTCCAAACCCCCAAAGTCATTGAAGACTCAGCAAAGCTCGCGGACTTTGTTCGCGATGACCATGAATATGAAAAGACAGCGCTTGTTCTTGGATTAACTGGCATAGGATTACTTGGTCTTTATCTTACTAAATAGTAACCCAACTATTACAAGAACTAATGCCCATAAGTGCTCGGCCATAAAGCCAACTACTTTTCTTGCAGTAGACAAAAGCCAGCTGACAATACTCCCCAATATTCCTGGTAAAGCGTCTATAGCTTTACTGGCTAATTTTTTTAATAAACCCGCAAGATGATCAAGCTGTTTTTTTACCCATGATTTATCAGGCGGCGATGGAGGCGATGGTGGGGAGGCACTGGACTTTGACCTCCACCGCCGCCTGTAATAGCCAACACCAGTGTGCTTATTACAAATCCTAAGGCTGTTATAACGCTTGCTAATGTGACTCCTTGCTCTTTAAACAGTGTTCGGATTCGTTCTGCTAGTGTTGTGTCTTCATATAAAATTTTTTGGATAGTTTCTCTTATTCTGCTCACTTGAGTTCGTAATTGTTCTCGTTAGTAGACAACACTTCTAGTCTTGCTGATCTCTCTTGTTCAAGATCTTTTAGTCTTTGGGTTATTCTTTCTTTAATATCAGGCCCTAAGTTGGCGTCATCAGCCTCAACGAGTTTTTCTTTTTCTCTTTTTATATGCTCATCTAGTTCACCTAGTTTTGCTAAATTGTTTGTTAATTCGCCCCTGATGCTTCTTAAAGCATGATCAAGGGCTGCTATTTCTCGCATGGGTAGCGTGAGTCGTGTATAGTCTTTAATGCTGTTTCTTCTGAAAAACTGGTTTCTGCTTCTATTGCATTTATTATTTCATCTGCCGATTGATTTAATTCTTTAAGTTCCATGTTTTGTATTTGGTTAGCTGTTGGGAGTTCCTGCAGTGTGTTTTGAAGTTTAGAAACTGCCTCCGCCCTTAATTTTGGCCTAACAAGACCAAGGCGATTTTGATCTTTCACACTGAGTCTTTGTATAATTGTACTCTTGGCTAAAAACTTTGATGGGTCTGGTTTAGTTGTAAGCCGAACAAGTTGTCCTTGGTCGTTTTTTACAGACAAATGGCCATCTTCTAATTCAAAATCATTTGGGTCTATAAATTCGGGGGTTCTTGGCCTAAACTTTTGTAAAATGCTCCGACCGTACTTTCTGTTAATTCACGCCGCATTGAGAGCATTGAGCGATGCCGTGTCAAAGGGACCATTTCACTCATATCGGCTCCTCGATCAAAAACATCATAATCTTCTTCAGCTTCAATTCCTGCCATGTTTTAAATAATTAACTTTTTATTTTGCTTCATAAAAATGCCACAATCATATGGCTCGATTCTTGACCCGTATAGAAAGCTGAAAGAGCCCTTAGGCGTGAAGGGAAATAAGCGGAATATTACTGTTCCAAATAATCCATCTACTATTGATGCGGATCAAATTCTTACTGTCAAATTTCCAGACTTAGGAGCGGATGAAGTGATTGTGCCAGGCTCTGCACGTCTTACTTTCAAAATAGAACTCGCTTCAACAACAGACACAAACAGGACAGTTGTCCAGAATTTGGGACGGGCAATCGTTAAGAAAATTTCTATAAAAATTGAGGGGCAAGAAATATTTTCTTTACACAATGCAGACATATTTTTAACCTATCTGATCTATGGCTAACCGAGAATGAAAGGGCCGATCTTGCGTTTCAAGGAATAGATAATGAAGAAGCACTAAAACTTAGAATAGGCGCCGCACTTGGCGCAGATGCTAAAAGCAGCAAAAAGTCTCTAGCTCTAAATTTTGCGTATGGAAATCGCTTTTCTATTCCCTTAGATTTTGAGTTGTTAAAAGCGCATGCGCCGTACTATCAAGGAGCATTAAAAGACAGATTGTCATATGAACTAACTTTTAATGAATACAAACGTGTTATCAGATCATCAGACACCGGAGCAAAGTACAGCATTTCTGACATCTCGTTAGAGTTTGACGTTGTTAGCAACCCTCACTTAGCAAGGCTGATTGAGCACCAATATCAGTCAAAATTAGCAATATATTACGAAAGAGTGATTCATCATACAACATATCCCAGAAGCAGGGCAGACACTATATGGAATTTTAGTTTTAGCGTCGCAGCAAGATCGCTTAAAGGTATTTTATTGCTGTGTGAAGATGAAGAACCGTTCAAAAGAGCAAGTGAAAAGTTTTTTAATCCTAAAATAACGAAAGTGCAATGTACAATTGACGGTAGTCCTAACCAAATCTACGCTAGCGGGCTTAGACCTTATCATCATTTTGACGAAATAAGAAAATTGTTTGGGGGTGGGAGGGGTAGAAGTCTAACAGCAGACCTAGTGTCTAAAGATTTACATCTTCACAATGTTAGGCTTGATGATTATTTAACAACAAAATACGGTTTATGGTTTGACCTAAGGCAACAGAGGATAATCAGTTGCATGGAAGCGGGAGAACTGTGAGAGACGTAATAAACATTCAAATTGATAAAGAAGAAGAAGCCGATAAACCGCTTAATGTACATTTGTTTTTAATATATGATGCGCAGCTGAATATTAAAGATAACAGATTAGAAGATGTAGTATACTAAATTATTTTTATTTTATAAAAAGCATGTCTGTTCAGGTTTATCCAAATGTGCCTACAGCGCCGCCAAGAGAAGAGATAGTAGAAAGCCCTAACATAAAAACCTTCAGATTAACCAACATTACACAAATGCAACAAAAACTAGAGCAAGACCTTTCAAAATACAGCAAAACCAAACGAAGGTATTCTGCTGCCTTTAATGCTGTTACATATGTTAATACTGGAACATCGACTATAAGCGCTCTATCAGCAGGAACGAGTGTTGGTCTTTTAGCAACGGGCATAGGAGCACCCGCAGCTTTACCTCTAGGAGGTTTGTCTTTAGCTCTCGGCCTGTGTTCATTAGCTGTAAGTGCGGCTGGCAAAAAATTAAAAACTAAACTCCAAAAGCACACAGCTATGGTTCAACTAATAACAGCTAAACTTAGCTCGTTTAACTGACAATAAATAAAGCGCTAGTTGACTCAAACATCACGGATGAAGAATTTAATCGTTTACAGGCCGATTTTGATGACTACAAAAGACAAAAGTTTGATCTTCAAAGAAAGGCGAGGACAAGTTTTTCTCAACAGCCAGACCCCGAGCAGATAAAAAAGGAATGCTTAAAAAAAGTAAACGAAACATTAAACTCTGTTCTAAACAGCTCACATTAACAACACCAAAAGGTGTTTATACTTTAGTTTATGAGTCTAAGCACAAAAAGACCGTTGATATTGATTCTGATTAAGCCGTTGTATTTTTTTAATTTAAATAAATATGTTGGCTTAGAAAAGAAAGACAGCATGGCTAAGATATATGAAGGCCCAGATGAATTGTTTGAAGGAATGCTTGAGAGAGAGCGTTTATCAAGAGCACTGAATGATATTGATTTAGAAGTCATTGACCCAACAAACGTACAGGCAAGTGTTGTTCATGCTATTTCTCAAGTTCCAGGCAAACTAACAATAGACCCGCCAGTTAAAGTAATGTTAGCTGTTTTAATCGACTATGTAACAATAAATGAAGAAAATCTAGAAGTCTGGGTCTCGACTAAACAACAGACTATTCTTTCCTCTAATGACTTAACACCCGGTTGGGCAGACGAACTGCTTACACAGTTTGACGCTGCCGCTGAAGAAGCTAAATGAGAGGCTCTGGTTGGTCAGAGGGCGAAGTCTTAGAGATTAGATTAAAACAGGGCGAGTATGCACGATTAGGCATGGCTTACATTCCGCTACTGGGAGTTGGTTTTTAAAGAGAGCAGTTTTAAACATAAAAAATTCAGACAACCAAATGTTTCATTGTGGTGCGTTTTGCATGGCTGGCAATCATGGTCCGCGAACAGCAGAACGAGTGACTAACTATCGGCAATTACGCCAAAGATTCTTAACTTCATAATGGAATATCCTTCTGTTAGTGTAGACCAAGATTGCTGTTTGAAGAACAAAACACCCAAATAACTGTTTAATGTATACACATGGATGAGGAAACAAATTTGGTGCAATTAAAGTGTCCAAGAAACAGTCCAACATAGGCGAACCAGCAAAAGTCATGTGGACTTACTCCTATGTTTTCGCAGCAGGGCTGCCCCTATTACACATTGCTCCGCACAATGAGCGATTATTAGCGCTACTTCAAAGCTTGAACATAAAACAAGAATTCTGTAGAAAATGTTTAACAAGAATTCACCGCTCAAGCCGCGCTTGTACATATAAAACTTTGTAAAAGTTCTGTAGACTGTAAGACAGAATAACTAGCCCCTGCCAGGATGTAAAGTTAGTTTTAAGAACTGGAAACGGCTCGGCCAACAAGTCATACGTAGTTACGCAGACTTGAGTCGCTTATTGTTCCTTTGATGGGCCAGCACCACAAAAACTTGAAAAACAGTCTTAATGAGTTATCATCAGATTTGGTTCATTGCTTCATTATTGTTAGGTCGGATGGCGTTTTATTCAGAGAGATTATATTGAGGACAGATGCTGCAAAACATCTTAAATCGCATGCAGGAAGGCGTAACGCCTGTTCTAATAATCTAAACGTATCTGAAATCTATTGGGGCCTGATGCCAACAACGTATGACTTCAGCCAGCATTGTTGGATTTGCGGTTTAGAGCTAACGCCAAGAGTGTAAAACCCACAGTACGAGACCATGTCACATTAGGTGGGAAAGTTTAGAGGTGCAGGACACAGTAAATGCAATCTTCAACTAAAGTTTGATCCAAAGACATGGAAGCTGCTGTATTCTTTCACAACTTGCGAGGGTTATGACTCTCACCTTATAAATGCAAGCAGTAACCAGCGCTTCAGGGTAGCAGCATTGCACAGTCATCAGAAAAGTACATGTGTTTCACTTTAATAACATGTCTTCTAGACTCTATGCAAAACTCATGGATGGCTCATTAGAGGACTGGCTATGTCTTTAAAGTCTGCCCCATAAACGGAAAATATTTTGATTCAACTCTTGTTAGAAAGGGTTGTTTACCCTTATGAATAATGAACAGTTGGGAAAGGTTTGACGAGATACACTTCCGCTAAGGGCGCGTTTTTTCTTAGTTCTTGAGGAAAGGACATCAGCGAATTCCGATTTCAGCATGTCAGATGCTTGGACAAAAGTTAGATTGTAAAACGATGGGAGACTATCATGACTCCTATATTAATGGCAGATGTATGTTTGTTGGCGGACGTCTTTGAAAATTATAGAAGCTGCAGAAAACATTTACAGTTTGGATTCCTGAGCATTTTATTTTGCACCCGATGAGCTGGGACGCTTTCTTAAAGTTATGGAGTACAGATTGATTTATTGTCAGATTTCAATGATTTTCAGTTGATTGAAAACGATTGCGTGGGGGGAATTAGTATGGCGTCGCTCATTACTGTAAGCAAACAAAACAAATACTTGGACGACTATGTGATCCGAGTAATAGGTCTAACTGCTTAGTATTTAGATGCAAACAATCTGTATAGTTGGGCTATGGCGCAATCACTTCCATTACGCAACTTTAAAATGGTAACACAGGCGGTGATCCGAACCAATATTCAAAATGGCATTAAAGTGGTTGGGCGTTTAACGACCTGATCAACAGCGTGGTTTCATTCTAGAAGTTGGACTTAGATTATCCTCATGAACTCCATATGACCTGGCATCAATGACTAACCATTAGCTGCAGTAGCTCAAAGATGAACCCAGAGAGCGCCTAAACGTGTGCCTAATTTCGGGGCAAAAAAATTATGTCTGTCCAATAACAGACTTTACAATTTTTTTTAAGACCGGTTTGAAGTTAACAGCTGTTCTTCGATAATTGCTTGTTGATCAAGAAACAGTTCATGAAACATTAACATCATGAGAACACTGATCTCAGAACTTAAATCCACAGATGCTTCAGAAGAGACTTTTCAAAGTTGTGAACAACGCTGTTTTGGAAAGATTGGAGAATCCGCACAAGCGCAAAAGACGTCAGATTGGGTCACCAAAGAGGACGAAGCAATTAAGCTAACTTTCAAAACCAAATTATCAGGACTTCAGAAGATTTATGATCAGACTTTTTCGGCATAATGATGGGAAAAAAAAGAAAGTCAAATTAGACAAACCTGTATTATTGGGTTTTACGTTTTTTAGATTTTCAAGCTTTGATGTTAGAATTTCTTATGACTACTTTAACCCTTGTATTTCCAGAGTCAGAAGTACTTTACACAGATACAGACAGTTTTGTTCTAGATATTCTACTGAAGAATTAGAAAGAATGGAATTAGAAGTAGAATAAAGGGCATGTGGATGGTACGACACACATCTGATTACCCTAAGATTCGCCTTGCATTCAATTATAACAAGAAGGTTGTAGGAAAAGATGAAGGTGAAATTATCTGGAAAGGTGATTAAGGAGTATGTTGAGTTTAAGGTCGAAAATGTACAGTATTTCGAGCCCAGGAGAAATCATTAAGAAAGCAATAGGGAATATCTCGCAGCGTTGTGCAGTCAAAAATATCACTTGGCTACTACCAAAGAAGCGTTGTTTGGGACAATAAGGCTTTTCATCATGACCAAACGTAAAACTGCGATCTAATCTACATGAGATCAACACAACAGTTGTAACAAAGAAGTCGTTAGATAGAACAAACACCAAAAGTGTGTTTGTTAATCCAGAGTTTTCATATGCAATTGGGCACTGGGAGAACGTAAATTAATTAAAGCGGAACTGTGCCTGGTGGGGATTTCAGCTAGTTCTTCCTTCACAAAAAGAATTTTTGAGGGGATGGCTGATTTTGTTGTGTCAGTTTCTCGTATATAATACACGGGCGGATTTCATTTTTACAATTCTTTTATTCATAAGGGTGTCAACACTCAAAACTGGGATTGTTGCCTGATGCGAGTGTCCCCTTTGCTTCCCCGTGTAAATAAAAGGTTGCCTTACTTTCAAACCAAATGGTAATAGTTTGCTGGTTGTTACTGGAGTCTCTTCAGCTAATTTATTGTTTTTCTTTTTTGATTGCTTGTACTGGTTTTAACCTTTAATTCTTCATTATTCATTGCGCGCAAAAACTGAGGGCAATCTTCTACACATTTCTGTGTTGCGAGAAGGAATTGTCATCAGCTCCGCTGTGATACTGGTTAGGAGAAAAGTCTTTCGGTAACTGTTTGTTAAGTTTTCGACTAAAGCCTGTGATCTGTGAACTGGAATTGCCTCTTTAATGGTAACTCTTATGTTTCAATATAAATTGATTCACTTGCCCTTTGAATTCTTTTCATTCATTTCGACTTGAATTCATGCTGAGGAGAAGTGAAAGGCCTCGTTGATTTATCAGTTGTATGGCAACAGCAACAGCAGAAGCACTCTTTTTGTGTTAATGGTTCTGCATTCTTTTGAATCTGAAGCTATGTCAATGACTGTGTAGTGCGTACTTAAATCTTTTTCGTCTAAATCCTATCAGAGGGTAAATATAGAAGATCCATGATGGGTGTCGTTTGGAGTGTATTGACAATGTGTGGTCTCTGTATTCGGCTAGGGCGCTGGTAAATAAATTTGCAAATCGTTGTTTAGATACACCATTCTTTTGCTGTTTGATCACTGACTCAGTGCTTGGCTTAGCTTTTTAATTGCGCGGATTCCCTTCCAAATCCTTTTGGCGAATAATAGTTTGTTTTTTTTACTCAGCCAATATTATGCGCAACAAAATAACAAACGGTCTACAAAGGCAATATAACGCGGATTTCTTGCATTTTTGTTTTTTGATGTATGTTGATAAAAGGACTGAATTTTGGCTGAGGGCAAGGTGGGTTCGATTGGTTTGCCTGTTACAGATAATATTTTTATCGCTTGGTAACCTCTTTAATGTGTAAGGCTGGATGCCCCTGTTTTTTCAGTGTGTCATTAATTAAAATTAATTCTCAGTCTTGCTTTTATAGGCGTTCTTGTGCAGCTGCTAGTTTGCTCCATAGCTTGGTTATGTCTTTTTTCTCTGCCGTCATCCCGCCAGTTTATAAATGCGAAATTACTTCCGCTAAAAGCAAGGCATCACACAGCGCCCCTATATCTTTACTGAGTGAGGCATTTTTATAAATGTATTTTTTATTTACAATTTAGTACTTTCCTGGAAATTATTCCTTGCTTGACTAGAAAATCTTTTGTGGCAAACGAAGCTGCAATGATAGCAATTAGCTTTGCTGAATCCTCAAAGTCTAGTTTGCCAAGATCTGCTGGTTTAATTCTTAACAAGCTTTTACCAAGCATTGAGTATCCTACACTTAGGCCCCCAACAACAGCAGAATGGTATACAAGGTTAGCAATAGTTTTTTCGGTGCTCATTTTAAAAAATAAAATAATTATAATTAATATAAAAAACATGAACAGCGATGATCTACTACAGCTACAGGGCAGCCTAAACTTCCTGAACTTATGAATGACCAAGTTGATGATCAAGCTATTATGCCCAAAAAGGAGAGGCTGTATTCTTTGGCAGCATGTGGGAAAACAAAACAGTTCCTCGGAACTGAAATTCAGCATAGAACAGATTCAACAGATGTCTACACAAGACATTATAAAGTATCATAACAGGTATGAAGCGCAGCTGGGGTCTAGAATGGTGAAAAGTGTGGGACAAACGGTTCTTAGTTTGTACACTAAACTAGTCAGTAAATTTGCTCCCATTGATTCTGAACAAGATCTTACGTATGATTTAACGCAAGATCCAGTTTTAACAAAGTCATTAGAGTCTCTAGGATGTGATCTATACTACAGATTTGGAACATTGTTATCGCCATTAATCATGGGATTAATAACTTTTAATCATATAGATTTTGTTTCCCTTCAAAATGAACGAGCTGGAAAATCATCAGAATCAGGAAACATTGAATCAGGTGGAGAAAGTAACCAAGCCAGAAAATCAGCAGAAAACACTGAACCAGGTGGGAACCAGTGAAAAGCATCCTCATCCTGGACGTGTTAAAGCAGGAAAAAAATTAGCAGAGTGGAACAGACAAAAAAAATTAATGTTACAGAATATAACTCATCATGAAAACATAACACCGCCAGCGCCAGAACAAGTTGATTCAATGCCCGCTCTAAAAACTCCATGTGATTCAAGGCCTACAGCGCCAAAGTCTTCATGGTATATTGAACTTAAAACTGTTGCCATTTTTGGCGCCCTTGCTGCTGCTGGGGGGGTTATTACTGTTATAAAATATATAAACAATGGCAGCCAAAACAAAAGCAATCAAAAAAATCTGAACCCTAAATACAAAAAACAACAGCACGCCAGCACGCCAATAACAAAAGATCATTTTGATCCATTTCAGATGGAATAATATTTTAAGAACTTAAATTTAAATTTTTTTAATAAAATAGAACATGGCGTATTATAAAATGATGGTGTCAATAAATAAAGACATGGAGTCTATAAAGACATTTCCATAGACCAGAATTGTAATCAATGCGGTTGCTTCGGATGTAAGAACTTCATTAAGATCTATGCTGACCGATCTTGCGCAAGAACGCTGAGCAAGATAATTTCAGCCCATGAGGTTTTTTGAGGGTGTGTTTTACTAAAATTTGACCTCTACTATTTAAAAACAAAAACTAGAATGTATTGTTTTTTTTTTGACAAGAAAATTGAATAAAACTTGGGGTTTTACTTAGGGAGATTTTGTTGATCCCTTGGTTAACTTGAGTAAAAACTTGAGGATGCTTGAGGACGAAATTCAGTTTAAAAACTTAGAAGTGACTTGGGGTTTACTTTTGGGGGGACTTAAGGATGCCCTTTAGGACAACTTTTAGAAAAAACCCTTTGGGAAAAAATTGAGGATGACTTAGAAGTGCCCTTGGGGGAACCCCGTTTAAAAACTTGTGGGTGACTTTATTTTGCGTGGGGTGGGGGGGGTGGGGGCGGGGGCCCTGCGTTTTTTGTGTTGGGGCCGCGGGACCCCTTTTATTATTTTATAAAAAAACCCAATTTTTCAGAATATAATATAGTTATTATCCCGTAAAACAAAACAAAAAAAAAAAAAAAAACAACAAAACACACACACGCACAAAAAATTTAAAAAAATGGGAAGTGCTTGCCCTAGGGAAATGGGAAAAAGGGGTTTTTTGGTTTGGGGGCTTAAAACGCCCCCAAATTCAGACCCGGGTCCCGGGCTCCTTTTGTCCCCCTGAAAAAAATTTTTCCAAAACAGCCCCCAAGGGGCATTTTTCAAAAACTTGATTTTAAAAAAACAAGGGCCCGTTGAATACAGTACCTCTGTGGCCCCCCAAAGGCCGCCAAAAATTTTAAGCAGGGGCTTGAAGCGAAAACGTGAAGCCAGTAACCGCAATATATTTCAAAGTCATGGGTGCTTTGGGGGGAATACCCAAAGGGAGTCAGCTCTAAAAAAAGTACCGTTCATGCAAAGAACGGTTTCTATATTTTTGAGCCAAATCAGTGGTAGGGGTTTCCAGGGGGGTTTTCAGTCGGCGCACTTTTTGCTAAAAAGCCACAAACCCTGCCCTAAACAAACCCGACCTTTTTTGCCCTGAACGGGGAACCCATATTTAGAGGCCCCGTCAGGTAAAATAGGCCGCGCCTCGCGGGAGTTGTGCGCTTTTGGTCAATCAGGCGAAGCCCCCTTTATTGACCCAGTAATGCTGGGTTTCTTTCTAGCCCGATCAATGGGGGCAAGAAGCCAGGTCAGCGGGAGTAAAAAATGGCCCCTGTGGGGAAATGGTCAATTCTCCTGCCATGCAAAATTCCCAAAAAACCCTCAAGTGTATTTGCCAGAATGTTTAAACTTGGGGGGTTTAAAAATATGTTTTTCAGAATTTAGTTTTCGTTTGTTGTAAAAACTCATTGAAAAAAAAACGCGAGTTTTTTGAAAATTTTTGGATAAAATAGAAACAAAAAGAAAACTTTTCCCAAAAAAATCCCTTCCCTTTTCCGACGTTAAAATCCAAACCCGCAAATTTTTTCCGATAAGTCCCAGTTTTTTGTTTTTTTCTGTTTTAAAAAAGTCTTTGCTTTCTGAACCCAAACCCCAAAAAAAAAAAGCCTAGAAAGAGATTTCCTTTCTCAAACTTTCACAGAGTAAAAAGCACTTTTGTAAAAAGGGAGTCATTTCTTTAACAAATTTCAAAGGTTTTCCCTTTCGTCAAAAGGGTTTTGGGAAAGAAACCCACAAAACTGTGTTTTTTAAATATTTTTTCAAGATTTTTCAAAGATAGTTCCTTTTTTTTTTGCGGAAACAAAAAAAAAAGCTTCCTTTTGGGTTTGGGGAGGAGAACAAGGCCGCCCCTCAATTTTTTGGGCCCAAAAAAATTTGCCATGGGGCCCCATGATAAAAAATGTATTTTTCCCCCCAAGGGTAGTCTGTTGATCAAAAAGTTTTTTCCTTTTCGGATAAACCCTTTCAAAACCGTTTTTTTGAGTAATATTATCGTCACTTTTCCGCCTAGCAAGGGATTGAAACCCTCACTTCCCTGACTCGCCATGTTTTTAAAAATACACAATTTCACTGAAAAATCTACCACCCTCGCCACGTTTTTACGCACTCTGTTTGTTGAAAATGGTGACGGTTTCCACAACAACAAAAGCGTCACGTGATTTTAAAAATCAGGGCCCCTTAATTTTTATTTAAAAGGGTACACAAGTCTGGCACGCAGCAGGCCCCGCCTGTCACGCGGGAAAAATTTCATTGTAAGTCATGAAGCCCAACAAAAACCAATTAAGTGATAGGTGTCAACCTAAAAGGCGGGTTTTTAGCAGTTTTGTTTGTGCGGATTTCCCAGGGAGGTTTTAAAAATTAGCAAAAAAAAGGCTTTCCTGCCCCGAAACCCTTTGTGTATTAGGCGGGGTTCAAACAACTGCTAGTTTTCCCCTAAAAAAACCCCTTGGGGGGTGTGTTCAGCCCCCTGCTGCTTTCCCCAAAGTTAACCCCCAA
>CM031611.1:44915496-44917996 GCA_018398815.1 Conus ventricosus | reverse complement strand
AATACAAACATAGGATTCATACCAAGACAAATAAACAACTTCTCTCCTTATTATTCGAGTTAAATTTAAAATAAATGCATTCAGAACAAAATATGTCAGAATATTCGATGTGCTTGGGCGCCCTTTTGAGATAATTGCTACAACAAACACGGTTCTATACTTTTTGCCCATACTTTGATTCCGATTTGTCAGATTTTAGAAAGGATGCTTCAAAGTGATATTCCCGCGAAGTACCATTTCTCTCTTAAATTTTGTTACGAATTCTTATGTTAAAGCCCAGATTGGCTCAATCTGTGATGCTGTTTTCATGATTTATTCTGCTACAGGTTGTTTGTTTTTACTTTTGATGTCTTGTTAAATTTTTTTTTTATTTTTTCATAGATTTCTTACGTAGAGTTTCTCCTCATCACCACACACACGCACACACACACACACACACACATACACACACAAACACACACACAAACACACACACACACACGCCCCCACGCACGCACACGCACACGCACGCTCGCGGGCGCGACAATCATCGTTCGCACCGCTGCACGCACACAGTTCGCACGCTGCACCGCAACACTCATACACACACTCCACACCCACCATCAACACACCGTGTCTAATATCTAATTTAGTTGAAAAGACGTTTTAAATTGAAGAAGAAGAGAAGAAGAAGAAGAGAAGAAGAAGGAAGAAGAAGAAGAAGAAGAACAACACAACAACAACAACAACACAACACACACACACACTCACACACACACACCACTCCCACCATACACACACACTCACACACACAGAGTGTGTGTGTGTGTGTTTTTTAAATGTCTCAGCACTCATCGGTCTTATGCGCCGCATGAGGAGAGAGGTGAGACAAGAAGCAGTGACAAAACAAACTCTAGGCAAACCACCACCACCAAGACCTAATCAAGTTTGGTGCAGTTCTAACGGTAGGGTGTACAGAACATACTTGAAAAGAGAAAATACCTAAATAACAACAAATGCAGACTAGGAGTATGTGCACTTAAACATTTCACATACATTAAACATTTAAAAAAAAAGTGAACACGTAAACACACACACACACACACACACACACACACACACACAACCACACAGAGAGAGAGATGAGAGAGAGAGAGTGAGAGCGGAAGAGACATATCGAGAGAGAGAGAGAAGAGGATGAGAGAGAGATCTAGAGAGATATAGCGAAATATCCATACAGCTGACATCTACATATAGAGTAATACATAGATATCTATATCGATCTTATATATCTATATCTATCTTATCTCTAATCTATCTAATATCTATTATATACTCTCTTACATATACTATATTATCCTCTTCGTAATCCAAAAATCTAATTCTACTCCCACTAAAACCCTCACTACACATCCCCCCCCCCCCCCCCCCCCCCCCCCCCCCACCCCCCCCCCCCCCCCCCCCCCCCCCCCCCACCCCTCCCCCCACCCCCCCCCCCCCCCTCCCCCAAAACACACATCTACATTTTCATTTGGTACCCTACCCCCATAATAACCAAAAAAAATACAACAAGAAGCAAATTTGGAGAGAGAGAGAGAGGAGACGAGAGTGAGGAGAGAGAGAGAGAGAGTGAGATGAGAGAGAGAGAGAGAGAGAGAGAAATGATGTTTGTTCTGGATATTGTGTTACATGCCCGTAAAACGTGTGTCCTTGTGTGAGAAATACATTAGGTTTCATGGCGAAGTTAAAACTGGCCACATATTTTGAAACTACTCTCCGCTTCGTTCAGTCTCAAGGCAATATGACGCGTGGCAATACCCGAATAGACCGCTGTGGACACACGCCACAATTAGGACTTGGCACCAAATGGACTATATTTATAACCCATGTAAACATTTAGGCCCCTAGCATAAATCGGAGGCCAGCTTTATATCAAATGTGGATTGGCTCTAAATGAACAACCCATCAACCAATCATTGTCTCCATTTTGGGTGGTGGGGGATGGGGGCGGGGGGGGGGGGGGGGGGGGAGGGGGGGGGAAGAGGAGGGTGGGGAGGAACGGGGGGGGGGGGGGGAGGGGGGGGGGGGGGGTTCCGGTTTCCACAGATGACATGGGGACATGGGCGTCCGGTACAGTCAAGTGGTAGGAGGCCGGACTCGTATCTTGGTGTTCTGGGAGTTGAAGGTGTTCGAATTCCGCGGGCCGTTTCGGTACAGGGGGATTTTTCCCTCGGTGGTTATCATTGGATTCTGACTCCATCCCACACATCGTATGAGACTAAAACCGAGGTCCTGTGTGTGATAAAGCACGCATTACATTTTGCATCACAGTCAAATCCCATCACCAACTTTCGGAAGAGTAGGCAAGTTTGAACCGCTGGTATGGATGTCACGTTACACAATAGCATGCACCCTGCGTCAGAAATGGAATGAATGAAGGAAGTAAGGTGGAAACTGAGTGATCCATATTGAACGAATTGATGAATGACCTGGGAACGACTAAATGAAGTGCCAGCTTGGG
>CM031611.1:44880660-44915396 GCA_018398815.1 Conus ventricosus | reverse complement strand
CAGCTTACGGTCGGCATACACCAGGTTAGCAGCCCGTTGTGTCAAAGAGCGTCGGATTGGGTAAAGCGCGTAGGACCTTGGTCTCTAGCGAGGATAAGGGGTTATATAGGTATTCATGATAATAACATCATTCACAATTTCAAATAATGATCTTACCCTATGCGTGCTGGACGTCACGGCTCAGGGCTTGGGCCCCTCACCCGGTTGACCCTATTTAGCGCCAGCTGGTATCCTCCAACATAGAGCCCATTCCTTTGTGTTTAAATCTGTCTGGTGTAACCACCTGGCTTGTCCCTTGATAGCCATATGAAAAAACAAAACAAACAAAGAAACAAACAAGAGAAACAAACAAACAAACAAACCAAAGAAACAAAACAAGAAACAAACAAACAAAACAAACAAAGAAGAAAACAAACAAAAGAATCAACAAAGAAAAACAAATCAAAGAAACCCCAAACACAAGAAACAAACAAGAAACTAAAACAAAGAAACAAACAAAAGAACAAACAAGGAAAGAAAGAAACAAACAAACAAAACAAACAAACAAGCAAAACCCCGAGGAGAATCAACGTTCGACACATGAAATTGCCTCAAAATATCAAAACTATGCCGGTCATAAAACACGGACTTCTTAAGCAAGGCCTTATCGCTTTCATTTTTGGTCTTTGGTTTTTGGGGCCTTAATGGGCCTTGGTGAAAGGTGTCTTAAAACCTAGTGAGGAGGAAAACACTATATCCGGATGGGGGGGGGGGGGGGGGGGGGGGTTGGTAAGGGGATTCTTTGTGGACGTCTAGAGTTGCATAAGATTTGCGTGTGGGTGTGCTGTGTGTGGGTGTGTGCGTGTGTGTGTGTGTGTGTGTGTGTGTGTGTGTGAGGGTGGGTGTGTTGTAGTACTTTCAGTTTTACGTCCTTTTCACAAAATTGTGTGATATTAGGTCGAGAAGAGAGCGGAGAGAGATGAGTGAGTGAGAGAGAGACAGGGTTTGTGTGTGATGCAAAGGTGTGTGGAATGTGCACGCAAAACATGGAATATTTACTAATTATACACATTATAGCAATATCTAACGGTCTACATATATTCACAAATATAGGTAACTGTGAAAGCATAGTCACTATCAGAAAAAATCAGTCACTGTCTGCCTAATAACATGGATAATGTATGCCTTAAGGTGTCACACAATCAAAATATAAAAGTGGGCTCTCGACAGTTTTGCCTTACCAACATATGCATTTTGTTCCTGCACTATAATTCGTTCTGAAATGCTTCAAGTTTCAGTCTATAAAATACTGAAACAATGTTTCTGTACTGATACATAGCACGAAACCTGCAGGTGACTATTGTCATGCCTTAACCTGATCAAGCTGAGAACATGGCTATTTCGAGCATTAACCCGCATATGGGGATCGTTAGGTTCGTTTTCTAAAAATACGTCCCAAGCTCCTTGTTTTTAATTTGATGACATCTTGTAACGTCTAGGGGACAGAAAGTGACTGGGAACTCATTTTGTTTTGGGCTTCCTTTGTTGGCAGATCTGTCAGCAAATTCATTGCCCCAAATTCCACGTGGGACGGGACCAGAAATGAAAAAGTTTAAATCGGTTCCTGTGCCACATCAAATATGAATTAAATGACTTAGTTCTTTAAAACAAGGTTTTCAGGTTTTCGAACTGAAAAATGATAGATTGTGTACTGACATTGATCGACTAATAACAATACTTGCAAGAGTGATTGCGGTAAATCAATTTATATGTCAAAAGCCATTAGTTAGCTATCATTTCGGCGATAGATGATCGATTTTTTCCTATTGATTACGCTTTACTACTTTAGGTGAGGGAATAACAAAAGCGGATCCAGGTTCTTGTTATTTGTCATATGCTCCATCAGTATATATACCTTATAGATGGTTTGGATACTTGCTTTCGCATATGGTCTTTGCTGAATAGGACATGATATGCGGATGTTCAGCTTTTTTAGCATCAGTGTGATTAAGGTCAAAATTTTGCCTGTTTCTTTCCAGTGGGATTGGATTCAGTATGAGAAATCTTTGCCAAAGAGTCGGGAGTCAAATCAGTTTTCTGCATCAAATGGGGCCAGAAGTATAGATGCCAAACAGTAGACAAGCCGGAAATGTTTTTCGCCTCGTTGGGGGTAATCGTAGATGGATTTTAAAGCGATTTCTGTTTCATTGTACACCTTTCAAAGCTGTACATTTCACAACATATTTTGCCAAAGTGAGTGTTCTGTATTCGTTTAAAGGCAAAACATTCAATTTCCGAATATGTCCACCCCCCCCCCCCCCCCCCCTCTCCTACGTAGGAAGCATGTACAGGGATTCCCTAAGTTATTTAAAAGCCTTGCTATCAACTCTTGCAGTTTTTGCCAACAAAGTATTTAGGAGCACAAAGTAAGCTCTCTTGTGGCATACGATTGCTTAGAACGAACGAGTGATATTGCAGATGTTGTTTCAATGTTTTTAACATCCTGGCTCAGCTTTGCTTGCTTAATGATTTTTCAAAAAATTCAAACTGTTCCGAGCCTGGTTTAGAGATAATCAATGTGAACTTTCCATGTCAATTTAGATTGTGAAGTAAAACTCTAAGAATTTTTCTGAGTGGACATAATGAAGTGTTATTACTTCAAGTTAAAAAGGACGGCAGATCAACGGGATTCATCACCTTATTAAATAACACATATATACGTTTTTTCTCATGGAAAAAGTTTCGTCCATTTTCAAACTAGGTACTTACTAAGAGTATTTAGCTATGCCTTGATATATTTTTTTTTGTAATAGCTGATTGATCTTTTTGGCTGTGTTTTTTCTTAGACTGGCATTTATCCACATACAAGACATCAGCATACATGCACAACGGTATAGCGGTTTTAGTTCGTGCTTTGGGAGATCATGTAACAAAATATTAAATAACATTGGAGAGGCAATTTACGGGAACTTGGGGAATGCCATTTGTAGCGATATTAAAATTTGAGTATGGTTTTCTACCGGACTTGCAAATGATATCTGATAATAATTCTCTACGCTAGTTTCTAAAAATTACCAGAAATGCCAATTTCTTCAGTTTATCTTAGCCAATCTAGCATGCCACCGCTATCTAAGGCTTTTTTAACACTCAAAAAATGTCCGCCTGGTACTCTTTTCGCCTGGCAAATGGATGCTGAATTTGTTGTTGTAATTTTACATTGTGGTCCAGTTGTTGATCTTCCTTTTCTGAGCATGCTTGATTATACAGGGATTATTTCTTTTTTTCACAAAAATTGATATAGCCTATTTAGTATAATTCTTTCCATAGTTTTCCTACATGAGACGTCAGAGCTACAGGACGGAAAAATGTGCGGACACTTGGGGGGGATCCTTTCCTTGCTTTTACAATGGGAATAATTACAGACTGTTGCAAATATTGATGGCATTACACCCATTATTCCAAACCCGTTGGTATATTTTCAATAAAAAAAAGATAAGTATCTGGTAATTGTTTGCTATGTCATTCGAAACATGCGTCCAATCAAACTGAACGATTATTTTTACCTATCAAGGAGATGGAGTCGTTTAATCGCATTTAGTTATGGGGGCTAATTTATATGTGGTCATTATTTGAAATTGGCTCTTCGTACATCTCTGTTTTTGCTTCTTTTCCTATGTTGTATGCTACTCTTGTGGAAGACTTTCTAGACCACTTTGTCTTTGAATAACATGTTAGCGAATGTTATGCGTTTTAGATGAGGTTGAGAATTTTTTTGATTATCCATAATTAACTGGATATCTTGGGAGTTTTATCCCTTTTTTCTTTGTTTGAAATTTTTGCCACACTTTTTGAAGTCTATGATTGGAAAACTTCTTTAGCACAAAACGCTGTCCAGTAAAATGCCGCTGGCTTTTGCTATTGTTCGATTAGAGTGTGATCTTAGCTTTGTCATTTCTAGGTGGTTTTTTTTCTTCACTTTTATTTTTAATATAGCTTTGTATTTCAGTTTCTTTTAAGGCTACAGCTTCTTCGCATCCTTAGTCCACCACACATTGCGGTATGAAGTGTTTTTGGAGAAGTATTAGTTCGAATTTTGTATTGAATCATCATCGGCCCAAGAGATCATTTTGTTGAATTTTGAATTACATATCATTTCTTTTTCTTCATTCCTTCACAAAAAGTCTCATGTGGGTCGATTGGAAAAGTAAAGCCTTGAACTTATCCAAGTTGGCAACTTTTTAATTGTTATGATAGGTAATTTGTCTTTCAGGCAAATTTTTTATGTCGTTCATGTTGTATTAATTGTCATTATGGATGGGCAGATGAGCACTTCCCAAGTGTGTCAACAAAAAGTTTTGCCATAAGCAATCAAAAGGCTAATTGGGGGGGGAAATCTATGTCAGATCTATTGCGCTTGATTATGAGTGGGATATGTCTGGTATATCCTAGTTATACTCCTATTAAGCAATTACATTGAAGAATCCTCCCGTTTTCCAAGAAACGATTGCTGTTATGGATGAACAAACACTTGTCCCAAAATGGAGCCGTGAGCATTAAAATCGCCGGCAATCAACCATCTTTCCTTTGAGCTGTATATTGTATGTAAACCATTCGTATGTTTTCTCGTCTGGACCTTTAGGCAGATTTGCAGACTCAATGTTGAGAAACAATGTTGGTTATAGACTTTTACTGTGGCGCGCACGAATGTAAGTTTGCAAGATCAGGACGGTGAGGTGATGGTCGTATTATGTATTCAGTGCCTTCTATGATATTATATATAGCAGTGCTGACTTTTTCCTTCGTGTCAAAAACTCGTGTGTGCACATGGGGGATAATAAAAGTGTGGTGATTTTGGTAATTTAGAATTTGCACACATTTAGTGATTGCAAACATCTAATATTTTGTAGCAGTTATGTACAGAGGTGGACGTAAAAATGGCTCGTTCGTGAACACAGATCTGGCATTCCATTGCAAAATCTTAAATTGGTTATCAGGCATTGTCTCTGTTAAACTACCAACAGATAAATAGCAGGGACGGGGGTGCAATAAAACAAATAAGTTAAAAAAAAAAAATAAGCAGAGAGAGAGAGAGAGAGAGAGATGTGAGAGGAAGAGAGAGAGAGAGAGACGAGAGAGAGAGTTCTGCTAATTGTCAAGATAACGTTTGTTAACTTCCTTCCGCTGAGTATTTAACCTGTCAGACTGGGTTAATTTCTGTGCTGAAATTAAAACAAATCTACTTCCATTTGAAACAACTAATGTTTGGTAGGTAATTTAAATCTTGCACCTAGTCACTCAAAACGTAATAGTAGTTCCACCAAGCACGCCTCTCCTGTGGAAACGGAGGTAATGACGCATGGTTGAGATGGAAAACCCTGGGTGAAGGTGGCATGGTGGTCTCGTGGTCTTCCTTGGTGTCGTCCAGAAACAGCTGCCGGTCGTTGGTCTCCCCATGTTGCCGGCAACGCAACACTGGCTCCTCTCGGGTCGGGTGAAGGCCGTTTAGCGCGTCCTGTTGTTCGGCTTTAGGTTGGTGTGACTGTTTGAAGCTCACTTTTGCCACGTCAAAACAACTCGGAGTGTAAAAGCATTAAACAAATCAATTATATGCCCAGCTATGATGACGACCGGCGCCGGATTTTGCTGATAATGTTATCTGCATTGAGGATTTTTTTGCAGCAATGCCTTTAAACCCGTTGTAGAAAAGGTTTTGCTGCAGACATTTGGGGATCCGTTGTTCAGATCGTTTATCCCCAGTGGATAACAATAGCATCCACTGGTCTTTCAACTGAGGATACTGCATTCTCCAATGACGGTTTTAAGTCATGAATCCTGATGAGCTTTCCTTGACAAGGTATTAAAAACCGTAAGACCTTCCGAGTATTCTCCCATTGATCCATTAAAAAAGAACGTGCAAAGCATAAACAAGAGGGTAGTCCTGCATTTCTTCTATCTTGTTTCTCCTCTGTTCTATTATTCGATACGCCCTTTGTCGTCATTTTTGCTTTTGGACGGTTTTGATGGGAGGTTATGAGTTCTTTTTCTGCTCTCTTATTTTGTTTTCTTTCTTGTTGGTGGTCTTGCGTCTGTCAGTCCCGAACCAGGTGTTTGTGACGGTTTGGACTGGAGCTGGTGGGGACGGACCTTGCAGCTTCCGCGTACGTGAGGTTTTGACTTGAGTTTGATTTTTTAGAACTGGAAATACCGTTCTGGTGCCTTACTGTTGCAATGCTCTTTTGGTGACCTACTGGTGGATTTGCTAAAGTTAGAAATCAGATTGTTTTGTCATTTACAGTTTTTTTTCTAAAGAAAACAATCCTCTCACACAGTTTCTCAATTTAGTTGTTTCAGTCTCCATGTTCTCACCTTACTGTGTCTGAAGCAGTTGCACCCAGTTTTCTTCGGCTGCTCGTTTCTCCTCATTGTTAGGCCTGTTTGAGCGTCCAGGCTTGCAGCGCAGCTCGCTCCAAAACTTCCTTCCTGATAAACAGGCTGGCTCTTCACGATTATAAACATTTTTTTCTCACTTGACTCTTTTTCCCGAAGTCAGGCTGTTTTGTTGTTTACGCAGATCTTGATCTTTTATTCTGGTCATGTGCTGGTAGTAATGTTAATTTCAGAGATGTAAATTTTAGTAGCATGACAGTTTCCGCCATCTTGTCGGTCTGTGGGTCTTGTGTGTGTGAGGTGGTGTGTGTGTGCATGCGTGACGGGCACGCGCGCGCGTGCACGGTGTGTGTGTGTGTGGCGTGGTGTGTGTGTGTTTTGGTTGTGTGGTGTGTGCTGTGTGATGTGTGTGTGATGTGAAGAGGAGAGAGAGAGGAGAGAAGAGGGGCACAGAGAGAGAAGAGAGAGAGAGGGAGATAAGAAGAGGGAGAAAGAAAGAGAGAGCGGAAAGGGAGTGAGGAGAGAGAGAGAGGAGAGCGAAGCGAAGCGAGAGAGAGGAGCGAGGAGAGAGAGAGAGTGTATTGTGTTGTGTGTGTGTGTGTTTGTGTGATGTGTTGTGAGGAGAGACAGACAGAGAGAGAGAGAGAGGAGAGAAGATGAGAGAGGAGACCGAGAGAGAGAGAGAGAGAATTTGTGTGGTGTCTGTGAGTGTTTTTTTTTGTGTGTGTTTAATCAGAGGAGAGAGAGAGTGAGGAGAGAGAGAAGGGAGAGAGGAGAGAGAAGAGAGCTAGAGAGAGCCCCCCCCCGGAGACGAGAGAGAGAGAGAAGAGAGAATGTGTGTGTGTATTTGTGTGTGTGTTGTGGTATGTGTGTGTGTTTATGAGAGAGAGAAAGAGAGGAAAAAGAGTGAGTGAGGAGAGAGGAGAGAGATGAGAGAGAGAGAGAACGAAAAGAGATTGTGTTGTGTGTTGCTGTGTGTGTGTGTGTGTGTGTGTTGACAGTGAGAGAGAGAGAGAGAATGAGAGAGAGAGGAGAGAGAATGTGTGTGTGTGTGTGTGTGGGTGTGTGTGTGTGTCGTGCGCGCGTGTGTGTGTATGTGTTTGGTGTGTGTTTGTGTGTGTGTGGTTGTGTGTGTGTGTGGGTTTGTGTGTGTTGTTTGTGTGTGTGTAGTGTGTGTGTGGTGTGTGTGTTTGTGAGAGAGAGTGAGAGAGAGGAGAGAGGAGACTGTAAGAGAGAAGCTGAGAGAGAGAGAGAAGTAGGATGCCCTCGCACCGCCTAGACGCACGTGCTGTGTGCGCGGAGCGCGCACGTGCGTGTCTGCGCCAGTATGTGTAACGGTGTGGCAAGCCCAAACGCTTGCAGGGACGAAAAGGAACAGAGGAGAGGACGGGGTGGAGCGGGGGGGGGGGGGGGGGGGGGCGGGGGGGGGGTCATGGTGACGGGGTTGTAGGTAGAGGGATGAGGTTAACAGGTGTGGCGTCGATGGGTCGCGAGATGGTAAGGGTGGTTGGGGGGGTGGGGTGGGGGAGGGTAATCGAGAGTGCAGGGGGGGGATATGGGGTTGGGGTGAGAAAGGATGTGGGGTTGGAGGGTGGGGGTGGGGAGGAGCACCGTGTGTTGAAAGGGAGAAAGACCAGTCTTTTGTACCGTGTTCTACAGCACGGATCCTGAGGATATGCTGACAGTTGCTGGCTCTTGGTGGGGGAGGAGGGGGGGAGGGGAGGAGGAGGGGATGGGGGTGGGGGGGGGGGAGGGGGGGAGCACGAGAGCTAGTGAAGGGGAAAATACCAATCCTGGGCCACTTCCGCCCTCACCCAGTTCCGGGCCCGAAAGTAAAACCCCGGATGGATTTCCCCAGTTCTCTGACAAGTAAGACTTCAACTATGTTTTTCCTAATCATTTTCGCGCATTGTCATTTGATCAATATACTTCATTTATGCGAGGACAGTCACCAAACCTAAGGACTTGGCCTGAGACACTGTGCGAACAGCCCTAATTGGGGCTTGGGCGTTTGTGGCAGGCGTACCATGTACCGCGGCCTGGGGGATCCTATGGCCTGGAATTAGCTGCCGCCATATGGAAGGGTGGCGGCACCTGGCTGTGTGGCGATGGATTGCTTGTGATATTTTCATTTAGACTCGGAGCCCATTGACATACGTGTTCTGCGTTTCACAAAATACGTCGCGCACACACACACCACTCCGAAACATGCATACACACACAAACACACTTTCACACACGCGCACACCCCACAAACCAGACGCCACCTTACACACACACACACACACAAAACAAAACAAACACACACACAACAGACAGACAGGACAGACACACACACTCGAACGTACGCACGCCACACCACACACACACACACACACACACAAACAAACCACACGTCATACACGCGCGCGCACAGAGAGGAGAGACAGACAGACAGGACAGACCAGACAGACAGGCAGAGAAGAGAGAGGGAAGACAGTCAGTCGAGGGCGGGGCTCACAACATAACAAACACACAAACACAACATCACCCACCTAACACACACAACACACACACACTACACACACTCTTTTCTTTCTTTCTCTTCAATTAAATGCAATTAAATCCGCACCACTTCTTCTGACTAATTGCTACCTACCAAACTTTGTTTCACAGGACAGGCCAGGACACAGGGCTAAAAATACCTGCGTCACTTATAATTTACGGCTAGCGGCTGTTTGCAACCCAGAGCGCCTAGCATGCGCTGTGTAAACGAAGCACTTCGGCTGGGTTGCACCACATTGCATCAGAAAATGATTTTGGAAATTTCTAGATTGCCACGTCGACACACGTATCGAGGCTGTCTCGGACACGACCGGGATTCGCCATGGCTTGCTCGGACTCTCGCAGGAGAAGAAGGTTGGATTTGACTGCGCTCTGGTGTGGCCACTGTGTTTTAATTGTGTTATTTTAAAATGGCTAAAACGTTACTGAAGAAAGGTTTGTGATATTTGAGACCATATGTTTACTTTAACTGCATGTTGATATTTGTTGAAAGAATTAGAGGAAGCATGGTTTGTGTAACCGAAGTTTGTTTTCTAGAAACGAAAAAGTGAACTAACCGCTTTGGAATATTGACGACTATCTTAAAAAGGTTTGTTGGTTCAAGGAAATGAAACTAGATGTAAGCCAGTTTTGATACGTGTTTGACTATTGATGAGATGGTTCCTTATGTATAAATGACGCTGCAGTGTTGAAAGTCGGCCCGAAGCAAAACAAACCATCACGCCGTTGATTGTTGGGTGTGGTTGCGACAGCTAAGCATGTTTAAAAAACATGGCGTTCATTTCTTAAGGCGGAGGTGAAACGGAGATTCGTATGCTAAAAAAAACTTATATTTGTAACCATTTTTGATGTTCCTCCCAACATAAGTATAAAATGTTCTTAGTTTGTATCAGACTGATTGATTGTTTAACTATTAGATTCAAGTGTTCTTGTGGCAGCTGATCTGTGTATTAAGATGTGTCATCTTTTTACTTTTCTATTTCTAACCAGTTCTTATTGCCCTTCAAGTGTGCCCTTATTGAAACTGATTGCGATTTTTTTTTGTTCTGGCAAACAATACTAGATAGGGTTAGGCAGGACCTTAGTAACATCTACTAGTATGGAGCAGGAGTAGTGTCGTGGCCGGCACTTCTTCAGATAATTGCTCCAAAAATTTTGACAATGACGGATGTACTTTACTGGCGAGTAGAGCCGCCCTAAAAGCTGCGCTACAGCAGTATTTGCTGGAACTCTGCCAAAGCAAGTTGCAAGCCTGGTTGTGAAAAGAGGAGCACAGCACACTAGGCATGTGATATATATGATCCGCTTGACCTGCAAAGCGCGGCTGCCTGCGCAATGACGTCAGCACGGAGCACCTGCAAGCTCGGCGGTGAAAACTAGCCAAGTGATCATATATGATCACTTGCCTATTCTAAAGCAGCTTTGGCAGCACCAGCCTAAGCTCAGCGGCATCTAGGCCAAGTGATTCACATTATGATCACGTGGCTAGTGATTGAGGTTTCGAGCATGACACAAAATGTTTAGTCACAAAGGCTAAGAAGTGGTCCTAGTAGTTTCCTTTTTGGTTTGTGTGTTGGTGTTTGTGGGGTTTTGGCCCCCTTCCTCCCCACGCACGCACGTCCCTCCACCCCCACCCCTGGACGGTTGATTGTGTGTTTCGTTCTTGTGTTGGTGTGTGTTGTTTGTTTGTCCTAACCCCACGCATTGATCACACCCCACCCCACCCACCCCTACCCCACCCTCCCCCAACCCCTACAAGTGGTCTTTAAAGTCATACTCAAGTTATCCACAAGTTCTTACTTAAGTTACTTCTACAGTTTTTTATTTAAGTCGCCCCAAGTTCTTATTTAGTTCTTGCCACAAGAGTTCTTAAGTTAGTTTTAATTTAGTTCTGTGATCAAGTTCTTGATATGTTCCTTGATTTAATATGTCATCCTTTAAGTACATACCATGTTATGATTCAAGTTATCTTATTTTTTTCAAAAAAATACAAGCTATGTTTTTAGCTCTTAAATAGTAGATGTCTAATATAGGTCACTCACGCCTCAAAATAACGGTCATCGTTGAGGATGTCTTGCCTCAGCGTTCTCTGCATAAATCTTATTGAGGTCTTACATCCCTAAGCTACCCGCATTGATTACAATTCATGGTCTATAGTTCATGTCTTTTATAGGAATCATTTTTGTCTTTATTTATGGACTTCTATCATTTTAGTAGACGCACCATGTTCTATTCTATTAAAAAATTGTTAAAATAGTATTGCATTATAAATGGATCAAAATGATCTTTTGTTATTGGAGGTTTTGGCGTGCTGTTGTCTTTGTCTGTTATTTAGGGGTTCAGGTTGTTTAATCTTTTGTTTTTGTTGCCTTTGGGTATATATTTTATAACCATAATAACAGCCCCCAGCAGCTGCAAGGCGCCCAAAAAATGGCTACAGTTTTCTATTCAAATATACCATGAAGACTTTGGCGCTGTTAGGCCTTGAAATCACTTGGAGTTTTTATAGATGGCACGTGAAATCAATTGTTCTGGCGTTGGGCCGGTGTTTTGTTTTCATGATGGTCATATTCTGTAACATTAATTTTTTTTGTGATGTTACACTCTGCTGATTTGTTGCCTGCTTCATCTCGCCTGGATTTTTTATGGTCTCACCTGATTCAGCGTTTTTCTGCCTGATTTTCTGGCCTGGTTTCTTTCTCCTCGTGATTCAGTGTTTTCTGGATTCTGATGATTTTCCAGCTCGTTCATTTTGAAAGGGAAATAAAAATCGATATGATTTAAAATGTTTTTATTCCCATGATTATTGGGCGATAATCATTGTTCTAAATCTTTAGTATGATCACACCTAGAGACTCTAATGACTTTGTTAAACTGGATCTTGCGTTATATCATACGTATGGATCTTGGTCCGAATTCAATGGGAGCAAATCTAATGAATAGTTTAGTGAAATCTAAGAAACCGTTTGCCCAACACTTTTTTCCATTCTAGACCCCCAGCTGCGCTTCATACCTGTATGATACTTTAAAATGTCTTGTGGCGACATTCTGTTGAATCTGGTCTATGCTGAATTCTGTTCGAGGAAACTGTTTTGTTTTTCCACACGCTGCCAATAAGAATACAGCCTTCCTGTTTGGGATTATAGGTGGTCATCAAACATGGTCATTCATAAGTTAGGAAGTTTAGGCTGCTTGTAGCTGTAGTAGATCATCACTGTTCAGGTTTTGTATTAATTATTATTATTTTATTAAATAAAAATGAGCAACGATATAATAACTGTACAACCGTGCTATACCATTCTGCAGTTATTGGTAGGACTAAGTGTAGGATACTCACTGCTTGGTAAAAGCCTGTTAAGAAAAAATTTTTTTATCCAGCGATCTGGCAAACTGAACTTGACGGGGATTCAGCAAAGCTGATTGCTATTGTTGCAGCTTCGTTTGTACGAAAGGATTTTCTAGTTAAGCATGGAATAATTCCAGACATATAAAATTGTAAGAAATAAATACTATTTATAAAAAATGGCTTTCTCTCGCAATATGGATAGCGGCGGGCGCTGTGGTGGAATGCGCTTGCTTTTAGCGGAAGTAATTGCGCATTTTGTAAACTGCGGGTTGACGGCCGAGAGAAAAAGAACTAATCAAAGCTATGGAGGAACTAGCAGCTGCACAAGACGCTATGAAAAGCAGAGACATGAGCGTTTAAGTTAGGAGTTTATTAATGACACTCGGATAATAAAAATAATAAAATATAAAAAAAACAGGGGGCTTGGACAGGCTTACACAATATAAAATTGTTTGTTCAAGCAATAAACAATATTATCTTGCTATAACAGGCAAACCAATCGAGACATTGCCCCCACCAAATTTTCAGTGACTTTTTTTCAACCATCAGAAAAACAAAAGATGCAAGAAATCGGGTTTATTGTCGTTGGTTATGAACCGTTGTGTATTTTGTTGGCTCATAATTTTGGCTGAGTAAAAAATTGAACAAAATTTATTATCGCCAATTGGATTTTGGAAGGGAATCTCGGGCTATCAATAAGCTAAGCCAAGCAGCTGTGAGTAGTGAACAAACAGCAAAAGAATGGTTATCTAAACAAGCGATTTGGCAAATTTATTTACCGGGCCTAGTCGAATACAGAGACCACACTTTGTCAATACAACTCCTAAAACGACAGCCCATCACTGGATCTTTCTATATGTACATTGATAGGATTAGACGAAAAAAGATTTAAGTACGCACTCACAGTCATTGACATAGCTTCAAGGTACAAAGATGCAGAACATTAACACAATAAGAGTGCTTTGTGTTGCTCGTTGCCTTACAGAAACTTAATTTACCAAAAAGAGGCCCTTTAACTTATCCTCGACATGATTCAAGTCGATGATGGCAAGAATTTAAAGGGCATAGTGGAAATCAATTATTGTTAAAACATAGAGTTACCATTAAAAGGGCATTCGGGGAGCTTCACAGTCACTGGAACTTTAGTTGAAAACTTTAACAAACAGTTAGCGAAAGACTTTTCTCCTACAGTATCACAGGAGAGCTGATTGACATTCTCGCAACACGAATGGGTTAGAAGTAATTGCCCTCAGTTTTGCGCGCAATGAATAATGAGAATTTAAAGGGCTAAAAAACACAGTACAAGCAACAAAAGAAAAACATAAAATAAATGTTGCTGAAGGTGAGACTCCAGTCACAACCAGCAAACTATTCCATTTTGGTTTGAAAGTTAAGGCACCTTTATTACCGGGGAAGCAGAAGGGGACACTCGCATCAGGGCAACAGATCCAGTATTGGTGTGATGACCCGTACGAAATAAAAAAGAATTGTAAAATGAATCCGCCCCATGTATTATTTACGGAGAAACTGACACAACGCCAAAAACAGGCCAGCCCCTCAAAGATCTTTTGTGAAGGAAGAACTGCTGATAATCCACCAGGCACAGTTCCGCTTTAATAATTTACGGTTCTCCAGTGCCCAATTGCATATGAAAACTCTGGTTAACAAACAACGTTTTGTGTTTGTTCTATTCTAACGACTTCTTTGTTACAACTGTTGTGTTGATCTCATGTAGATTAGATCGCAGTCAGTTTTACGTTTGTCATGAGGAAAGCATTATTGTCAAAACAACGCCTTCTTTGTAGTTGCCATGTGATAGTTTGACTGCACAACGCTGCGAATATTCCCTTTGCATTTCTTTATGTTTTTTCTCTGGCTCGAAATATCTGTACATTGTCACCTTAAACCAACCTTACTCCTTAATCACCTTTCCAGTATAATTCAATCCTTCCATCTTTCCTAAAACCTTCCTTTTTAGTAATGAATGCACAAAGGCGAATCTTTAGGGTAATCAGATGTGTTCGTACCATCCCACTGCCCTTTATCTACTTCTAATTCCAGTGTCTTTATAGATGTTCTTCAGTAGGAATATCTATAACAAACTGTCTGTATCTGTGTTAAGGTACTCTGGACTCTGGATACAAGGGTTTTTAAAGTAGTCATAAAGAAATTCTAACATCAAAGCATTGATTAATTCTAAACAGTAACCCAATAAATACTGGTTTGTCTAATTGGACTTTCTTTTTTTTCTCTTTATGGCCGAAATATAGCTGATCATGATATCTTCTTGTGTTTCCTGATAATGTGGTATTGAAGTTAGCTTAATTGCTTCGTTCTCTGTGGTGACCATCTGACGTCTTTGCGCTTGTGCGGGATATCTCCTTCGTCTTTCCAAAAAAGCTGTGGATTCAATCAACTTGAAAAAGTCTTTTTCTGAAGGCATCTGTGGATTTAGTTCTGAGATCTTGTGTTCTTCATGATGTATGGTCTTCATGAAACTGTTTCGGGATCAAAAGCGATTATACGATGAAACAGCTGTTAGCTTTAAAAACCATGTCTTAAATAAAATTGTAGAAGTCCTGTATTGGCAGGACATAAATTTTTTTTGCCCCGAAGATTTGGCACAAGTTTAGGCGGCTTCTCTTGGATTCATCTTTAGCTTTCTGCTGCCAATGGATAGTCATTATGCACGTCATGGAGTTCATGAGGATTTTCTATGTCAACTTTCTAGAATGAAACCCCACGCTTTGTTCGTTCTGGCGTTAAACTGCCCAAACACCTTTAATGCCTTTTGAAATATTGTTCGGATCCACGCCTGGTGGTACATTTTAAAGTTGCGTAATGGAAGTGATTGCGCCATAGCCCAACCATACAGATTGTTTGCATCTAATACATAAAGATAGCTTAGACCCTTTTACTCGGATCATAGTCGTCATCCAAGTATTTGTTGTTTGCGTTTACAGTAATGATGCGAACGCCATACTAATTCCCCCACGCAATCCGTATTTCAATCATCTGGAATCATTGGTAAATCTGACAATAAATACTCAGTACTCCAGTAAACTTTTAAGAAAAGCGTCACAGCTCATCCCGGGTGCAGACAATCTAATGCGCAGGATCCAAACTGTTAATGTTTCATGTAGGTCTTTCTATTAATTTTCAAAGACGTCCGCCAACAAAATACATCTGCCTCAGTAGGAAGTCCACCCGGCCCCGGGCCCCCCCCCCCCCCCCCCCCCCCCCCCCCCCCCCCCCCGACACACAAAAGCCCCCCCCCGGGATAGTCTCAATCGTTTTACCACTCTAATTTTGCCACGCTCTTGAGCATGCTGGTATTCTGAATCATGATGTCCTTTCCTCTAAGACTAGGAAAGAATCGCGCCTTTAGGCGGAGTGAGTCTTCAATCAAACCTTCCCAATGTTTCATTTTCTCATAGGGTTAAACACCCTTATCTAACAAGCCGTTGGGTCAATATATTACTTCCGTTTTTGGGCCGTGGGGGACTTTAAGGAAATAGCATAGTGACTCTAATGATCCCATCATGTGTTGCATAGAGTCATAAATGACTTGTTATTTAGATTAAAGCACATGTACTTTTCTGATGACTGTGCATGCATGCTAGGCCTACCTGAAGGAGTGGGTTACTGCTTGCAATATATGATGGAGTCGTAACCTCGCAAGTTATGAAGATGATGGGCAGCTTTCCATGTCTTTGGTTCATAACTTTAGTTGATAGATTGCATTTGTTGTGCGCTGTCCTCTGAACTTTCCGCAAATGTGATCATGGTCTTTTACTGTTGGATTTTGCTGCGTCTGATGAGAGGCCTAAACCCACAATCCACAGTGAGTGGCTGAGCATATGTTGTTGGTCTTCAGGGTCATCATGATTTCAGATAAATTCAGATTATTAGAACAATCATTACGCACTTGCTGCATGCGCTGTAAAAATCTTCTAGCCGCATATGGTCCTCTGTAGATATTCTGCCCTCTTGATATGAGCGCACATCCGACTAACAACAATGGAAATAGCAATTGAAACAAATCTGATGATTACTCATTTTAGACTGTTTTTCGAAGTTTTTGTGGCGCTGGACTCCGTCATAAGGGAACAAATAAGCGACTCGAGTCTGCCTGTTAAATACTTATGGAGAATGTTTTTGCAGTTTTTTTCCAGTTCTTTAAACTATACTTTTAGTCAAGGTGGGGGGTTAATTTGTTCAGTTATACAGTCAACTGGGTCCGATTACAATGTTTCTTATGTTCGCTTGCGGCTTGCAAAACAGATGGCTTTCTTGTTAAACATTGTCTGCAGAATTCTTGTTTTGTGCCATCTTTTAAGTAGGCTTGCATTGTTGCTTTACTCATTGTTCGTTTCATGTGTAATGTGGCAGCCCCGCTGGTGAAACTTTAGTAGTAAGTTAAACTTGATTTTTGTCTGGCTCGCCAATTGTTGGGAATCTGTATTGGACCACTTTAATCGGCTGTAGATTTGTTTCCTAATCCCAGGTGTAGATATTGACAGGTTATTGGTGTGTTTTGTTCTTCAAATGGTCAATTTGGTCTACTCTAACTGGAAAGGATATTCCATTGAAGTTATGTTCTCTGGGTGTTTTTGCCGATAGTTAGTCACTCTTTCTGCGTGGTTCGGCGGACATGATGCTGCCTTGCAAGGACGACCACATGAAACATTTGTTTGTCTGTATTTATAATGTTAAAACTGCTCTCTTTAAAACCAACCTCCCGGGTAGCGGAATTGTAAGCTTGCCTACAATCGGTGAATACTTAGCAGGTTTAATCTAATTCTCTAAGATCTTCGCCCTCTGTCCACCAGAGCCTCTCATTTAGAATCTTCAGCGGCAGCGTCATAACTGTGGTAGGTGCGTCTGCCCAACCGGTGTTAAGTCAGTAGAGGAAAGTATAGTCTGTTGTTTAGTCCGAGACCCCAGACTTCTAGATTTTCTTATTTTATGTTACTTAGTCGATTTAAAATCAGCTATCAATTACCTTGAACTGGCGGGCCTATTGTTAGTTTGCCTGGAACTTGAGAAATAGCATGTGACTAAAACACTTGCCTGTCGTGTTGTTGGAGTCAATGACTTCTTAAGCAATATCATTCAGTGTCTTGATAAACGCTCTCTCCATGCTTGCCTTCAACAAATTATCCTGGGCCTTATATATCTTAGCCATGCTGTCTTTCTTTTCTAAGCAACATATTTATTTAAATTAAAAAAATACAACGGCTTAATCAGAATCTATATCAACGGTTTTTTGTGCTTGGACGCTTTAAACTTAAAAGTATAAAACACCCTTCGATGTTGTTACTGTGAGCTGTTTAGAACAGGAGTTAATGTCTCGTTTACTTTTTTGTATGCATTTCCTTTTTATCTGCTACGGCGTCGGGCTGTTGTGAAAAGTTTGTCCACGTCTTTTCTTTGAAGATCAAACTTTTGGCTTTTGTTGTCATCAAAATCGGCCTGTAAAAACGATTAAATTCTTCATCCGTGATGTGTGAGTAAGCTAGTGCTTTATTTATTATCAGCATGATGGAACTAAGTTTAGCTGTTATTTAGTTGAAAACCATAGCTGAGTGCTTTTGGAGTTTAGTTTTTATTTTTTTGATAGCAGCACCTACGGTATTGAAACAGGCCGAGAGCTAAAGACAAACCTCTAGGTGGTTAAGCTGCGGGTGCGCCTTTGCCGTTGCTAAGAGACCACACTCGTCCTGCTGATAGAGCATTTAGTCGATGATTCAGTATTAACTTATGTAACACATTAAGCGCAGAATCCTTCGTTTGGTTTTGCTGTATTGTGTAAGGTCTTGCTCTAGTTTTTGTTGCATTTGTGTATTGTTGTTAATCTGAAGGTTTGTTTTTAGGGCTTTCTACTATCCCTTCGTTTTGGCGGACTCTGTAGAGTGACTTTTGGATAAATCGTACAGACATGCTTTTTATAAATAAAAAAGAATTTAGCTATACTATATCTTCTAATCTGCTATTTTTAATATTCAGCTGCGCATCATATATATAAACACAATTACATTAAGCGGTTCTATCGGTTCTTCTTCTTTATCAATTTGAATGTTTATTACGTCTCTCACAGGTTCTCCCGCTTCCATGGAAACTGATTATCTCTGTTGTCACTCTTGGTCAATCCTAAAACGTATTTTGTTGTTAAATAATCAATTCAAGCCTAACATTGTGAAGATGTAAATCTGTAGACACAAGGTCTCAATACTGTTGGTTTTCTCATCCTCCCGTCCTCAAACAGTTTTTTATTCTCAAAAATGGCTGATTAAGGGTTTTTTAAACCCGTTCAGTGCCTCACAGAGTACAAACAAGGTGTTCCCCAAGGTGCCGGGGATAATCTCATTGATTTGGGGTGTCATAATTAACACAAAAATTCTAGGCTCAGAAACTACAAAGATTGAAACTTATATAATCTATATCATTTTTGAAGGAAATTGAAAGAGATTTTGAATTGGGCTTCTTTTGTTTTGAATTTGATCATACAAAGTATTTAGGCTTGTAGATTTGGATAGATTTTTTTGCACGATCAAAAACATATGTATTTACACTATCCAAACAAGAAACACACAGCAAAAAAGTTGATAATAAAGTTTGTATTGTCCACACTACACCTGTAATATGAAGTTAAAACAGTTGGGAAAGTCTATCAAGACGCTCAATCGATGCAGATGACCAGTCCACGACCACGCCCCCCCCTCCCCACCACACCCCCTTGCTTCTATCTTCAAACCCTCTCTTTCACTTCAATCTGCCCCTACCTTTTCGTTGCTCCGTGTCACCGCGCGAGCAGGCCACGATCCCTCTCGCACTGTTTTCACATCAATGGACCCAGCACGCAGAGCAGAGTACACACTTGGCTGGCTCGTTTCGGTCTGACGGCTTGTCAGCTTGAACGACACAGAGGTCACAGAGCCCTACTCTTATAACTGACGAATATGGTCGGCATCCACCACAATATCATCTCCACCTTCATTGCTCTCGAGTTAGTCGTTGAATAAAAGATTATTGTGTTTGTCCAAAAAATTCATCAGCAGAGCCTGCTCAGCTGGGTAAATTTACGTTGACTTGGTCGCTGGTCGCTTCGAACAACGATGGTTGCGCCGCCATCTTTGCAAAGCGAGGACACGAAGTTGCTGGCTAGTCCACCCAGTCAGTGAAAAGAATAATGGGCTTTCCCCTCACGTGTGGGTTCATGTACATATATTATTTTAAGACTTCAGACATATTAGGCTTTCTACGCAAAACTCTATTTGAAGGTCCGTTGGATAGAAATAGTAACGAATGAAAACTCAAGAAAAAATGCATGGACGTCAGGGGACTGCCATAGGCACATGGGGAATGCACTTGATTGCCGCGACAGCTGTCTGACTAAAGGCGCTCAAGGGTTAAGCCCCGCTAGCATAGATTTGGTTAGGACTACCCTCAATCGATCATTGTACACTTTCGTTTTTTTAGGATTAAAAAAAACTTTTCACTTCCTCCTTTTGAACGGTCTTCATCTTCACACAGCAATAAATACTTAAGGATCTTGCTGCGACGCTTAATACTAAAAATTCCATATAGTGTCTGCTGCTTCATGGGATATGTTGTATGATGAATCACTCCTTTCGTAATATATTGCTAATTTTGCCTGATATTGGTGCTCAATCAAGCTCTGACTTAAGTAAGGGTTGCTTACAAACGTCAAACTCTAACGAGATGTCAGAAATGCTGTACTTTGCTTCGGGGATGTTCTGATGATCTGATAACGTCGTTTGTATTTCATTAAAGTTAGTTCATTATGGGGGGGGGGGACAATCTGTCTTTTATTGCATCCTTGAAAGTATGGGGCATGCGCTTTTAACAACTCAAAATCTAAGGGGAGGGAAAAGCGAGTCTCCATAGCAAAATTTACAAGCTAACATACTTTTTGGTTCTTTAGTATCTGCGGGGCGCTATTCTATGTTTTAGTGCTTCTTCATTTCGATTCCTTGTAACGCAAGATCTGCACCTTTCATTCCGGTAGTTAGCTCAGAGATCAGAATAGCGTTAAAAATTTGCTGCATTATGTAAATGAAATTATTTCTTGCCCTCAAGTTTTATAGAAATTTTCTTAAACGATTGGCCCCGCCCTAGATTTCTGTACAACTGTCGTTTGGGTCTGTTGTTTTGAAGCGAGTTCTTTTTTGAAAGTAAGACGCGCAGAGCGGCACAAATCACTTCCATCTGCTCTAGGTCTGGAAATTGGACAGTAAGGAATTCTGATCTGCATCAAATAGTAGATGGATTATTTGGAACCAATAATATTCCGTTTATTTCCCTTCACGCCAAGGGGCTCTTTCAGTTTTCTATGCGGGCTAAGATATCGAGCCCATATGTTTGCTGCACATTTTTTATAAAACAAAATAAAAAGTTTAATTATTTAAAAAAACATGGCAAGAATTGAAGGTTGAAGAAGATTATGATGTTTTTGATCTGGGAGACGGACATTGAGTGAAAATGATCCCTTTAATACAACCATCGCTCAACGCTCTCAATGCGCCGCCTGAATTAACAGAAAGTAAGGTTAAATCATTTTACGAAAGTTTAGGCAAGAACCTCCCGAATTTATAGTCCCAAATGTTTTTGATTAAAAGATGATCAATTTTGTCTGTAAAAAAATCGATCATGGGCAACTTGTTCGGCTTTACAACTAAACCAGACCCTTCAAAGTTTTTAGCCAGAGTACAATTAGTACAAAGACTCAGTGTGGAAGATCAAAAATCGCCTTGGTTTGTTAGGACCGAAATTAAGGGCGGGAATGGGTTAGCAGTTTCTAAACTCAAAAACACTGCAGGAACCTCATACAGCTAACCAAATACAAAACATGGAACTTGAAGAATTTAAATCAATGGCAGATGAAATAATAAATGCAATAGAAGCAGAAAACCTAGTTTTCAGATAGAAACAGCATTAAAGACTATACACGACTCACCGCTACCATGCGAGAAATAACGGCCCGTGATAATGCTTTTAAGAACCATTAGAGGCGAATTAATTAACAACAAGTTATGCAAAAACTAGGGTGAGACTCAGATTGAGCATATAAAAAAGAGAAAAAGAAGAGAACTCGTTTTGAGGCTGATGAACGCATGTAGGGGCGTGAGATTAAAGAAGGGAATAAGACAAGACTAAAAAATCTGGAACAATGAAAGATCAGCATGGACTAGAAGCGCTAACTACTAACCGAGACAATTACGAACTCTAGTGAATAGATATAAGAGGAAAAAACTATCGAACAAATTTCTTATTTTAAGAAACAACACTAGCAGAACGATACGAACACTGTTTAGAGGAGCAAGGGTACATTAGCAAGCGTTTTATAACTGCCCTTAGGATTTGCTTAAGTACACTGGTGATGGCTATTACAGGTGGTGGTAGCAAAGTTCAGTACCTCCACCGCCATCGGCCTCCATCTACGCCTGATAAACTTGGGTATATAAACGCTGATCATCTTGAATGTTTATTAAAAAAAAATTAGCTGGTAAAGGCCGTGGACGCTTTACCAGGAATATTGGGGTAGTATTGTCAGCTGGCTTTTGTCTACTTGCAGCAAAGTAGTTGCTTTATGGCCCCGTGCACTTATGGACATTAGTTCTTGGACTAGTTTGGGGTTATATTTAGTAAGATAAAGACCCAAGTAATCCTATGCCTGGTAATCCAAGAAAAAGCGCTGTCTTTAATTATTCATGGGTCATCGCGTACAGAGTCCGCAAGCTTTGCTGAGTCTTCAATGGACTTTTGGGTTTGGACTCGGGGATTGGTGACTTAGTACTCTTGGGTGTCTTTTATTGTTTGTAATATTACTGGCCAGAAAATTTTTATGTCGTTTTTCCCAACTTCTGTTCATTGCTGCTATAAAGAATTTCAGCTATTAAAAGTTTTTTATTGTACCTATCTGGGTGTCTGAGGTCAGAAGGCAGCATGTATAAACCAAGTGCCAACAGATCAAAGTCTACTTTCGATTCTTGCGTATTGTAAAACATGTTGGCTACCTTTGAATACTTGAAGGTAAATCAACTTAGAATTAAGGGCGTCCTCTCCTAAATTTGCTAGTATTTGTTTTGTGCGTCAAAGCCAGTTGAAGGATCAGTTATGTCGATCTTGCTGTGCTTGCGAGCCTAGCAAACACAAACGTAAGTACGAATAGAGTCGTTTTATCGTTCTATTCCGCTTCTAGTTAGGGCCCTTAGAAGTGTCTAAGATAAATGTTGTCCATTGCTGTTTTATGCTCTTGCTTGTAGGGACCCGGGGCTGAACAGTGGGCCAAAAAGAAAGTTTTGAAAGGAGGATGCCAGTCTAGTTATACTTTCTGTGGTGCCCCGAAAATAAAAGGTCGCCTAGGCCGTGTTAAGATCCAAATTTTTGTCTAAGGCTGTCTTGACTTGTTACTATTGAATTCGTACAGATCCTTTCAAAATCCGTAGTCTATCTGTTGCTGAATGATTAAACGGTTTGTTTTTGGTTATTGGCGCTTGCAATTCAGCCAAATACGTCTAAAGGTGTAATAGAAATGAAATCTGTTACAATGACCTAATACCCAAAAAAATGGATCATGGTGATTTAAATGATCAGCATACGCCACTCCTCACCCAGTTGATGTCGCAAAATCACAGCAATGTTTATATCTGGTTCTGATAAAACTGCATTCGGATGAACTGAACACGACTTTCTTGATGTGGTGTTTTCTATAGGGGGGTTAGATAGCTCTTCAATGGAGTACTCACCTTTTTATGAAAAGAGGCAGTCTGGCACAGCAATGTCATGTGTATCAAGTTGCTATATTTTTAAGATTGTAGTGCGGCCCATCAGAATATTTTGCATCAGTTATTTGAACGCGTCATTTGTATTCGTTCAAAATGTTTGTTACAAATAACAACCCAAGACCGTCCTTCGTTTTAGAACATGCTCTTGATAACGAATGTACGGAGCCCAAAATGGTTGCACTTCATGAAATATTTTACAAGTCGTATGGCTTTAATTTAAGCGAAGCCAAGGAGATTAATACGATTCTAAAAGTTGACCAAAACAGGGGCCAAAGTCTAGCCAGTTAACAATTCCGATGGTTATTAGGGTTGTGCTCACTAAAAGAAGCATTGTGTAACTTTGACATTACTCCAAACCTTAACAATGCAAATCTAAAAACAATGTTTAACATTCAAGCCTGAAAGAAGAAGGAGGTTACTATTTTTGATAAAGAGCTAGCTAAACAGGTTAGGCTTTACAGTCTAACAATATAGATTTAGAGTTACACCAAACCAAAACTACTGATGAGGGGAATGTCGCTCGTCTATGCATTACATTCATTATCTCTCTGTTCATTTGGTTGAGCTGAGCACTGTTGAAAACGTATAGATGACGGAAGGCTCTCAATGTTTTAAGAGCCTCTTCCATCAGGGGAAAGCTGCATATTGCGGATTATGAAAATAATACAATTCCCTATTTTACAGGTTTTATAAAGTTTAGTTTGTGGGCAGGAGGGTCGGTCATTTAATTTAATAATCAAAGACAAAGCGGGGGAAAGTTAGTGAAATGTGATAACCTGCACATTGTTTGGGAAGAAATAAAATCAAAAATAAATACTAAAAAAATAATGTCGCGTGGGCCAGAAGAATCGGGAAGGGGAGTTACATTACGCCACTGTGAGGTGTGTATTATCTTTAGAATTAAAAGACCTTGCAGACGTTGCGGGACCTTTGAACCTAAATGGTGAGATAGGCGCCTTGGTATGGTTTTGAGTTACATAAAGATGGTGATTAAAACGCAAAGAGGTTGGCGAAGCAAAAAGTTTCCTAAAACTAGAAAAAACTGCGCAATCTAGAGGCAAAATAATGTTGGCCTGTATGAATATAAAATAGTTCGAAAACTGACCTCAAATGGCACTTAGAACATATTTTAGATGGGACATAATTTGAATTAAATAAGCCCATTTACATATTTTAGGCGCCAAAAATGTTTCAGAAAAGCATTCAAACTCTGGCCCTTTACATGTAAGTTTTTGCCGCCGGACGACAATAGTCGGAAAAGTAAAATGAAATAACCCGTATGGGAAAAAGCAGTACATCCTCCACAGAAAAGAAACAGTTGTTATAAAAAAAGCTTCTACAAAATTACAGTTCTTTCCAAGCAAGAAATTAGGGTGAGACACGTTCACAATGATTTTGAAAATTTCTGTTGTAAGATTGTGGAGATGGTATTGGTTTGTTGGGCCGCGGCCGTTAGTTGATGACCTTCTAAAAGGATTAATATTTAGCTGGCAAAACTTAGTAGTTAAACGCCTTAACGTTAGCCATCGTCGTTTTCACAATGGCTTGAGGATATTTTAAGATCATTAACAACAGCAACCAAAATCAATTGTGACTAAAATAGATACAAGCTTAACAGAACTAAATTGGTTATAATCGTTTACACATTTCGGCCTCATAGGGTTTTATTATACTGAACAAGTTTTGAGGAGAGTATGATAAAAATAATAACTGGATTAGATTAAAACTCTGTTATAAAACTATGGAGCAGTTAAACTTTATGTACAAAAAAACTCCTCAATGCTCATTTATTTGTGGGCAGACTGGTGTGGAAAAACAATTATTTATCCTCGACTGTTACAAACGTTTTATAGTTATAATTTTAATCTTATTGTGGTTTTCTGTCCAACCACTTTAAATGGAACAAATGCATTCATGTTAGAAGGTTTATATGGACAGATGTTGCATTAGATTTGTTATATCCTAGACATAACTGAGGTGAGTGTTTTAGAACGTTTTATGGTCTGTTTGAAAGGAACGCAAACACTATTTATATAGAAGACTGGTTCGGCAGAAAGGTCATGTTATAAAAGAGCAATCACTTTGTCGAAACTAAGCTTTCAGCGGAAGACATTGTGGGTTAAGTGTGGTGGATTTATGCCAGAGAAATATAACTCGGTTTTTTTAAAAGACTTTAGAGAACAGTTTAAAAGACTGTAGTTTTATTGCACATATGAAAGACAGAGGACTAATTTGAAGAATGTTTGCGCGAAAATGATGTTATTGAAAATGATCAGGATAAAAACATAGGATTAAACAAAACACTGAAATCTGAAAATAGTTTAGTAAATTAGTATGAAAACGGAGAACCCTACACAGTATGTTGGTTTGTAGATAATCGTTATTTTTTGGTTATTGACAGTCTTACTTGTCAGAGAACGGGGAAAACAATCCTGGGTTACTTTCGCCCGAAACTGGTGTGAGGGCGGTATTGGCCCTGG
Organism: Conus ventricosus; assembly: GCA_018398815.1. Classification (NCBI taxonomy): domain Eukaryota; kingdom Metazoa; phylum Mollusca; class Gastropoda; order Neogastropoda; family Conidae; genus Conus; species Conus ventricosus. The sequence continues at coordinate 44,889,849 of CM031611.1, read as the reverse complement.
ATTGGTATTCCCCGTTCTCTGAGCTGCTCTGTACGTATTTTACACGGCCTTTGGGTGGGCAAAGTCAAAAGTGTATACACACAGAAGAAAATGTTTGCTGTGCAAGTGATCATGTTTTTAACCACCGGGTAGACGTGTTCACAGTATCAGCGACAGAACGCACGCGGCGCGCGCGCGATAGCGCGCGCACACAAACTACACGCACGCACGTACGCACACGCGCGCGCGCACGATTTTCCCCCTAGAGGTCTCTTACTGTTGGATTTGCTCGTCTGATGAGAGCCTAAACCACAAACCAACAGTGAGTGCTGAGCATACTGTTGTTGGTCTTCAGCGTCATCATGATTTCAGATAAATTCAGATTATTGAACAATCATTACGCACTGCTGCATGCGCGTAAAAATTTCTAGCCGCAATGGTCCTCTGTATAATTCTGGCCTTGAATGAGCGCCATCCGACCTAACAACAATGAAAGCAAATGAACAAATCTGATGATTACTCATTTAAGACTGTTTTTCGAAGTTTTTGTGGCGCTGGCCCTTCATAAGGAACAATAAGCGACTCGAAGTCTGCGTAAACTACGTATGGAGAATGTTGCAGTTTTTTCCAGTTCTTAAAACTAACTTTAGATCCAGGTGGGGGCGTAATTAGTTCTGTATTACAGTCAACTGGGCGATACAATGTTTCTTATGTTCGCTTGCGGCTTGAACAGATGGCATTCTTGTTAAAACTTTTCTGCAGAATTCTTGTTTGTGCCCATCTTTGAAGTATGCTGCATTAGCTTACTCATTGTTCGTATCAATGTGTAATGTGGCAGCCCCGCTGGTGAAAACATTAGTAGTAAGTCAACATGATTTTTGTCTGGCTCGCCAATTGTTGGACTGTTCTTGGACACTTTAATCGGCTGTAGATTTGTTTCCTCTCCCATGTGTAGATATTGACAGTTATTGGTTTGTTTTGTTCTTCAACTGGTCAATTTGGTCTACACTAACAGGAAAGGATATTCCATTGAAGTTAAGATCTTTGGTGTATTGCCGATAGTTAGTCACTCTTTCTGCGTGTTCGCGGACATGATGCAGCCTTGCAAGGACGCACCACATGAAACATTTTTTTGTCTGAATTTTTTATGTTTAAAAACTGCTCTCTTAAAACCAACTCCCGAGGTAGCGGAATGTAAGCCTTGCCTACAATCGGTGCATACTTAGCCTGTTTTAATCTAATCTCTAAGACTTCCCCCTTTGACCAACCAGAGCCTCTCATTTTAGCTTCTTCAGCGGCAGCGTCAAACTGTGTAAGCAGTTCGTCTGCCCAACCGGGTTTTTAAGTCATTAGAGGAAAGAATAGTCTGTTGTTTAGTCGAGACCCAGACTTCTAGATTTTCTTCATTTTTTGTTACATAGTCGATTAAAACAGCTAACATTACTTTAACTGGCGGGCCTATTGTTAGTTTGCCTGGAACTTGAGAAATAGCATGAAAAACACTTGCCTGTACGTTTGTTGGGTCAATGACTTCTAAATCAATATCATTCAGTGCTCTTGAAAAAACGCTCTCTCTCAAGCATTCCTTCAAACAATTCATCTGGGCCTTCATATATCTTAGCCATGCTGTCTTTCTTTTCTAAGCCAACATATTTATTTAAATTAAAAAAAATACAACGGCTTAATCAGAATCAATATCAACGGTCTTTTTGTGCTTGGACTCATAAACTAAAGTATAAACACCCTTCGATGTTGTTACTGTGAGCTGTTTAGAACAGAGTTTAATGTCTCGTTTACTTTTTTTAAGCATTCCTTTTTTATCTGCTCGGCGTCTGGCTGTTGAGAAAAAGTTGTCCCCGCCTTTCTTTGAAGATCAAACTTTTGTCTTTGTAGTCATAAAAATCGGCCTGTAAACGATTAATTCTTCATCCGTGATGTTTGAGTCAGCTAGTGCTTTATTATTATCAGCCTGAAGGAACTAAGTTTAGCTGTTATTAGTTGAACCATAGCTGTGTGCTTTTGGAGTTTAGTTTTTATTTTTTGCTAGCAGCACCTACGGCTAATGAACAAGGCCGAGAGCTAAAGACAAACCTCCTAGAGGTAAAGCTGCGGGTGCGCCTATGCCCGTTGCTAAGAGACCAACACTCGTTCCTGCTGATAGAGCACTTATAGTCGATGCTCCAGTATTAACATATGTAACAGCATTAAAGGCAGCAGAATACCTTCGTTTGGTTTTGCTGTATTTTGAAAGGTCTTGCTCTAGTTTTTTTTGCATTTGTGTAATGTTGGTTAATCTGAAGGTTTTTATGTTAGGGCTTTCTACTATCCTTCGTTTGGCGACTCTGTAGGTACTTTTGGATAAATCTGTACAGACATGCTTTTTATAAAATAAAAAATAATTTAGTATACTATATCTTCTAATCTGCTATTTTTAATATTCAGCTGCGCATCATATATTAAAAACAAATGTACATTAAGCGGTTTATCGGCTTCTTCTTCTTTATCAATTTGAATGTTTATTACGTCTCTCACAGTTCTCCGCTTCCATGCAACTGATTATCCTCTGTTGACCTTAGGTCAATCCATAAACCGTATTTTGTTGTTAAAAATCATCAAGCCTACATTGTGAAGATGTAAATCTTTAGACACAGGTCAAACTGTTGGATTTCTACACCTCCCGCCTCCAAACAGTTTTCTTATTTCATCAAAATGCTGATAGGTTTAACCGTTCAGTGCCTCACAAGAGTACAAACAAAGGTGTTCCCAGGTGCCGGGAAATCTCATGATTTGGGGGTCATAATTAACAAAAAATTCTAGCTCAGAAACTACAAAAGATAGAAAAATGAAATCTATATCATTTTTGAAGGAAATTGAATGAAGATTTTGAATCTGGGCTTCTTTTTTTTAATTTTGATAATACAAAAGTATTTAGGCTTGTAGATTTGGGTAGATTTTTTTGCACGATCAAAAACATATGTATTTAACCCCATCCAAACAAGAAACACACAGCAAAAAAGTTGAAAATAAAGTTTGTATTGTCACACTACACCTGTAAATGAAAGTAAAACAGTTTGGAAGTCTATCAAGACGCTCACACTCGATGCAGACTGACCAGTCCACGACCACCGCCCCCCCCCCTCCCCCCCACACCCCCTTGCCCCAACTTCAACCCTCTCTTTCACTCCTCATCTTCCCCTACCTTTTTTGTCTGCACCCGTGTCACGCCGCGAGCAGGCCACGATCCCCTCTCGCACTGATTTCACATCACTGGACACCAGCACGCAGTGCAGAGTACACACTTGGCTGGCTCGTTCGACTGACGCTGTCAGCTGAACGCACACTGAGGTCACAGAGCCCTACTCAATAACTGACGAATTTGGTCGGCAATTCCACCACAATCATCATCTCACCTTCATGCTCGAGTTAGTCGTTGAATAAAAGATTATTGTGTTTGTCAAAAATCATCAGCAGAGCCTGCTCAGCTGTGTAAATACGTTGACTTGGTCGCTGGTCGCTTCGACAACGAAGGTTGCGCCGCCATCTTTGCAAGCGAGACACGAAGTGCTGGCTAGTCACCCAGTCAGTGATAAGAATAAATGGGCTTTCCCCTCACGTGTGGTCATTTACATATTATTTTAAGACTACAGACATATAAGGCTTTCTACGCAAACTCTATTTGAGTCCGTTGATAGAAATAGTAACGAATGAAAACTCAAGAAAAATGCATGACGTCAGGGGACTGCCCATAGGCACATGGAAAGCACTTTTATTTCCGCGTCAGCTGACTGACTAAAGGCGCTCAACGGGTTAAGCCCGCTAGCATAGATTTGGTTAGGACTACCCTCAATCGAACATTGTACTTTCGTTATTTTAGGATTAAAAAACTTTTCACTTCCTCTTTTGAACGGTTCTTCATCTTCACACAGCAATAAAATACCTTTAAGCGATCTTGCTGCGACGCTAAAACTAAAATTCCATATAGTGTCTGCCCTGCTTCTGGGATATGTTGTATGATGAATCACTCTTTCGTAATATATTGCTAATTTTGCCTGATATTGGTGCTCAATCAGCTCTGCTAAGTAAGGGTTGCTAACAACGTCAAACTCTAACGAGATGTCAGAAATGCTGTACTTTGCTTCGGTGTCTGATGATCTGATAACGCGTTTGTATTCATTAAAAGTTAGTTCATATGACAATCTGTCTTTTAATGCTCCTTGAAAGTATGGGGCATGCGCTTTTAACAACTCAAAATCTAAGGGGATGGAAAAGCGATTTCCATACGCAAAATTTACAGCTACATACTTTTTGCCGTCTTTAGTATCTGCGGCGCCTATTCTATGTTTTAGTGCTTCTTCATTTTCGATTCCTTGAAACGCAAGATCAGCCCTTTCATTCCCGGTTAGCCATAGATCAGAATAGGTTAAAAATATGTCTGCATTATGTAAAGAAAATATTTCTTGCCCCTCAAGTTTTATAGAAATTTTCTTAACGATTGCCCGCCCCAGATTCTGTACAACTGTCCTGTTTGGGTCTGTTGTTGAAGCGAGTTCTATTTTGAAAGTAAGACGCGCAGAGCCTGGCACAATCACTTCATCTGCTCCTAGGTCTGGAAATTTGACAGTAAGAATTTGATCTGCATCAATAGTAGATGGATTATTTGGAACAATAATATTCCGTTTATTTCCCCTTCACGCCAAGGGGCCTTTCAGTTTTTCTATGGGGGCTAAGAATCGAGCCATTGTTTGCTGCGACATTTTATAAAACAAAATAAAAAGTTAATTAATTTAAAAACATGGCAAAATTGAAGGTGAAGAAGATTATGATGTTTTTGATCCTGAGACGACATGAGTGAAATGACCCCTTTTAAAATCAACATCGCTCAACGCTCTCAATGCGGCATGAATAACAAAAAGAAAGGGTTAAATCATTTACAAAAGTTTAGGCCAAGAACCCCCCCGAATTATAGACCCAAATGATTTTGAATTAAAAGATGATCATTTGTCTGTAAAAAACGATCAAGGGCAACTTGTTCGGCTTACAACTAAACCAGACCCATCAAGTTTTTAGCCAAGATACAATTATACAAAGACTCAGTGTGAAAGATCAAAATCGCCTTGGTTTGTTAGACCGAAATTAAGGGCGGAGGCAGTTTCTAAACTTCAAAACACACTGCAGGAACTCCCTACAGCTAACCAAATACAAAACATGGAACTTGAAAAATTTAAATCAATCGGCAGATGAAATAATAAATGCAATAGAAGCAGAAACCAGTTTTTCAGAAAAACAGCATTAAAGACTAAAACACGCTCACCCCGCTACCCATGCGAGAAATAAGGCCCTTAAATCATGCTTTAAAAACCATTAGAGGCGAATTAACAAAAAATTTAGCAAAACTGGTGAACTAGATGAGCATATAAAAAGAGAAAAAAAAAGAACTCGTTGGGGCTGATGACCGCATCGTAGGGCGTGAGATTAAAGAAAGAAAAAGACAAAGCCAAAAAAATCTGAACAAGAAAGATCAGCAAGACTAGAAGCGCTAACTACTAACCAAACCCAAATTTACGAACTCAAGTGAATAGAATAAGAGAAACTATCAAAAAAATTTTTTGAAGACACAACACTAGCAGAACGAATACGAACACTGTTTAGAGAGCAAGGAGTCACATTAGCAAGCGTTATAACTGCCTTAGGGTTTGCAATAATACACTGGTGATGGCTATTACAGGTGGTGGTAGCCAAAGTTCATACCTCCACCGCCATCGCCTCCATTTTCCGCCTGATAATCATGGGTAAAAAACAGCTTGATCTCTTGCAAGTTTATTAAAAAAATTAGCTGGTAAAGCCGTGGACCCCTTTACCAGAATATTGGGGAGTATTGTCAGCTGGCTTTTGTCACTGCAAGCAAAGTAGTTGGCTTTTTTGGGCCCAGCACTTATGGACATTAGTTCTGTAATAGTTGGGTTACTATTTAGTAAGATAAAGACCAAGTAATCCTAGCCAGTTAATCCAAGAACAAGCGCGTTTTTTTCCATATTCATGGTCATCGCGAACAGAGTCCGCAAGCTTTGCTGGGTTTTTCAATGACTTTTGGGGTTTGGACTTCGGGGATTGGATGACTTAATCTTGGGGGGTTCTTTTATTGTTTGTAATTTACTGGCCCAGAAATTATGTCGTTTTTCCCAACCTTCTGTTCATTGCCCGCTATAAGAATTTCATTATTAAAGTTTATTATTGTACCTATCTGGAGTCTGAGGGCAGAAGGCAGCATGTATAAACCAGTGCCAACAGCAAAGTCTACTTTCGATCTTGCTATTGTAAAAAATGTTGGTACCTTTGAATACTTGAAGGTAAATCAACTGTAGAATTAATGGCGTCCTCTAAAATTGCTAAGTAAATTTGTTTTGTGCGTCAAAGCCAGTAGAAGGATCATTATGCTCGATCTTGCCTGTGCTTGCGAGCCTAGCAAACACCAAACTAAGTACGAATAGAGTCGTTTTTATTCGTTCTATTCCCGCTCTAGTTAGGCCCTTTGAAGTGTCTAAGATAAATGTTGTCCATGCTGTTTTTTTGCTCTTGCTGTAGGGACCCGGGCTGAACAGTTGGGCCAAAAAAGAAAATTTTGAAAGGAGGATGCCAGTCATAGTTATACTTTCTGTGCGTGCCCCGAAAATAAAGGTCGCCTAGGCCATGATTAAGATCCAACTTTTGTCTAAAGGCTGTCTTGATGTTAATATTGAATTCGTTACAGATCCTTTCAAAAGCCTTCATGTCTATTCTGTTGCTGAATGGATTAAACGGTTTGTCATTTGGTAATGGCGCTTGCAATTCAGCCAAAATACGTCTAAAGGTGTAATAGAAATGAAATCTGTACACTGACCTCACCAAAGGATCATGGTGATTTAAATGATCAGCATACGCCACTCCACACCCAGTTGATGCGCAAAACACAGCAAAGTTTAACTGGTTCTGATAAAACTGCATCGGATGACTGAACCACGCTTTCTTGATGTGGTCGTTTTCAATAGGGGGTTAAGATAGCTCTTCAATGGAGTACTCACCTTTTATGAAAAGAGGCAGTCTGGGTCACAGCAATGTCAAGAGTATCAGTTGCTAAATTTTTTAAGATTGTAGTGCGGCCCAACAGAATATTTTGCATCAGTATATTTGAACGCGCTCATTTTTATTTCGTTCAAAAAATGTTTGTAACAATAACAACCCAAGACCGTCCTTCGTTTTTTAGAACATGCTATTGATAACGAATGCGGAGCCAAAATGGTTGCACTTCATGAAAATTTTACAAAGTCGTATGGTTTAATATAAGCGAAGCCAAGGAGAATAATACGATTCTAAAAGTTGACAAAACAGGGGCCAAAGTTAGCCAGTTAACAATACCTGATGGTTATTACGGGTTTTGCTCACTAAAAGAAGCAATGAGTAACTTTGACATTACTCTCAAACTTACAATGCAAATCAAAAAAACAATGTTAACATTCAAGCCTGAAGAAGAAGGAGGTTACAAATTTTGATAAAGAGCTAGCTAAATGTTAGGCTTTACAGCTAACAATATAGATTTAGAGTTACACCCAAACAAAACTACTTATGAGGGGGAAAGTCCGCTCGATCTTGCATTACATTCATACTCTATGTTCATTTGGATGAGCTGAGCACTGATGAAAACTTAAAATGACGGAAGCCCTCAACTGTTTTAAGAGCTCTTCCATCAGGGAAAGCTGCATATTGCGATTATGAAATTATAAAATTTCCCCTAATTTACAGTTTAAAAGATTAGTTTGTGGGGGGGTCGGATCATTTAATATAAAAATCAAAGACAAAGCGGGGAAAGTTGTGAAATGTGATAACCTGCACATTGTTTTGGAAATAAAATAATAAACTACTAAAAAATAATGTCGCGTGGGCCAGAAGAATCGGAGTTACATTAGCGCCTGTGAGGTGTATAACTTTAGAATTAAAAGACCTTGCAGACGTTGCGGACTTTGAACAAAATGGTGAGATAGGCGCTTTGTATGGTTTTGAGTACACTAAAGATGGTGATTATAAACGCAAAGAGGTTGGCGACAGCAAAAAGTTTCCTAAACTAGAACAACTGCGCAATCTAGAGGCAAATAATGTTGGCCAGTATGAATATAAAATAGTTCGAAAACCTGACCTCAAATGGCACTTAGAACCATATTTAGAATGGACATAAAATTTGAATTCATAAGCCCATTTACATATTTTAGCCGCCAAAAAAGTTTCAGAAAAGCATTCAACTCTGGCCCTTTACATGTAAGTCTTATCCGGACGACAAAGTCGGAAAGAAATTGAAATAACGCCGTATGGGAAAAAGCAGTACATCCTCCACAGAAAAGAAACAGTTGTAAAAAAAGCTTCTACAAAATTACAGTTCTTTCCCAAACAGAAAATTAGGAGACACGTTCACAAAAGATATTTGAAATTTCTGTCTTTAAAGATGTGGAGAGGGATGGGGTTGTGGGCGTTAGTGATGACCTTATAAAAGGAATTAATATTAGCTGGCAAAACTTAGACGTTAAACGCCTTAACGTTACCATCGTCGTTCTTCACAATGGCGAGGATATAGATCATAACAACAAGCAACAAAATCAATGTTGACTTAAATAGAAACAATCTTACAGAACTAAATTGGATTAATCTTACACATTTAGGCCTCATAGGGGTTTTTTTATACTGAACAAGTTTTGACGGAGAGTATGATAAAAATAATAACTGGATTAGATTAAACTCTGTTATAAAACTATGGAGCAGTTAAACTTTATGACAAAAACTCCTCATTGCTCATTGATTTGTGGGCAGACTGGTTGTGGAAAAACAATATTTATCCTCGACCTGTTACAAACAGTTTAAACGTTATAATTTTAATCATATTGTGGTTTTCTGTCCAACACTTAAATGGAACAAAGCATATCATGATAGAAGGTTTTTTATGGACAGATGATGACATATATTTAGTTAATCCTAGCAATAAACTGAGTGAGTGTTTAGAACAGTTTTATAGACTGTTTGAAGGAACGCAAACACTATTTATTATAGATGACTGTTCGCAGAAAGAGACATAGTTAAAAAGAGAAAACACTTTGTCGAAACTAGCTTTCAGCGGAAGACATGCTGGGATAAGTGTGTGGATTTTATGCCAGAAAAATAACTCGGTTTTAAAAGACTTTAGAGAACAGT
>CM031611.1:44875147-44878060 GCA_018398815.1 Conus ventricosus | reverse complement strand
CACGCGTTTCGACCTCTTAGGCCTTCTTCAGGCAAGATACACAACACGCAGGACAACGAAAATGAAGGAGCAATCACTTATCTTGTCCAATTCGTCGCCAGATGGACGTTGAATGACAACCAACAGAAAGATGAATAATAGTTTGTCCGGTTTTCATTCAACGTCGATCTTGCGCCGAATTTGAGGAAGATTAGTGATGACATTTTTTTTTTCTTTTTGCATATGACTTCTTCAGTTGGTTTCTGAAATATAGAAAAGTAACTCCAAAGTCTTCCAGGAAGAAAATGCTGTTTAGTCTTCAATTATGCCCTAAATGTTTGGCAGCTGAATTCCCATGATCTCTATTGATAACCCTCACTAGAGGGTGAGATGCATGTATCTCACTCCCCCCCCCCCCTCCTTTTTTTGAGCATATACAACAGAACAAAAATCCACACAACTTCCATGTATGATTATCACCAGTTCTAATAACAGGTTGTGTGCTTTACAGTGTAAGCTTCTTATCAAATTATCAAATATTTGCATAGCAGGACAGCTGTTTTTAGTTTACGTTTTCTTCTTTAGTTTTCATTTAAACTGCTATAAATTATAAGAAATACAGTGTGTGTGTATTTTTGTGCCCTACAGATGCATGTCAATTATATGTTGAAATCTCTGCGCACTGTCCGCTTTTGACTTCTCAGCTTATTTGATTAAAATTCGATTAAAAAAAAAATCTGCCAACGAGCTACACATCAATAGAAACTCTTAAATGTACACGTTTATCGAGCATTGCGACACCTAATCCATGAAGTCGAACTTCAAAACTAATTACACACACACACACACACACACACACACACACACACACACACACACACACACACACACACACACACACAGAAAGATCTATCAAGGCGAACTAAATAGGATGGCTGAATACATGAAGTTAAATGGATTAAACTTATCTATTGAAAAAACAAATATAATTCTTTTCAATAGAGGTAATAATCCAGAAAAACTGCCTGTTTTTACATTGGGCGAAACACCTCTTAAATATGTGACAGAAGTTAAATTCCTAGGAGTCCATTTTACATCTAAGCTATCATGGAACGCTCATATTGAATACTTATTAACAAAGGCGAGGAAAATATTAAATTTCCTTAAAATTATCTCTAAAGAAAAATGGGGACAGAGTTCATCTACATTGATAACTCTATGTAAATCTTTAATGAGGTCGAAAATAACATATGCCCAAGAAGTAATCTTTAGCGCTCCCAAATACCTATTGAAAAAGCTTGAAAGTATTGAATGCAAGGCATTGAAATTAGCACTTGGCCTTCCGGTGCATGCATCATCTTCTCGTACGTATTATGAAGCGCAGATGCTTCCCTTAGATGAATACAGAGAGTTAGCGTGTTGTAAATTTGTTATCAAGAGTACAACTAATAAAACGCACATTAGATCTGAAATAAAAATGAGGTCAGATATTGATTTTCCTAAAAGAGCCAAATCTATAGCTTCTCAAAAAACACTGGCAACGTACACGTCAAAAAGTATTACTGATTCCGGAGTTTCAATCGATAACGATGCTCTATCCATTAGACCGTTATTTTCTCCTATACCACCATGGGAGCTTAATAAAGCACATTTTGATATTGAACATACCATATGAAAAAAGATGAAAACATAAACATGTTAGCAAGCTATATCAAATGCCATGTTGAAAAGAACTATTCAAATTATTTGAAAATATACACAGACGGTTCGTGCATTGATAAACAAGCAGGTTGTGCATTCTTAATACCAGACTTAAGAGTAGAGAAATAATTTTATATCGGAATTAACAAATCGATATTTACAGCAGAATTAACAGCGATACTCCTGGCTTTAAATTACCTTTTAAACTTTCCAAAAACAATATTTCAAATTCTGTTCTGTGTTGATTCTAAATCAGCTCTTCAGGCATTAAAAGTTTTTCAACTGCACACAAGACCTGAAATAATCATTGAGATAAGTTGTAAGATACACATGTTAATTACAAGAGGAACCCATGTAGCTTTTTGTTGGATTCCTTCACATTGTTCTTTTCATTATAATGAAAAAGTAGACAGGGCAGCTAAACGTGGAGCCAAAAATAGTTTTGATTCAGAACTGTTTGATTTCCCCTTATCAGTACATGAACAGTGTAACTTGGTTAAGTCGCATTTCTGGAAAGCTTTTGAATATAGTATGGTAGATCACGTCTTTAAAGAACAGTTTGATATTAAAAGAATCAAAGAGAATTTTAATCTTAATAGAAAATTACTCTCATTAATGCACAGGTGGAAACTTAATGCATTTAAAACCAAATATGTAAAAAACGTAGTTTGCGTATGTGGAAACAAGATTACTCCAGTTCATATTGTTTCATGCAATGATATGAAAAAAAATCATTCCAGTATTGAAGCAAAATACTGTGCAGGCCATTTTTCAGTCGCCAGCTTTAACGTACGAATTCTTTGTACACTTAGAACGCACCCCTATTGGAAAATACTTATAATATTCTTTATTAACTTTATTTGCGGGGGATATGAAAGGAAGGGGGATGGGGGGGGGGGGGATAAAATAGTCGGGGGGGGGGGGGGGAGCAAAGGATTTTTGCTTTGTTTTGTTTGTTTTTCTTTTTTTCTTTTTAATTGATTAGTTAGTTGTTGGTTATAAGTATTTTGTTTCATGTTAATCTTCTCTTTTGACTTGTGTAAAGATATTTACACATCCATAACTCTCTCACTCACACACACAGGCACACACACACACACACACACACACACACACACACACACTCGCGTGCACGCGCACTCATACATATACACATACACACATTATGTGCACGCTCGCAATTACTTCCGTACACATTCACCTTTTTTTTTTTTTTTGTGTGTGTCTAATATC
>CM031611.1:44852647-44857647 GCA_018398815.1 Conus ventricosus | reverse complement strand
CCCCCGCTTTTTAAATGGCCGCCACGAGATATAGAGAACGCCTTGTCTCAGCTTCTGTTAGCTCTAGACATGTGACCATTACCTTCCATCCCATGTTATTGGCTGTGAGAAATCTATTCCTGGTGCTTATTTTCTGTTTGAAGGTAATTCTAAAGGTCAAAGGTCATTTTCAAGGTCATTTGTGGCAAAACTGTTACAACGCTTAACCTAAGCCATCTGGACAGATGATAGAGGACGTTAGACTAATTATTTTGACACGAGGAATTCATTGTAGAGTTTATTGGACACCCCACTACCACCCTACAATCAGGAGGTGAAAATAATCGTTGAACTGGGTGCCACTTTTGGTGAATGGTCAAAGTAAGTTACCAGCATGGGGAGTTTTTACTATACTTCCTGTTTGGCTAGTATACTTACCATGTCAGACCATAGCATTCAACGGCAGTTAGTCAGCTCTGCCAGGCCGAGATTTTTTGTGGCTAGTGCAGTCATAAGACAGTCACGTGACGCCCACCCTACTTCTGCCAAAGGAAGAAGCCGGTGTCCGCTTCCTGTACCTCATTCATCGAGGCCTGCGCGCTAGGTAACCCCGAGAACCTTGGCGCTAGAGGGGAAGGTAGGGTGGGCATTAGAGTCTGACATGGTAAGTATACTAGCCAAACAGGGAGTATAGTAAAAACTCCCCATTTTGGCGTCATATACTATACCATGTCAGACCATAGCAGAATGCATCGGAATCGGAGGAGGGCGAGTGCCCTAGTGGTTCTTTGGGTTAACCGATATGGCTGCATTGGCCGCCACAAAGGAGATCCCTTTAGAACCATCAGCCCTGGTCATGCGGATATCCCTTAAATAAAAGTTTATAAAGGGGTTTTCCGAACGCCAGTAGGCTGCCTCCAGAAGATGGCGCAAGGGGGCAGAGTGCTGGAACGCTGCGGAAGTGGCCAGCGCCCTGACCTCATGGGCCCTGGGAGATGGGACAGGGAGATCCTTGTATGCCTGCGCGTAGGCAGATCTCGCCGTCCTGGAAAGCCACCTGGAGATAGTGCCAGCCGAGATGTCTTTCTTATTATTGGGGTTGATAGAAATAAGGAGACGTCTCAGCGCCTGGGGCGCGAGCGTTCCCAGTAGTATCTCAGACACCTGGAAGGGCACAGGTCCATATCTCCCCCGCTCTCCCCTCTTCCAAAGATATCCGCCAGTGAGCGGATGACGAGGGAAGGCGAGGCAGTGCCTGGTTCCTGATTCTTAGCTAAGAAATCTGGAAGAAACTTCAGAGAGACAGAGCCGTCCCTGTGGAAGGCGATGTCTCTGGGGTCCCCGCTGAGGGCATGAATCTCACTTCGCCTTCTGGCCGAGGCCAGGGCGAGGAAAAAGGTGGTCTTGAATGAAAGAAGATCAAAGGGTAGGGTGACGATAGGCTCGAAAGGGGGTTTTCTGAAAGCGTCTAGGACAATAAAGAGGTCCCAAAGGGGAACGCGCCCAGGGGACTGAGCTTCACGTAGGGCCACCCCCCTAGATACCTCTCTGAGAAGGAAGTCGTTCTCAAAGGAGGGACCGCCGAATTGGCGAATGGTGGTGCAGATAGCCGATCTGTAGCCCCGAATGGAGCTAGCCGAGAGCTTAAGAGAGGAAGATAGGTGGGATAGTTTTTTCAGTGATGTTTACATTTTTCTAATTTGCTTTTTGGTTGAGTCTGTGTAGGTTCCCTGAATAAAGCAAGCAATGGAGAAAAGAAAACGGACGAGAAGCCTGTTCAGCTAGCATCAGGCACGTCAAGGGGCACAAAAAAGACATTTAGTGGTCCTACATGCATTGTTCATTACCCCCAGAATAAATCGGACACTAAAGTAAGACCCTCATCTGAAACAAGTTTTCAAAAGATCAAAGATTCAGTTGCACTTCGACAGTTGCAAGAGGAGGTGAACTTGAAGCTACCAAGCATTTGTTGTCAGGTGCCAGAACAGTACCCTCCCTCATATTCATGGCTATCACAGATGGTGTTACCAGAATTTCACAAACACGACCAAACTACTGAAACGAAAGCGCACATCTGATGAAGACTCGACATCTACTTCTAAAAGGACTCGTACAGTTGCACCGTCATCAAGTAGCGTCCTTTTCCCAGCAGATGAGTGTTTGTTTTGTGGCAAGATGCGACTAGTACGGAAAAGAAAAGAAGAAAACCTTGGGGAAATGTGTGACAAAGACGGCAGAAGCATCAATCAAAACGAGTGCTGAACAAAAGAAGGATGAACGAATTCTGGCAAAGGTGCAGGATGCAGACCTGGTGGCCAAGGAAGCCCACTATCATAATTCCTGTCGTAGGGCATACACACACTCCGAGGAGGATCGAAGGCGAGAGACTTCAAATGGAGACACATTGACATCAAGAATATTGCACTGACTGTGGGCAAAGAGATCTGTTCCGTGTTATCTGCTGTCCATGCATTCAGCGGATGCGACACGACGAGTGCATTTGTCAGGAAAGGGAAAATTGCCCCAATCAAGACCCTCAAAAGCATCCTGAGTATATCAGAACATTTGCTCAGCTTGGTGTCATGGCCCAAGTTCACCCAACCGTCATGAAAGAACTTGAAGAGTTCACCTGTGTCTTGTACAGAGGTCGGGTTCATGCACCAAAGACATCAACAAGCTTCGATATGAGAAATTCCTAGAGCGATTCAACACCAGTGAAGAACTGCTGACCTGTTACGATAGTATGGATATGAGTCTGTTGCCACCATGCAGAGATTCTCTGCTCATGCACATTGAGAGAGTGAACTACCAGACACTCATATGGAACCATTCTCACGAGCCAAAGCCACACATCCCATCACCAGAGGGTCATGGATGGCAAAAGACATCTGAAGGACTTGAAGTGACATGGACACGTGGCCTTCTCATGCCTGCAGAGCTTGTGGATGTCCTAGTGGAGAATCCGTCTGCCCAGAAGTTGATGATGCACCAGATTTGTTCAGCTTGACTGACTTTGACACTGACTTTGTGTTCATTGACAATGAGTAGCGGCTAGAGCACATCCTCTGTTTTCTGCCAATAATGAACGACTGACAGCAATTACTCTTGTTGGTCATTTACTGTTACAGCTGCTGTGTTTCAAGACATTTTATCTTGTCAGAAAGGTACTGAAAGTTCACAAAGAGTACCATTTTTATCAATGTTTCATTTAGCACCTTTCTCTTTGATAAAAATGATTTGATGCTTGAGATGACTTTCTTCTCAGACATGCTATAGAGAAAAGCTGTTCTGATTTTGTTATGAAGGGCAGTATAGAAGTGTGTCTGCCAAAAGACCTGTGTTTTAAAAAAATACTTTTTATCCCTAATCTAAGGGTTAGAGATGATAATTATTTAGTTGAGACATTTCCATTTTCTTCAAAACAATCATACATTGTATTCTGTTTTAGAAAATTCCCACAGCGGAACAGTGAGAATTCGAAAGGAAATGAAGAGGTGAACACCTCAAAGACAGTTAAATGATGCAATATACAGGAACCTCAATGCTACAGCCATGCTGAACTGCGGATATGAAGCCTAATACCATTTTAGAGGGATCTTTTCATAAGAATAACCAGCTAAGAAATAAAAGTACTTTGGGTTTGTGCCGTTTTTTATTTTTTATTTTTTCATTTAGGGGTAGGGGTAGCATATCTGTCATCATCATCTACTAAATTGCTCTAGAATCTTGAAAGTTGCTGTAAATGATCTTGGTACTTTGTTTTTTACATCAAATACACAAAAACCAGTACTTGTGATCGTTATTTTTTTGTATGGAAGTTGAAACCTTCAAATTTTACGTAAAATGATAGCGCGCATCGGAAAACAACAGGCCACAGACACAAGATCATCCAATCTGGAAGAGTATAAAGTGTTTTCAGAATACAGGGACACTCATGAAGCCTGCAGCACATACTTTTACTGCCACCATTGGCCAACACGAGGAGAAAATGAGCTTGTTGATATGATGGTCTGAGCGTTGTTTTGTTTGACATGGTAACTTTGACCAAGCGCTGCAGCCACACCCAGCAGAGTTCAGCTGGCAAACAAGCAGAAATCAAAATGGCATGTCCCCAGCTACACAAAAATCACTGTCTGCAAAATTCCCCACCAGGGGGGAGGGTTTCACCTCTTGGCTCAGGGACTATTGTGTGTTGACATACATGTGTAGGTTTCCGACACCTCTGCAATACTTCCAAGGCGGCGAAATTTGTTTATTTTTTCTTTAAGATATGCACTCGCCCGCCCCCTCCTCTTCACCCCTCCCCCTCCCGCTAAACAATGTTGTTCATGAATATTGTGACAAATGGTGACATACTCCATATTAGCGATCAGAACAGCCTATACACGTGGAGAAGGACACACACCACACACACACACACACACACACACACACACACACACACACACACACACACACACACACCACACACACCACGCACGTCGGTATTTGTAGACAATAGTTCACAGCTACATGTTTTCAAACTCAGTGTTTTTTTTTTTTACAAATTTGGAAAACCATCCATCTCTAGAGCAGGTGGAGTGATGGTTATACTTTCTGTCACTTACGCTTGCATATTCGTTTCTAATACCTTGTCGTTATTATATTGACTGCAATGTAGGGAGTATTGTTTTTTTGCATCCAAAGAAGACACATTCGTCGAAAATTCATATGCTGTTTCATATTTTACAATCAATCGACATCACTTTCCACTTCGTGTGTCCATTAATGTTTCACCTTTTGATAAACGGTAATACTTGTCGAAAAAAAAGGCAAAACCGCGATCTTCTTTTTCAGTTGTGTTCCATATATGGTGCCAAAAGACATGGGATTCCACAGGAGTTGATTGTTTACACTCCATCCTCCACTTCCCGACATGCGGCGTGAAAAAGTTGGCTTTGGCCTTCTTAGAAATCTGTGTCAACGCTTGGCGTAATTCCTCAAACACGTGCAACGCGTACTTTTAAAACAAGCTTAGAGCA